>OX637547.1:3260246-3762438 GCA_951800025.1 Oligia strigilis
GAAAGGTTCGCGAATCGCGAAGCTTATCTTGCCTCAATCAATTTAAGTTGTCCGTCTCACATAACCTACATGGGCACCTATGAAACGTCAGAAGCTAGGTGCACGGTTCCAAATGGGTTTCACTTACCTGTGCTGGTGACGATCCGCCCTGCAGGTCACGCCGGTTCTGTGTGTGTGTGTAAGTGTCTTTGAATGTGTAATGTGTGTGGAGTCGGTGTCAGATCCGACGATGCTCCAAAGGACGCCGGTCCGTACGGCGAGCAACGGCACGGGATGCACCACACCAATTGTTCAACTGTTCACAAGTAGGCTTAGGGCCTGAACTAAACAGATCGCACTCGGCACCGATTGTCTGTTCCAAAACTATGCCACGGCACGCGCGGTGGGTGGCTCACCTTAGAACGGCAGGTTAGCCCCAAAATGCACAAACTATCCCGGGAATAAACACACAAAAGGGGTGTTTGGCCAAATAGTAACAAATCTTTATCAATAGTTCGAAGTTCTACACGGATTAAACTGGATTTCCCAAATTTTAACAAAAAGCCATGTCTTAGAACAAAAAACGAATTACAAGTGACATGACAGTGACAGTTGCCCAAAACGTCACAAAGGCCGCGTTCGGAAACGAGTCTAGGACTCAACATCTACCCCCCCCGGACGGGCCTACCCGTCCGCTAATCAATTGGCAGTCTTGACAAAGTTGCGACCGCTCTCTTCATGACCGATCCGTCCACCAAAACTTCAGCGAAACGAGGGACCCCGTCGGAGCCAGTCACCAAATTGAGAATGCGCCCCCTGCGCCAATGCAAAGGCTTAAGGTTGGCATCCTTAATCAGGACGAGGTCTCCTATCTTGGGCGGATGAGATTTGTCTGTCCACTTGACGCGCTGCTGAAGGATGTGCAGATACTCTAAGCTCCAACGCCGCCAAAAGCTCTGAGCGAGCTGTTGCACCAACTGAAACCGCGAGAGCCGATTATGGCTCACATCGACAAGAGGGTACTCCGGCAGGGCGACAAGTGGCTGTCCAATCAAAAAATGGCCCGGTGTTAGAGCCTCCAAGTCGTTCGGGTCTGAAGAAAGCGGGCACAATGGACGCGAATTTAGTACAGCTTCAATGCGGCAAAATACCGTAGCTAGTTCCTCAAAGGTGAGAACGGTGTCTCCCAACAATCTCCGCCAGTGTCCCTTTGCCGCTTTCACCGCGGCCTCAAAAATACCCCCCCAGTGGGGGCAGGCTGGCGGGTCAAACAACCAAGTGACACCTCGGCGGGCCAATTTGTTTCCAATGTCAACCTGGCTCTCATTAAGGAAGGCGTATACCTCCTTCAAATAGTTACTCGTGCCCTTGTAGTTGGTACCGCAATCAGACCTGATTAAAGAAGGTAACCCACGGCGAGACACAAATCTATCCAAGGTCGCCACAAAAGCCTCTGTCGAGAGGGAGGTGACCAATTCCAAATGCACTGCCTTAGTTGACAGGCAGACGAATACACACAAATACGCCTTAACAATTTTACTATTACGAAGGGTAGACGTCTTCACTGAAAAGGGACCAGCAAAATCCGTTCCAACGCCAGCAAAAGGCCTAGCCTCATTGACACGATCGGCCGGCAAATCACCCATTAGGGGCTGCATAGTGGAGGCCTTAGTTCGATAGCACGGCATGCAACGGAAGACGATACTACGAATAGTACGACGAGCCGACAGGATCCAAAACTCTCGCTGCAGAATGGCCAACAGCGCATTGCAACCGGCATGTGAGTTCCCAATGTGACGATCAGTCACCAACAATTGTATCAAGTGGCCTTCCTTGGGCAACAAAAGGGGATGACGGGCACCATAAGGAAGGCTAGAGTGCCTTAACCGTCCTCCAACACGCAAAAGGCCCGATTTATCCAAAAAGGGATTCAGCTTACTAACGGCTCCCGACAACTTCATCTTACCAGTCTTCAAGGTCTCAATCTCCTTTTCAAAGTGTGCACCCTGCACAAAGCGGACCCAAAGCAGGAGTGACTCCTGTCGTTCTTGAGGAGAGAGAACCGGTGACAGGAGCTTGTCCCCTGGATTTCTAGAATTGTGACCAAAACGCCTGATCCACGAGGTAACTTTCAACAATTTGTCGAGGGAGCTGTATCGATTCAACAAAAAATCAGGATCGAACGGAGGGTCCTTCGACCCAACAGCGAGCACCTTAAGCCCGGGCACAGGATCCGACATCAAGACTGGCGTTCGAGGCCAATCAACCTCGGGGCGAGTCAGCCAGTCTGGTCCCCACCAGAGGGGGTGAACAATCAAGCGGGGGGCCATGCAACCCCGTGAGGCTACGTCGCCGGGGTTCAAGTCTCCAGGGACGTGCCTCCAAATCAAAGGCGTTTCAGAATTCTGAATCTGTGACACTCTGTTTGCAACAAAGACCTCCAAAGAGTGGACGGACGTTTTCAACCAACACAAAACAATTTGACTGTCCGTCCAGGCATAAGAAGCCCGAATGTCCACAGTTCCACCCAAGGTGTGAGCAACGTGGTTTAACAGACGCACGAGAAGCGTCGCCCCTGACAACTCTAACTTAGGGATGGTCCATGCCGTTCGGAGGGGGGCCACCTTGCTCTTGGCCATGAGCAGTGACAACTTCACCTGGCCTGTCGCGCTAACTGTGCGCAGATAAACAACGGCTGCATAACCGTGCGAAGACGCGTCACAAAACCCATGAAGGGTGGCGGTATAGCTCCCAGGAGGGAGGATAGCGCGTGATAGCGCGACCTCGTTGACCGCAGGGAGTGAGGATACAAATTGGAGCCAATCTTCCAACAGGGTTTCCCGAAGTGGCTCGTCCCAACCGAGTTCCGCGGTCCAAAGGCGCTGAAGAAAGCATTTCGCCCAAAACAATACTGGGCATATCCAACCATTCGGGTCAAAGGTTCTCGCGACAGTAGACAACACAAGTCGCTTAGTCCAAGTGTGAGGTGACTCTAACTCGACATCGTATGTAAAGGTGTCTTGGACTGGTCGGTACTGAACGCCGAGAACGGCCATCATAGCGGGGTTGTCAACGTTCTCAAACAAATGAGGATCCTGCCTATGATCCTCCAACACGCCTTCCAATAACGCCGGCGAGTTGGACACCCATTTACGCAACTCATAGCCAGCGGAAGCCAGGATTTGGACCAACTCGTCACGCAGCAGGATAGCTTCTTCAACTGTGGGAGCTCCAGTGCAGACGTCATCAACGTATAGGTCTGTCTTCAAGATGGCGGACGCCCGAGGGAACTTCAAGCGCTCTCGGTCCGCGAGCTCCCAAAGCGAACGAATAGCAACAAAGGGGCTCGATCGAAGACCGTACGTATTCGTGTTGAGCTCGTATACAATCATGGGTTCTTGAGGGTTCTCTCGCCACAGGATCAACTGATAACGTCTGTCATCCTGGTGAATAACCGTTTGCCGGAACATCATTTTGATGTCGGCCACAAAGACTACTTGATGACGACGAAAACACGTGATGACGTCACAAAGGTCCCTCAACAATTTGGGGCCGGAATGCAGGCAATCATTCAAAGAGACACCAGAAGAAGTCCGCGCAGACCCATCAAACACTGTGCGCAATTTACCTGTGGACGGTTTAAGGACCGCGTGATGCGGCAGGAAGTAATGCTCGACTGAGCGCCAATCTAAATTTGACACCGACATGTGTCCTAAGTCTGCGTACTCGCGCATGAAGTCCAAATATTTCTGGCGTAGCACCGGGTCCCTGGCCATGCGGCGCTCCATCGCTAACAATCTCCTCTCGGCCGTGGATCTGGATTGGCCGAGAGGTGGTCGCACCGCAACAAAGGGTAGCCGTGTCACAAGCCGACCGGAACGGAGTCGACCAGTGTTATTCTGATAGAACAACTCGCACTCCTCGTGTTCCGGGTTCAAGTGGGCCACCTGAGGGGGCTCCTCAACCTGCCAAAACCTCTGAACGGCGTCAGAAAGAGCGGAGCCGGACGCTAACACAAAATCAGGCTCAGGTAGAGGGACATCTTTCAACACTGGGCCCATCACCACAAAGCCAAAGATGGTCGAGATAGCCACCAAACCTCGATAGTGGCGCCATGGGGTCTCCGGCTGCAAGACCCTTGTATTACCCAACATTATTCTTCCTAGCACATCGGAACCCAATAGCAAATGCGCTGTACAAGGGGAATCAAACCGGGGGTCAGCCAAATCCAGGCCTGACGTCAACCGTAACAAGTCCAAAGAGAGCTGACGTTGGGGATGAGTACCCAAAATATTCGGCAGTATAAGGGCCGGAGCGCCAATTTTAGGGTACAAACAACTCACAGGAGTGATCTCAAACCAAGTCTTTCCTTCAACAGTAGTGACGGCTGTTTCGCCTACTCCTTGAATGTTTCCTGGAAAGTCACTCACATCCAGGCCCACCTGTCCCGCTAACCAGGATGACAAAAGGCAACCCTGGGCTCCCGTGTCCAAAATGGCACGGACCACAACAGAGTCACCCCGGGGTCCCCAGACCTTGACCGAGGCCGTTGGCAACAAAACCGTCTCGATCGGGGGAGGTCCCTTAGCGGGGCAGGCGCCAATTTCCTAACAATGCCTGGGCGGCGACCGTTCGCCGCATCCAGGCTCCAGTCTCTCACGACGAGGGTAACACTCGAACGCTTCGTCCGCGCGGTGTCCCGAGCCGCTCGCCATCGCTGGAGGGCCATATCCCACCGGGTGCCTGAATGGCGGGGGGCGCGGCTCCAACCGGGGGCGTTCCGCCAACGGAGGGGAAAGATAGCGGTGATGATCTGGCCAGGGTTGCCTAGCAACAGCCGCGCAATTACCCTTACGAGGGGAGATCAAATGGCGCTCGCGCGGCTCCCGTTGAACGTGCGCGGGGGGTGGAGTGCGGTCGTCAAAGTTGCGGGCCTCTACCTGGTTCGGAATCAGCGTGCCAGAAGCTCGGTGCTCGTCTCCATGATACCCCCCCCTGCGCGAACCCTCATCAGACGTTGATCTGCCCGAGCGGTTCGCGTTGGCGCACAAAACCTCAAGATGGGCCCCTTCACAAATTTTGCATGGTCGGGGTTTTGGGCAGTCCCGATGGAAGTGAGCCCCCAAGCACGAGAAGCACAGGCGGCGTGCGTTGGCAATTCGGCGGCGGGCACTTACGTGCAATTCCAAAAACGCCTTGCATTTTGCGATACCATGCCCCGTGGCCTTGCAAAAGTCGCAATCAGGACGACTCTGGGTGCCAGCAAAACGGGGGGCGGCTCGACCATCAACAGGCCCCTTGGCTTTAGTCCGTCCCTGGTCTCTCGGCCGGGAAGGCGATTGGCGTGACCCCGTGGCACCCCGAGCGTTGTCTAGGAATCTGCACTCGTCTTCCAAAAATTTGACGAGGTCATCAAAGGGGGGAAGATGGGTGGAACTATCCCCACCATACTTCTGCTCAAAGCGAGA
Organism: Oligia strigilis; assembly: GCA_951800025.1. Taxonomy (NCBI): domain Eukaryota; kingdom Metazoa; phylum Arthropoda; class Insecta; order Lepidoptera; family Noctuidae; genus Oligia; species Oligia strigilis. Next base: position 3,265,694 of record OX637547.1, read on the forward strand.
CCTCAAGTCAGCGGGGAGTAATTGCAGCACTATGTGCACCAACAGGTAAGACCAATGGTCCACCGGCAACTGCAATCGTCTCAAAGCGTTGGTCGCTGTGACCAACGGGTTCAGCAGGTCCGTACGCAATGCTGACACTCTAGTGATGACCGGTAATCCCAAAATCTGGTCGATATGAACGTCAGCCAAACAACGTTTGTTCTGGTACCGCCGGGAGAGTAGCTCCAGAGCAGTAGGGTAGGCTGAGTCAGTCACCGGTAAGTGCTGCACCAAGGCTCTGGCCTCACCTTCCAGGACAGACAACAAATAGGCCAACTTTTGGGCGGGTCCGAGGTCCGGGCGGGCATCAACCAAGCTTTCAAAGAGATTCAGGAAGCCCAGCCAGTGGTCCAAGCGACCGTCAAAATGTGGCAGTTCCAGTGTGGGCAGTCTACTCAACAGTCCGGGGCCTGTAACCACTGAGGCCTCCGGCTTGGCCTGGACAGGCACCCGGCTCTTCAAAATTTCCCGAGCTCGTTGGCTGATGTCATCCCCCAGGCACAAAATCTGGTCGTAGTCACCAACAACCTTATCGCGGGCTGCCTGGTCCAGCATCTCCAGGCCCACGTCACCGATGAACTCATTGAAACGTGTGAGCAAAGCGTCAACAGCACTGAGTCTCGAGTTCAACTGCTCGGACCGACTGAGCGTAGCCTCTTCAAGCTCAGAGCGCTCAGCGGTTGCTGCTGCTGAGGCGAACCACCTCAGTTGTGAGGTCAATCCAGCAGCTGCCTCCCTCACTGCTTTCAGTGAGGCCATTGTGACAATCAAATCAAAATAAAGTTTGAATAGTAGCCAGACAACAAAACAATGGGTACCTAATAGATTATTACAGTGAAATTTAAACTTAAATTTTAATACTAATCTCAAATCCGACCCTGTACTTAACCAATAATTGCATTATAACAATACCAATTCCAAATGGGTTGTATAAACCGTTGTTGGTATCAACCACAAGGGTGTTAAAAATATGTCAACAATTGACTGTGAGCCCGGCTGACACAGCAACAAATCAATTTAAAATGTTCAACATGAACCACGCTCTGCTACCAGTTGTTCGACGCCAAACCAGGGCAAGTTCTGGCCTGTCGAAAGGTTCGCGAATCGCGAAGCTTATCTTGCCTCAATCAATTTAAGTTGTCCGTCTCACATAACCTACATGGGCACCTATGAAACGTCAGAAGCTAGGTGCACGGTTCCAAATGGGTTTCACTTACCTGTGCTGGTGACGATCCGCCCTGCAGGTCACGCCGGTTCTGTGTGTGTGTGTAAGTGTCTTTGAATGTGTAATGTGTGTGGAGTCGGTGTCAGATCCGACGATGCTCCAAAGGACGCCGGTCCGTACGGCAAGCAACGGCACGGGATGCACCACACCAATTGTTCAACTGTTCACAAGTAGGCTTAGGGCCTGAACTAAACAGATCGCACTCGGCACCGATTGTCTGTTCCAAAACTATGCCACGGCACGCGCGGTGGGTGGCTCACCTTAGAACGGCAGGTTAGCCCCAAAATGCACAAACTATCCCGGGAATAAACACACAATAGGGGTGTTTGGCCAAATAGTAACAAATCTTTATCAATAGTTCGAAGTTCTACACGGATTAAACTGGATTTCCCAAATTTTAACAAAAAGCCATGTCTTAGAACAAAAACGAATTACAAGTGACATGACAGTGACAGTTGCCCAAAACGTCACAAAGGCCGCGTTCGGAAACGAGTCTAGGACTCAACAAAGTCAATCATATTAATATCCATTTTTTTACGATTTGCAAATAAAAAGACAATAATAATCAACGCTAACCTCAAAAATAAATTAGTACCGATGTCAAACCATGGTTAAAAACTAGGGGTCTCGGCGGACTAACTTTAGTACCATACATAGTTCATGAACTTTATAATAGCGTTTTATTTAGTCATGGTTTAAACCTAGTGATAATCCCAGTACAAAATTTAGATCATGTTTTGGAATAAGATGGTTGAGGTTTATTATATTAAGTAAGTACAGATAAACACTTTTCCACTTGTCATTACTGAAACAGTTATACTATTACCGTGTGGGAACATTTGACAAAGAGCCATTGTTTGTTTAGTACTGTCTGCTGTTCTGGCCTGAGTGGCTGACATTCGTTTGGTGACCTTAGAGACGAAGCTATTGTTTCGGGGGAGCCTTAAGGCTTTATCTTTTATATTGTCCTGTGAAGTGTACAAGAGGTGGGTGTCAGGACGTCTTTCGGAGCTTTTATGTCATTGTAGTTGCGTAGTATTTTATGTTTAAGGCGATGTGAATGAAGCAAGGGCTAGAAGGTTTAATTATGTTATTATCCAGGGTCTAAGTGACATCGAGGTGCAAACTGTTACCACCAGTATTAAAACAAGTAATTAAAAAAACTAAAAAACCCGACTGCGGTAAAAAAAATTAGTTTAAAAAAAACTGAAAAGCTAAAAACAAGGCCATTTTAAATTAAATAAAAGTTGGAAGCAGGCGGGACCCATACCATTTTTTTATTATATTTTCAAACTCAAATGGGTCCCGCCTGCTTCCAACTTTTATTTAATTTAAAATGGCCTTGTTTTTAGCTTTTCAGTTTTTTTTAAACTAATTTTTTTTACCGCAGTCGGGTTTTTTAGTTTTTTTAATTACTTGTTTTTTATTTCCAGCTTTTTAGTTTACAAATTTGAAAGATTTCGCAGACGATTTACTTATGTATTAATTAATAGCTGACCCGTAAAGTCACTCAAGAAATAATTATTTTATTTAACGTGTTTTTTTACGATTTGTCACTTCGAATTACTTTTAACCATATAAGTTGTATATATTTTTGTAATCACCTTTTAAAACCTTTAATTTTGATATTTCACTCGATGGTATTAGAAGAAAAAAAAATTTCGAACTCCACAATATGGCACCCTAAATCCGCCATTTTACTTTGTTTTTGATTTTAATGTAGCCAGTGACACTCGCGCTACCAAGACAAAACTAAAGACGTATAATTTATTCAAATCCGTTCATTCGTTTAGAAGTTACGAGGGAACAAAGAATCGGACATACATACATACATACATACATACATACATACAGGTCAAACACATAACCCTCCTTTTGGGCTTCGCCGCAGTCGGGTAAAAAAGTCAGCTGTTATGTACAGTCAACAAAGGAGATAAGTATACCTACAGGATCGTCGGACATAGTTGAAGTTTAGTAAAAAACCCACGGATGTTCTCGAATAAAATTTTATTTTATTAATAGAAAACAGGCAGCTCATTTATCAAATTAAATTTCAGTCGACAAAATCCATCGGTTTTTTACTAAGCTTCCTGCATACTTATCTCTTTTGTTGACTGTACATTTTCACCGTGTAAGTACACATTCGTGTAAAATAGCAGATTTATTTGAATATCCAATGAAATATTTACTCGCTGACGGGTCTAGAATAGTGTGCTTATTTCTTGGAAATTGCACGTTGACATCCATCCATCAATAATAAAATATTAAGCTTGTAATTACTTAAAATCAAAGAAAAAAATCGATCGAAAACTAACGATCATGCGTGATTTTGTTAAATTTTTTGATGATTTCCTGTGTGTGAAGCTGCTGGCCTGACCCAAAAACAAGGAAGGGTGTGGTCTGTCCTTTACTAATTCATATTATGTCATACAACAATGGGACACTGATGAAAACCACTGTACAAAAAGAACGTAATGACTCATTGCTACACAACATGGCTTAACATCACGCCCGTAATCTCCAAAGGGCTAGGCAGAGGTGTACCTATACGTAATCAGCCTATAATGTTCCCACTGCTGGGACACAGGCCTCCTCTCGGTGAGAGGGAGTGGGCCCAGTGCGGGTTGGCAGATGTCACATGTCTTCGAATGTTTGGTTCTAGGACATGCCGGTTTCCTCACGATGTTTTCCTTCACCGTTTTGAGAGCAGTGGTGATGAAATATTATTTCATCACCGCGCTTCACTCTGTGTAAATTATTAATTTACACAGAGTGAAGCGCCTGTCTGGGTTCGAACCTACGACCTACAACTCGTAAGTCGTATTTGTGGACGTTCAGCTCAATTTATGATTTCCGTTTTATCTTTACATTTGATAAGGCTTCTCTCGGGAAAGTGGCCGTCTACTTTCCCCAAGATAGTAGTACCTTATTTAAAACATCCTTTTCATAATTACTACATCTAGGTACAAGACCCCTCCGTGTCTCGGAAAGTCCCGGCTGTCATTCGTGGATAAATTGACAGTCGTTACGGGTAGTCAGAAGCCCGAGAATCTAACAACCAGTCTAAGGGGTATCGTATTACTTAGTAAGTGGGTTGTGGAGCTCCATGTAAAATACTGGTATTCAGCTGCATCCGGTTAGGCTGGAAGCCGACCCCAACATAGTTTGGAAAAGGCTAAGCAGATGATGATGTAGGTAGGCCACCTAAGCACACATTATGGTAATAAAGATATTTAGTATACAAAGCAGGCAATGTTCGAACATAAAAACCTGTAAAAGTAACCGATCATAAAGATGATTGAAATCCCATTTTCCTAATCATAAATTTAAACTGAAAAGGAAGATAAAAATTATGTAAATTCCTAGTAAATCAATTACATCTATGATAAATTGCCTTCACACATCATAGTGATGGGAAAACCATAATTTATATCTGGTATCTCGGTACCAACACTCGGTTTATATAAACATTATGAATTAACAACTTCCTATCGAGACCGATAAAAAACTGGTTTCAGCGATCGCCCCACAAAATTGATCTCGATTCATATCGATCAACGCGCATGCCGCATGCAACGGTTTTTGAGAGCGCCAGTTATTTTTAACGTGGGAATGGATTAAGTTTGGTTGCTGTACATGTATAGAAGTATGAGGGACAGGGTGTAAAGTTCACTCATACTCTATAGAAAAGGGAGGATCCTCCAACCAGAGGGGTGTTGTGTCTGGCGGGCAACAGCCCAATGATTCATGTTGGGCCGTTGTGTCTATGCTAGTTGCACGGTAAACTCTGCTTGCGCGATGCAGGATTTTGCGTGACGTCAGTATGACGTGTTGTTCGCATGTGGCGTTGTAGATACCGCTACACATTATAATAAGAGAATAAAGCTTCTGTGGTAGATGAAGAGAAAGGTTATTTCGGTCCACAATGGGATCATAAGATCATGCGTAAGCCACACTTGATTACTTAAAATGTAAAATTGAATTGTAAATCTGCCTAGCCTTTTCCCAACTATGTTGGGGTCGGCTTCCAGTCTAAGCGGATGCAGCTGAGTACCAGTATTTTACATGGAGCGACTGCCTCCACAACCCAGTTACTGGATAATACGAAACCCCTTGGTAAGACTGGACAGACTTTCGGGCTTCTAGCGACCCGTAACAACTATCAAAGATCCACGAATGACAGCCGGGACCAATGGCTTAACGTGCTTTCCGAGGTACGGAGGGATCTTGGTGTGTAAAGATCACCCATCCACGGACCAACCGCGGCAAGCGAAGCTTAACCTGATCTATCGACCCGTGTGGCTATTATTACTTAGCCACAAGCTCCTCATGCTGACTTTTATGTATTCCAAATAAAATTACTTTAAATTCTACATCGATTCATTACGTGATCAAAATTGAATTTTATTGAACTACTTTTTGAGCGACAAAGCAACATGAATTTTTATTGATGTTCGGAATAGACTGGCATTATTCAATGCCCTTCACTATCACTATCTAGTTATCAGTCATACCATCTCATAATTGTGTGTTTACCGGTTACCATGAATACACGGTTATTAAAAAAAAATTGCTTTTAATTGCCATACATACATTTTCACCGCGTAGGCATTGCACTTTTCTATGAAACAGATTTCTTTATAAAACCGACTAAAAATATCTACGCTATAGGGTCTAGAATCATGTTCTGAATTTTATTCATGGTTAAAGTTTGCGCGTTGGATGGCGGGAGCCACCCTGTATATTTTTGACGACGATAACCAAAGCGCGTTGAGGTACTTCTCACTATTACAAAAACGAACGATCATTTTAGCTGATCATAATCATTAATTGCTGACCTTTTCAAGACTTAAGGCTTCAACCAATCCGCCAAGCCATCAATCAATCAAACACTGGTGAATCAATCATCTATTATCACCTAGCAACTCATTACCATATCGGTAAAATCAAGCCTATCATTGTCAATAAATTTAACAATAATATAGAGGTATGAGGAACAGGACGTAAAGTTCACTCATACTCTTTAGAAAAGGGAGGATCCTCCGACCAGACGGGTGTTGTGTCTGGCGGGCAACTGCCCGATAATTGATGCCCTTGTATCTATGCTAGTTGCGCGGTAAACTCTGCTTACGCGATGCAGGATTTTGCGTAACGTCTGTATGACGCGTTGTTCGCATGTGGCGTTGTAGATACCGCTACAATATCATTCTGTATCGGTGCCTCTTGGAGGGCTCGTGGCTAAGTAATAACAGACACAGGAGTGGATCGAGCACGTTAAGCCCTTGGTCCCGGCTGTGATTCCTCGATCTTTGACAGTCATTACGAGTCATCAGAAGCCCGACAGTCTGACAACCAGTCTTAAAATCAAAACCAAAAGTAATTTATTAAAATTAGGCTGGGAGTAAGCACTTTTCGAAAGTCAAAATTACATAAAATGACAGTCCCCCAAAGCGCCCGCCCTCCCAAGGGGTATCGTATTACCCAGTAACTGGGTTGTGAAGGTCAGTTAGGCAGTCGGTCCAAAATACTGGTATTCAGGTGCATTCCGTGAATCCTGTTAGACTTCAAGCCAACCGCAACATAGTTTGGAAAAGGCTAGGTACATGATCGGCATCGAAAGATACCGCGCCCATCACTATGATCCGAATACCTGATACCAGATCTATTTCGGCATCGATTCTCGTCCAACTCGATTCTCGGTACACATTGTTCTGATAATGAATCGGTAACGATCGTCATTGTGGTGTCCCAGGAACCAACCATTGTGCTGGTACCGCGAAACGACACTTCCTACTTTAATTCGCTATTGTTCTTTATAATGGGGGTAGGGTTACCAAACTTTAGTTGTTGAAGCATGAATGGGTGTTGTTTTGACGTTGTTAAGAGACGATGGTGTTGAAATTGATAATGGGACTCGATGTGTTTTGTTTTGTGAAGAGAAATGGACCTTGTTTTGATTTCCAAGTTTTCATTTAGGTATTTCGATTCCCAGGAGAACCAAGGTAACCGATATAGCCAGAAGAATTGCCAAACTTAAGTGGCACATTGCTCGCAGAACAAATGGCCTATGGGGCCGAAATGCTCTGGAGTGGCGACCGCGTATCGGAAGACGTAGCGTTGGAAGGTCCGACGACCTTGTGAAGGCCGTAGGAACCCGTTGGATGCGAGAAGCACAAAACCGGTTGAAGTGGAGATGCTTGGGGGAGGCCTATGTCCAGCAGTGGACGTCTTTCGGCTGAAATGATGACGATTTCAATTCGACAGTTGTTTTTTTTTCCACATTCTGTTTAATCTTGTGCCTGGTGGTTTGCAACAGTTATGAAGTTATCCGGAAAAGAACCGGAGTAACCGACATAGTTTGCAGTAGTCAGCAAACTGAAGTGGCAGTGGGCTAGCCATGTTTGTCAAAGGACCGATGGCCGGTGGAGCAGACAAGTCCTAGAGTGGAGACCGCGGATCGGCAAGCGTAGTGTGGGACGCCCGCTAGCTAGATGGACCGACGACCTTCTGACAGGTGGCTGAGACGGTTTGGATGCGGTAGGCGGAGGACAGGGTGTTGTGGCACAGCCTGGGAGAGGCCTATATCCAGCAGTAGACTGCGATAGGCTGAGTTGATTGTTTACAATAGGCTCGCCCCCTAACACAGGACATAGGACATAACAACAACAACAACAACAACATAGGACTTAAACATAACTGGTAAATTGTCGGTGTACTAGGTACCTACACTTCTGCCTAACCCCTTCCGGACTACTGGCGGGATGTTGTTATGAAAAGTTATATTCTAATCCCTATGGTTTAAATTGATTGATAAATTGTAAATATTATTTTGAAGCGATAAAAATACGGAGGTATTCATAAATAAATAAAAAAAAATGGTCTGAAATAATAAAAAAACCTTTTGTTTTCTGATTGGCATAAGCGAGTGGCTTTCTGTGAATGGCACGCAGGAGTCAGGATCGATATTCGCACGGACCAATTGCATACTATTATATACATATTATAATGTGTAGGTGCGGGCATACAGAATCAGTTCCGAGTCTGAGTATTTGTAATGCATGTGAGTCTTGTGTCTGTCTGTCAATGCACATACGATACTAGAAAACCAAGTCGCACACCTAGATCTAAACAGCGATTAACTCAAAAAACACTTTTTTCAGAAAAGTTGAAAAACTGATTACTATGTCCCTGTGCACTGCAGGAGTTTGCTGTATTGATCAATACTTTTTAAGTTGAGTAATGGAACTATTTTTGAATCTGTTTTGTTGGTCGCTAGGTAGTGAGTTAGGGAATTCGATGGTATGCATACCTCAAAAATTGAGAGTTTTTTGAGTTAGCTCTCTTTAGATCTAGGTGTGCGAAGTAATGGTACAATTTAAAAAAAAACTTATAGCCCTTTACTCTGATTCGGAACGACACTTGCTTATGGTTATTTTAAAATAACCATTTATGTTATTTTAGAGCTGTGGCTTAAATGGTATCTAACTAAATTATTGTTGATGATAAAAAAATAATAAATGATGTTTATTCCTGTAAGTAGGTTTGTACAAATACTTTAAATACTACACACAAGTTGATTTTGTGTGTGTGGATCATGGTAAAAAAATCAGAGTACAAGGCAATATTAAATTTGTAAAAGCAATATTAAAAAAATATTATAAGTAACTTCCGAAGCACGACTACACGGTTCGAGAATTATTATTATAATAAAGTACCTAGCATTAAAACAAAAAATAAATCTAAAACAAGATTCCTCATTTTAACACGAACTCCTATACTTAACTAGGAAAATGCTTCCACAAGTTAATAAAAAGAATCTTACAGATCTACCAAGTTGATAGTTGTTTTTTAAAGCATTGCCCTTTGCTAATAACTGCTTACGCCGCGTCGTGTGCGCATAGCGTGAAGCGTTCCATGAGAAACTCTAGGGATGGGACCTGTTAATTATAGTATATCGAGTTCATTTTTCTTTTTACTCAAATATCGAGCGAGGAAAGAGTTTTATTACGTGTTCGTGTGAAATAATGGCGATTAAGTTAATGATAGTGAGTAAATTCGAACTTCTGAATCATTCCTTCTTCTTCAATTTGTCCTATTACGTTTAGGTCTTTTACCATCTAGTCCCCAGTGTGCTATCTTGAATAAAGCCTATAAGCCGATCATTTTCAGTTTTCTAAATATATTTTTTTTATTGCTAGGTAGGTAGTTAAATTGTATGCCCCTATAATATATGATTATCTACGGATTTAATCATAAGTAGTAGCCAGCTAATAAAATAATTCAATCTTAAAGGCCAAGAAATTTTTTCAAGCCTCACAAAAAAAAAACTGTTATAGTAGCAGTAGCTACAGAATGAGATATTCATCTCATAAAACGTTATCTTGAAAATAAAGCGTTCAATAAATTACAATTAAGACCTTTTAATTAAGCTCTTAAGTGGTAACATTTAACAGACTATTAACTGGTTAATTAACTAATACATACTTTACGTAAAAGGAAAAAAAATGTAAATAAAACAGAAGTGATCCCTTTGAATTTGCCGAGAAGTATTTTTTATTTATTTTGTTTTCGTACGTTTGCAAGATGATATTAATAAGATCATCTGCCTTATCATTACACCAGTTTAGAAAGACTTTTTTTCTGTTTGAGTTACTTATTAACAATTTATTTTCACTTTTCCCTTTTACTCCAGATTCTCAAATCGATAGGTTACTTACTTCACGCCCAATTACCGATTACCTTGAAACAAACCGTAAAATTTTTACTCACTTTTATTAACCACCCAACTCTTCAATCAATATCTATTTTCCACGACACTTTCGCTTCGAAGTAATCAATTAAATACCGGTGTTCAATATTAAAATATTTGATATAATCGATAACGAAAGAAAGTTGGGAGCATCACTAATCTTATTAATATGCATGGCAGGGTGCAAAGTCAATGTGTTCTTCTTGATATTTATTCATTATTAATGTTCAAATGCTTGGTACCGATGCATTTTAAATGAATAATAACATGACGTGAGGCTTTTAATTATTTATTTAAATATTAACCTGCCGTGGGATAGGCAGACACCATTGCAGAGACCAAGGATGTGACATAGTGTACGAAAAAGTTCGTTTTATTTGTCAAATCTATTATCAATTTTTTGCCATAATCTATACTCAATGACGCTTCATGATATAACTGTACAAGTGTACAGTCCTTTTACAGTTTTTTTACTCCTGACAGCAGCAACCTTATTGAAGCGAAAATAAAGATCACTGTGACTTTGACAGACTTGTCAGTGTCGGGTAGCTGACACTGACAAGTCTGTCAAAGTAACCTTATTAGTATGAAAATAAAGATCACTGTGTTTTTTGTTATTTTGGCACGTTGCCAAAATCGGCACTGACGTCGCCATCTTGGTTTCTAAAACAATTGCGCAAATGTTTAATAACAGCATCCCTGTCAACGTCATTCGAGCGTCAAAAGATCCATTAAACCTATTCTTTTAAACGAGCTCTTTTAAATGAAAAGCTTTGAAAGAAACCATAGAACTAACTCGTGTTTTGTTGACCAAACAATATCTGGCAGCAGACATACTAATTTCTCTTTCAACAAAACTATGCGGACCTTCCAAAGACATTCGGAAAGCAACAAAATGACAATACAGAAAGCCTTAAATATTCAGAATCATTATAACCGAACAGAAGCTTTCTTACACTTTCTAAAAGTTTCCATATAATTATCTGTTTTCAAGTGTAAAATACTTGCCTTTAATATCTTGATCTGATTGTTAATAAAAGTAAAAGTTGGATGGATAAAGTACTGGCGATGGTTAACGAGTTCAGTGAAATAGAACTTAATTCGTAGGAGTAACGTGTACGTCATCATTCTGTTAGTATCTACTCATAATTTGTTCGACTTGCCGATTCATGCTGCATCAACGGTTACCAAAGTTGGTATAGTATTGTAACAAAAGGAAACTTACGGGTAATGTTAACATAATAAGCTTAACCCGTCTGCCTTCAAAGCAAGAGAGAACAGGCATCTTCGGTACGCTCATTCCATCATTCATCCATCTAGGTCAAGAGGTCCAATCAGCAAAAATACCGCGCTTTTATTTCGCGAAGGCTGAATAGAGGACATTTTTCAGTTATTTGCAAGTTCTTTAACAGAGGATAACCTTGTTGCCTTTGAAAAATGGGCACAAAACCTGGCTCTGCTGCTAAGCATTTTATATAAACAAAATATATGCACTAAATCTCCGGTGATTCTTCTTCTTCCCTTAATCTGGACGTTTGCTATGTTCTTCGATCTATTTGCATACCATCACCAGCACACAGTGCTGAAATCAGAATCTTCAACGTTCCGAGATCCTTCTAAATTCCTTTTTAGCACGCATTTCATTCACAGATGTTTTTGATGTTATGTTTTATTCATTCAAGATTTCATTCATCCACCCCAACATGCCCAAATTATAAGTATACTCTTCAAAGTTTGTGACTACATCCTCTCTTAATATAGGTACAAATTCAAACGAAACTAAACCTATTTTATTACCATCAATATAAGAAAAAAAACCTATATATCGAACGGCAGGTGGTATAAAAATATAGCGACATTGGACATTAAATAGAGTTATCTACATCAGCTATTTCCTCTACCTACACCTGCTTGCTGCTTCCATGCCATGATAAACTATTATTTATTATTCTGTTCACTACTTTATAGTTAATGTTGTACAAAGAGTATGCTTTGTTTGTCGGTTAAAGAAATAAATAGCTTATGTGGTGGGTTGTAGATCTTCAGATGTTTTGTTACTTTTTCTTAAGTTTTGCACTTGGGATATAATTTTTCCTGTACGGTAAGAAGTACTTTTGTGTTCATTGATGGGACACCGGATGGACTAGGTATCAAGTACAGATAGGTACAACATGTATTCAATGCACGTGTGCACATAAAAGACAGCACAATACACAAAAGCATGATTAAGAAATTACATGACTCATCATCTGCCTAGCCTTTTCCCAACTATGTTGGGGTTGGCTTCCAGTCTAACTGGATGCAGCTGACTACCAGTATTTTACATAGAGCGACTGCCTATTTGACCTCCACAAACCAGTGACTGGATAATACGATACCCCTTGGTTTTTTCTTAAAATTTGACCTCTTGACATACATAATCTGCCTATAATGTTCCCACTGCTGAGACACAGGCCTCCTCTCGGTGAGAGGGAGTGGGCCGTAATCCACCACGGGGGCCCAGTGCGGGTTGGCAGATGTCACATGCCTTCGAATTTTTAGTTCTAGTACCTAAATGCCGGTTTCCTCACAATGTTTTCCTTCGCCGTTTTGAGAGCAGTGGTGATGAAATAATGGACACATAGTAAAGCGCCTGTCTGGGTTCGACCCTACGACCTACAACTCGTAAGTCGCGGCCGTTAACACTTGGCCACCACTGCTCCTATTGACATATTCAAGTTTAAATGTGCTCTTTTCCTACACGGCAAGAAAAAGCGTGGGACCATTAAAGTTAGTAATGACATAAAAGTCGCTTACATAGTTATTACTCCAAGTTTAACCAACTCATGAAGGGAAAAGGGCGTCACAAACCATACACATATAATGTTCTTGCATATTAACTGTATCCTGTAGTGAGGTCTGGTTGCAAATTGAGCAAGATCGCTGATTACCTGTGTAGCTACTGTGGAACTCATTCCCTGAGGTGGTCTTTGCGGCACTTAGATCTTTTTCTTGTCAGGTTCTTTGAATGTTAGACGTGATTGAAAATAAACAAATTAAAGATGTAAATATTGCCTTTTTCATTTTTCAAGTTTAGCATGTAGAGGTATGAGGATCAGGGTGGAAAGTTCCTTATCCTTTATTGAAAAGGAGGATCCTTCGCATAGATATCTTTGCTTCCGCGATGTAGGTTTTGCGTGACGTCAGGTGTCATGCGTATTTCGTAAGTGGCATTCATTATAGATTCTTTCGACATATCACAGCATTCGTCTTCCTTCTTTGGTAGTCCAGTGGTTGTAAGTACGACTGCCGACGTGGAATCCTGGGTTAGATTTGATCCCTGCGTAGATCAAAGTCATCCTGGGGCCTATTTCATTTTAGTGAAACCGACAGGCGACAAGCGACAATTAGAAAATTCGATAATTTTGCTCCTTATTTTTTTCATAGCTTCCTGTTGTCCAAAAAAATACATAATTGTCACATTTTTATGACTCCTGTCATTTTTAATAGGGCTCTGAAGTCGTTACGAGTAGTCAGAAGCCCGAAAGTCTGACAACCAGTCTTACCAAGGGGTATCGTATTACCCAGTAACTGGGTTGTGGAGGTCAGATAGGCAGTCGCTCTATGCAAAATACTGGTATTCAGCTGCATCCAGTTAGACCGGAGGCCAACCCCAACATAGTTGGGAAAAGGCTAGGCAGATGATGAGGGCTCTGAAAATTGAATTCCTGTTCAATCAATGATAAATGGTTTGCCCTCTATTACATAGAACCCATTGACATAAATCTCACTTCTATTACAAACAAATAAACTAACATTCCCATAATTTCTAGATCAAATAGTGGTTCATTTCTCGTGAGACTCTACTTGATTATCACTCATCTTCAGCGATCATAGCACGAACACGATGACACTCGTTAGCATAGATCTACAAATGACAGTATCATAACATGATCGTTAGCGTGGCTGGGAATGTTATTTATTTATCCATTTATTTCAGGCATCAAGGCCCATGTAAACACATACAATACAATATTAATATAACTTAAAAATACTATACAAGGTTAAATTTAAGTCGTTTTGGACCTCTTCAATTACTTAATGTACACCCACATTTCGCCATTTATACAGGGTTATTGGTAAAACATTAACAACCTCTTAAGAAGTCATTGTACTCATCATTATGAACAACTTTTACTATGGGACCAAACCTGAAATCGGGAAAATAAAATCAGCTGTTCCCTACATTTATGTTCGCTTATCTCTTCAAAATGTAGGAAGCAGGTGATTTTTTTTTCGCGATTTCAGGTTTGATCCCATAGTAAAAGTTGTTCATAATGATGAGTACAATGACCTCTTAAGAGGTCCAGAACGACTTAAATTTAAACGTGTAAATAACATACAACATGCAACAAACAACAACAACATGAACAACAACATGCAACAACATGCAACAACAACAACAAAAACAAACAACAACAACGCAACACGCAACATGTTATGATTGCGATAGGTGCTATTCTATACCATGTAGACGACAGACAATACGACCATAAGTAATAATTGAAATAATAATAACCACCACACTAATAATAATTTATTGAAAGCACTGGCAATACTTGTGCGTAAGGGTATTTTGTAACCATCTGGCGGTCTATCTGTAAAAATTACACCGTGAAAATTTTGTTGAAGGGAGCTTGAAGTGAACTGTCATCCTACCTGACGCTGGGAACATGGGGATTGACAACTCACTTCAAACTCACTTCACCTAAGTCTTTTCGGTGAGATTCTTACGGAATAACAATCACACTATCACATCACATTAATCCATACTTAAATTAAATTCGAAACTAACTGTCTGTCTGTATGTTACCTTTTCACGTAAACCACTGAACGGATTTCGATACAATTTGGCAGAAAGATAGACTGCATCCCGGGGAAGGACATAGGATAGTTTTTTATCGACATATCTGGCGGTTATTAATTTTTTAGAGTTGACCCCTCTTTCTTGATACATTACAGTGATTACATAACAGATGAATTAGTGTGCTTGGGAATGTAAATAAATATAGTTCATCTCAACCTTCCTCCACATTTTAAATTCATTTCTCATTGCCTTCTGAGCCTGGAAAACTATTAATCAAATAAACAATTAACTCCATTGAATTATGTACATCGTTACAAACATACTCCCGTTCCCACCTTGAACACCGTTACTCTAAAATGATGGACGATGCTGGGCCAGTGTGGGGCATAGCTATTAGTCTGTTGTTGACCCGTTTATAAGATTTGTGGTGACTGCTTTACCGACCTATATGCATAGGTATAGTTAAAGTGCGCAGTGCTGAACACCCAGTAACTGGGTTGTGGAGGTCAGATAGGCAGTCGCTCCATGTAAAATACTGGTATCCAGCTGCATTCGGTTAGACTGGAAGCCGACCCCAACATAGTTAGGAAAAGGCTCGGCAGATAAATGAGCTATTTGCACGTAGTCATCAGAAGTACCAACACTGCTTAAAAAGAAATGGTAGCGAACCAGTCCGGCCCGTTTATTACGAGAAATGAAAGAGAAATAGGCTGTCGGCTGTTTATATTGGTTTTATTCCGGTTTTTAACGCCGGCAACCCAACGTTCCGGTTTTAAAATAACATCTCATCACTGAGCCTGAGGCGCCGGGTTCGATCCCCGGGTAAAGTTTTATTGGTTATTCGATTAGGAAGTTGCCATAACGAAGAGAGAATTTCACACTTTGCCAGTAAACTTACGCCTAAGTTCCAGGTCAGGTTATTGCTGATGACCTGGCACAAATCCAGACTACAGGCTACCTATTACTGAGAATATCCTACTGGAAAACCCAAGACTATGCCATGATTGCCCAGTGATTAAGGCCTCGACTCTCATGTCAACAAAACAACAAATAAAAAAAAACAAAAAAAAACTATTTTTTTTTTCTTTCTTTTTAGGGTTCCGTACCCAAACTTATGTTCAAAATTTATGTTCGTATAACTCGTCAAAATGTAGGGAACAGCTGTTTTTTTCGCGATTTCGGGTTTGGTCCCATAGTAAAAGTTGTTCATAATGATGAGTAAAATGACCTCTTAAGAGGTTGTTAATGTTTTACCAATAACCCTGTATAAATGGCGAAATGTGGGTGTACATTAGGTAATTTTAAAGTTAATAAAACAGAAACGTTATTCAAACCGGATCCCCGCAATCTTAGTAAGTAATCGCACTATTTTGCCTACATACTTACGTTCCGAGACCGTTGACAGTAACCGTTTGTTACTTTAGTTGCTAGATTAACTGGAAGCGATCCATATCTGTGGTGAGCTGAATTGGACTAGCTTTTAAACCCTGGCTCTGGTTTATTCCTTTACTAGCTTCTGCCCGCGACCTCGTCCGCGTGAAATTTCTTGTACCCCCACCCCGTCGCAACACTTCGTATTCGCTTAGCGTTCTTTTTTTTTTCTTTTTGCTCGGCTCCTAAGGGTCATAGCGTAGCCTTGTAATAGTATAGCCTTCCTCAAGAATTGGGCTATCAAATGCAAAAAGATTTTTTCTAATCTGACCAGTAGTTCCAGAGATTATCGCATTCAAACAAACTCTTCAGCTTTATTATTAGTATTATTATATAGATGAGCTAAGCCTCATTGTTCGGCATATCGTGGTTAGTATGTGGCGGCACGATATCTATGGGCGGCACCCACACCGCCACATACGAACTATGCATCATACTGACGTCACGAAAATTCCTGCATCGCGCAAGTAGAGTTTACCGCGCAACTAGCATACCTCATAGCTGTTCCTCACACCTCTACAAGTAAAACGATTCATTATTGACTATAAATACCACAATATATTTTACTATTAGCCCCATACCATTAATAAACTTACACGATTTTCATTATCTTTGAAAATAATACTTAAACATCAAACTATTAAACACACAAAACTGTGCTCTATGTAATAGTTACAAGGTTGGAATTTGAATGGAATCACGATTTAATATTGTTAAGTAAGTGTCGTACGGGACTAAGCTGTTATCCAAGCCGTTATTATTAGGGCAGGCATTTTAATGGCTTATTAACACGAAGTATTGGCATATAGTTCTATTGATATGTGGTATTCAAAGTTTGATTACAATTTGTTCATTAATTTTATCTATCTACCTGATACCTAGACGATTCCTGACTATGGACTATTCAAAATTAATGCTACTTAACACTTTGAGGGACACTAAACGCCGAGTCGCCAATTTTATTCCATTTTGGTAAAATCACCTCTAAGGGAACAACGACTCAAATCAACAATCTGTATTAAAAAAAAATACCAAATGGTCTCCGACACACGACACCCTTTGCACCACAACATCCATGTGGCACAAGGCTGAAAAGCTGAAACAGATTTTTAAAGTGTGGCGTTCCACTCACTGGCGAACGATCAAAAGAAAGCTGTGGTGAGACAGTGCTTCCTAACCGAAACCACTTGCCACTTTCCACAAGCTGAAGATCTCCCACCTCGACAAGAGTTGCCTTGGATAACCTGGAAGTCTTTAAACAAACTCCGGACCCAGGTTGGCCGAAGCAAGGAAAAGCTGGTGGAGATTCATAGACCACTCCGCCTTGGAGTGTAAATGTGGTGTTGTTCCACAAACGATAGGACACTTAATATCATATCCTACGTGTCCTGTCCGCTAGTGGTGGAGCCAAACGCGTAGTTGAATTCTGGGCCGATTCTATTTAGATTGCCATCACCACGATAATAAAACGAAAATTCACTGAAAATTTTGGGAAATTTAAGTAGTTTGAAAATCATTGTTTACAGATGAATTGTCTCGATAAAGACATTGGTCTACTTAAGCGGCAAAGGGAAAATAATAATTGTCAGTTTCAATGACGAAATGGCTTGATGGCTGATTGGTTGTTTTGTGAAATTATTAGTCATAGAGTTTTTAATTTCGAAGTTTGGACTTAGGTAAGTATTAAATGGTTACAAAATACTGGAGCGGTCGGTTCTCGGTTCGTGGATGGGTGACCAACCATTTCATAACGAGCCCCTCCTCAGAAAGCACGCTAAGCGGTTTGTCAGGCTGTGATTCTTAGATCACACTAATATTTCAAGTGTTTCCATTTATTTGTTTTGTTGTCATATGGTATAATATTGTGCATAATTCACAAATAATTTACGATGTAATAAAAGAGTTACATAGCCCGAAGAATTGCCATACTTAAGTGGCAGTGGGCAGGGACATTGCTCGCAGAACAGATGGCCGATGGGGCCGAAAGGTTCTGGAGTGACGACCGCGTACCGGAAGACGTAGCGTTGGAAGGCCTCCCACAAGGTGGTCCGACGACCTTGTGAAGGCCGCAGGAACCCGTTGGATGCGAGAAGCACAGAACCGGTCGAAGTGGAGGTGCTTGGGGGAGGCTTATATCCAGCAGTGGACGTCTTTCGGCTGAAATGATGATGATGAATAAAAGAGTTATACGATGTAAATAAAAGACCCCTGCAGATGCGTAGCATTCCTTCGTGCGATCATCATAAAACTTGATGTGAATAATTTGTTGCCATCTCCCGATGCGGCCCTTGATAGGGACTTTATACTGATGTGAAAAAGTATCGATACAATGTCCTTTGTGCTGTCTAATCCTATGAAAAAATCGAAAACTTAGCTGAAAAAAATTTGCCAAGCAACTTCGGTACTCTTGTGGCTTGTTTCTAGTTTCTACCTACAAAATAATCGTTTAACACACCTTCACATTAGTTTCTTCAATTTAGGCATGAATCAATGTCTTAAGAATCATGTAGTTGTAATAAGTTTAAACAAAATAATACTTCAATATCCATCAATCTGCCTAGACTTTTACCAACTATATTGAGACCGGCTTCTAATCTAACGGAATGCAGCTGAATACCAGTATTTTACATAGAGCAACTGCCAATCTGACCTCTACAACCCAGTTACTGGGTAACACGATCGATACCTCTTGGTAAGAGTGGCAAACAAGTACTTTACAGATTGTAATAATAATTGAACGATTAATTGCTGGCTAAATATTTTAACCGACTGCTCGTTTAGGCAATTGAAAAGACACTGCTCTCTCGATGTCGACATTGTCAACAGACCGCATCACTATAAAGTTCATCGTAAACACAATAACAAAACATATTATTAAAATTCACACGCGCTTTTTATTATGCCACCGACGAAATTCAAGCGAAACTGCATTTTACTTCAGACGATTGTACCAGTTGTCGACCTACATAAAAAAAGTTAAAAAATAAATTGCGTTGAAATTTCAAATTATAGAAATAGAAAAACTATTTTTTTTTTTAATTATTATTTAATAGCTAGGTATGTACCATATCTTTTAAACAGATTCAGAAACAGGCATTTTGTAGCGAAATGTGTAAATCATTGTATTAGTAAATAAACATACCTACTCATTTTTTTAGCCTACGCTGTATCCCATTGCTGGGCAAAGGAGTTTCCTTTCGCCTTCTATACATCTCTATTTCTCTGACTTTGTTGACCGCACAAACATGATTAGATCGTCACACCACCTTCGTCACTGTCTACCTCGATGACGATGTTCTCCCTTAGGCGTCCAATGATTGACGTTCTTTGCCCATCTCTTCGGATGCATTTATGCGACGTAGCTGGCCCACTCCCATAAGTGAACTCATACTAATAAAACCTCTTTCGAACAAAAAAAAGAATTTTGCGAATCCGTCTATACAAGGTGTAACAGAATAAACGCAAGTCCTAGAAGTAGTTTGTCATAGTTGACTAGTGAATCGATTTCAGTAACTTTTAATATACTTAGGTATTTTTTCAAAAATTATGGATTTTACTATACTGATCGCCGATTGAGCCAAAGAAAATTAAATCTTATTCCAACGCAATAAGACTCAATTTTAAATGCGTAAAGTAATGCTAGAGTCAACACGATTTTCTTAATAATAATAGCATTAAAAAATAAGTTTTGGTCATTGTACTCAATACTCTAATTGGGGTTTGTGGGGTCTTGCGTTAATTATGTTACACGTTGTATATAATGCGCGAAAATACAAAAAAAAAAACATTTTTTTTTGAAGTCGGTTAAAAACTACCTCTAGCTCACATTTAGCTAAGCAATTTGCACAAGCTAGGCTAAAAATTACTTGAGAATAAAATCCCCATATTGCGTAGTCCATTCCGCTCCAGTCGATTGCTTGGCAATTTATCAGAGTCTAGATAATAATACAAGCAATTTGTCATTACTTATGAATGATGAAACTTTCTTTTTCCATCTCGATCAGGGAATGCGAGAAAACAGAGCGTGTCAACTACGGAAAATGATTGGCTGTGGTTAATAGAAATATATACTCGTACTACAAAGTTTACTTTCTTGCATCGTTCTGTAAGAGCTACTGCTGAACACGAGGTTTCGGTTTGATTCCCAGGTTAGCCAAAATGTTAAGGCTCCTACAAACAGGGGCGACACGCGACCCGCGGTTTCTTCCGCGTAAGTGTCGATCCCGTTGGGAATATCGGGATAAAAAGTGCCTATATGTTGATCCAGGGTGCCAGCTACCTCCATACAAAATTTTATTAAAATTGGTCCAGCCGTTTGAGCGTGAAGAAGTAACAAACATATAAACACACCCCCACCCCCATCCATACACACACACTCACACACTCACAAACTTTCGCCTTTATAATATTAGTGTGATAAATGCTGTTTTTTTTAGCGATGTTTGTAAGTAGGTACATACATTCGAGGGGCCCCTTTTCCGAAATTTACGTTTCTAGATCGAGTTGTTTTCAGAGAAATCACCATATTTAAATTCGCAAAAAAATATATAGTACAGATACATGTTTAATCTAGTGACTTTTTTGGTTAAAAACACAATATTTAACATTTTGCTCGACAAAAAAAAAATCAGAAGTAAAGTCGATTTTGAAAGGATTTTAAGTTTTATGAGACTTGGGGGAACGCAATTTTTATGAAAATTTTACATTTCAATTACTAATCAGGTTTAACAGGGATATTATTGGATAGATTTATAATATAGCACTTATTTTTTTCCATATAAAATAAATGCGTGAAAAACGACTCGCGCGCACCGCGCCAGTGTCCTGTCGGACGTCATCGAGGGAGGACCTATGCAATTTTTGCTCGCAACCACATTATCGTCTTCGCGCGTAACAGTGCCTACTTACCTGCGTAAAAATGTGTTGTATTAGAAGTAATTAAAATGGCAAATAAAAAAAAACAAAATTAAGAAAAAAAGGGCATCTGAAGTGAAGAAAATCCGAAAGTGTATTGCGTCACAATATTATTACTTGTGCTTCTCTACACAGACTAGCGAAGTCAGTAGGACTAGAGTTTTAAATCTTTAATATTGTTAATGGAAACATTCACCTTTACATATTTTTACCGACTTTACAAAAAGGAGGAGGTACTATGTTCGGGTGTTTGTATGTTTTTCTTTTTTTTTTTGTATGTTTGTTCATCGAATACGCCGCCAATTGTCGACGGATTTTCAAAATTCTTTTTTTGTTCGAAAGTAGATAGTTCTGAGGTGGTCCCATTGTCACCAAGTTGGGATCTGATGATGGGATCTTAGAGAAATCGAGGGCAACCCTCAAATTTTATAGGCTCACTTATTGTTTTTCGCATATTTTATGAAGTATCTTGTGTATTTGTGTATGGTTGTCACCATCTCAGGTAGCTGGGCTGATGATGGAAGGTACAACTCCTTAACAGTAAGAAGTTACTCGAACAGGCAAGGACTGTTTTAGTAAATTGTTTTGATGTTTGATAGGGCATTTGCCACATTTGGTCTCATGATCATCAAGTCATGACCTGATGCTGCAGTCAGGATAGTCTGCAGAGTACCTAACTCCTCGACAACTAACAGCAGATATATCGTGTTTAGGCTCATTGAAAAGGGCTCGATGTGTGGATAAACGTACTGTTAATGAGGAATACCGAAGTACTTACAGACCTGATGCTGAAGCCAGGAGCACCAGAAAAAGTACAAACCTTGAAATTACAGCACCGTAGTCGTGTTTGGGCTCATTTAAAACAGGACTAAATTTTAGGTTCAATGCAATGTTGACATAAGTCTGGCCTGATGCTGCAGCCAGGATTATCAGCTAGGAGAGTGGAATACTAAGAGAACTCCTCAACAATTAACGTCCCTGCATCGGGAAAAGCAATATTTTGTAAAAGGTGACCAACAGACCCACTAAAAAGTAAAAAATAAAAACTTTTTTACAAAAAAAACAACCGACTTCCAAAAACACTATAAAGTGAAAAATAACTTTAATTTCGGAAGTCGGTGGCAAAAAACAAAAATACAAATCCAAAGACACCGACTTCCGAAATTAAAGTTATTTTTCACTTTATAGTGTTTTTGGAAGTCGGTTGTTTTTTACATAAACTGACGATCCGAATGGCGCAGCGGTAGTGAGGCCGCCTTACGATCTTAGGGCCCGGGTTCGAATCTCGGTAGGGGCAAATGTTTGTGTGATGAGCATGGACATTATTTTGTTTCTGAGTCATGGATGTTTGTACATAAGAAGTACCTATGTATTTACAAAAAAAGTATATATGTATTATATCATCTATCCACGGTGTCCACGACACAAGCCAACGATATTTATTTATTTACTAGCTGTTGCCCGCGACTTCGTTCGCGTGGAAATTTGAAAGCGTATGAAAAAATACATGTGTGCAATTCACACGTGGTAGAAGTGAAACCTTCAAAAAGAGCACAAAGAGAACCACGAACTTAAGAAACACTATACAATGCTTCCTATCTCATTTTCTCCCACGTTAAATCTTATGAATTTATTTATTTATTTATTTATTTTATAATTTATGTACACACAGTAAAATACATAGGCATATGACATAGATAATTTGGATCGTCTAGTTTTCAAAATTTTTACTTTTTTTTTTTGTTAATTTTAAAATTACCGCATATTGAAAGTATTACATATTGCAAATTTTACTCTGTTTTAATTCAGATTTGTATCAGTATCTCTTAAATTAGACCAACAGTAATCTGCAAACTTTTTTTTATACCAGAAATCTTGGTACTGTTCCCCAAAACCCTTATAATTATGGTAAAAACGAACATCATGTTTATCGTTCAAGTTTCCCAAGTTTTCTGGTGAAAATTTCGGTGTGAGTGTGGAAAATGATTTATTAAAGACATGTTGAGACCCAGCTATTCGCCATCCTTCAATTCAGATCCTTCGAAATCAAAATCATACATCTGGCTCGAAATGGGGTCTTAGGTTCTGTCTCCAATTCTGTGGGTTTTGTTTCGTTTTATTGACTGAAACTACTAGGCAACATCGGGTAAGGCATTCTTTTCGAACGTAGCATAGGATTTGACCCACGGTGTGGAACCTAAGATAGAAACGCTTGTACGATACGACTACATACAGATATCACAGCTAATAGAAATCTCTATTCCTAGACAGCACGTGTCGCCGAAAACTTTGTTGATAGACAACATTGTCCGTAGATATCACGGTTCATAGGAAGGACTGTTGACAGAGATCTCTGTTCATAGATAGCACTTCTTGCCGTAAATTTTGTTCATAGAAACCACTGTTTCCCTTGGTTAAAAAAGCGCAACGTAGGATGCAAGAGCGAGCGAAGGGCACCCCGAGGTTCGGTTTGGTTACTTTAAACCCTTTACACAGAAATAGGAGCCCGGCCAAGCGGGGCTCCGTCAACATAAGATGCAAGAGCGAGCGAATGGGAATACAGCTTACTTAAAAAATAATGATCTAATTGGTTTCCGTGAACCAAAGGTTCTTTCTGTGAACCAAGGTGAAACAGTGGTTTGTATGAACAAAGTTTCCGGCAAGAAATGCTATCTATGAACAGAGATCTCTGTCAAAAGTGCTTCTTATGAACCGAGACATCTACGAACAATGTTTTCTACCAACAAAGTTTTCGGCGAAACGTGCTGTCTAGGAATAGAGATTTCTATTAGCCATGCTTTCTGTATGTAGTCGTATCATACAAACGTGTTTGTATCTTAAGTACCACACTCTTTGACCCATGGGTCATCATTATATTGTATGTAAACTAACACCACTTGTTCTGGTTTTTAAAGCCTACATATTTAGTTAGGCAAAAATAGCAGCTAGTTTCGTGATTTGTTAGGTCTTGTCACAAAATTGACAATCTAAATTGCACGTATTTTTTATTTCTTGCTACCGAATTTTTTAGTACTTTTCATCTACTACTTGGAAAACCCTTTTTATTAAAATTTGCTACCGAAAGTT
The DNA here is from genome assembly GCA_951800025.1 of Oligia strigilis. Taxonomy (NCBI): domain Eukaryota; kingdom Metazoa; phylum Arthropoda; class Insecta; order Lepidoptera; family Noctuidae; genus Oligia; species Oligia strigilis. The sequence goes on from OX637547.1 coordinate 3,289,985, forward strand.
GAAGTTAAATAAAGTAGTACCATTTTTATAGCTTCTGTAACCGATCTGTTTTTTTACTACATATTTTTCTTGTAAATACAACAAAAAATGTTATGATCTAATTTGCACCGTCTGAAAAACATTTTCAACACAATAGAATTTCATTAAATGTTTGCTTTTGAGTTTTAAGACAATTAATTGATCACTGCGTAACCAGATGAAGCCAAAACTTCTTGTGAGTGTTATAAAAAAACCAGACTTGATAAAAATATTTGACATTTATTTTTACTGATTAGAAGGTAGTCACAAAACAAATCCAACGGTTTTGTCTTGTGAACGAAAAAAAATAAAAATTAGTAAACTAGTGTAATATTTGAACTACTGATTTATTTGTACTGTGGCGTGCTCGTCCGCCGCCATAGGTCACCGGAGTTCATATCGCGACGGCTCCTGTGCAACGCGGGCGCAAGCCGACTCAGCGCGTAAAATGCCTAAAGTTTCGGGAAAAGGGGCCCTTAAATATAAAGTAGTTATTTGAAATGTATGTTTTTAGTAAAATGTTTGAAAAATAAAGTAGTTACGACTGCATGCGGTATAACTCGACCAAAAAATCATTCAGATTCATTGTTTTAAGCATGTTGTGTTTACCTATAAGTAATTCAAGCACTGTTATTTTACTTTTAAAAATATATTATGTGGTTGTATTTAGTGTAATCAATTGTTGGTGAACCTAATAAAAAAAATAATAAAGAAATAAATGGCCACTTCACCCTAACCATATTTTTTTATCGGTGCATGAATACATTTCCATACAAATCTTTATCAGTACGTTGTATGAATTTAATGATTAAAACAATGTTGTATACCAACTTGACGGAAATTACAATAAAGAATGTCTGGCGTCAAGATTACTCATGCTGTGGTAAAATATATTTATTTACATATCGATATTTTTATATGTTGATCGTGTGTAAAATCAATTTAATGTTTACTAGCTGTTGCTCGCGATTTCGTCTGCGATAAAGGATGAAAAGTAGCCTGAAAAACGCCGAAAAAATACGTTTGTTGTATTATTTTATGTTGTTTTTAGTAGGTAGTACTTGCTGTTATAGCGGCAACAGAAATACATAATTTGTGAAAATTTCAACTGTCTAGCTATCGCGGTCCTTGAAATACAGCCTGGTGACAGACAGACGGACGGACGGACAGACAGCGAAGTCTTAGTAATAGGGTCCCGTTTTTACCCTTTGGGTATGGAACCCTAACAAGAAGCATGGATATTTAACTTAGATAATCATTCTCTTGCCATTGTCCCAAATTATTTAGGGTCGGCGCAGCATTTCTTCTTCTATACTTCCCTATAGTAGTCATGTTGGGGTATTCCTCGAAACGCACCAACTTTGAAACGCACCAAAAAATTATTTTTGTGTCAACGATGAAACATGGAAAAGAGCATGAAGGATTCGTAATAAATGACATCGATAGACGTTTCATTTGGTGCGTTTCAACGTTGGTGCGTTTCGAGGAATACCCCGTCATGTCAATAGTAAGTAACCCCCTTTCCAGCCATATCATCTTACACACTCTGTAAATTAGGAACAATTATAATTAAAAACTTTTCACTGTCAAATTCTTTATTGCAATAACCAAATTACTTACAATTAAATTATGGAACTCCAATGTTAAAACATCAAAACAGCTTTCAAAGCAGAGTTGAACAAGCAAACCCAGAAGATGCCTATGCACTCATGTACATAGGCATCTTCTGAGCTTGCTTATTCAAAAAAACATTGTATTTGCAACAAGGGGTGGCGATGTCCGATCGATGGGCCAAACTCACGACCCAGCGAAGATTGGTCCTTGGCAGCTCTGGACAGAGAGAGGTGGAAAGGGATAGGGTGCAGCAGTGATTCATTAATTACTAATAAGAAAAAATTGCAAACACGAAAGAAAAAAATCTTCAATTAAAGAAATGCGCAAACTGCACCATAGCCACAGTGTAGGTGGTGAGCAGAGCGATCATGCTCAGTATCATGCTCACGTCCACTGTGAACAGCCGCCATATTGAGTACTTGAAAGGATGCTGGCGGAAGTACATCACGACGTTGTCTATTGCGTCACGTGTTGTGTCTCCTGTAATGTTTTATTTTTTTTAGTACAAGGTTAAAATAAATTAGCTAGCGAAACTTCGCAAACGTGATTGGTATCGATATCAGAACACAATAAAACTAAACTAATTTATTCGGTCTCCAACCGCTGGTAGTTCACTTGGTTACTTAAAGTATGAGTTGAGAAAACCTGTTTTTTTTAGTCTTTTCGTATTTATATAAACGTAACGTCCGTACGTAAAACACTATTATTAATAATGGGTTTCATTTTGAAAGTTCAACAACATTCATTTTTACGTTGGTGAGCAGACATATTTTTCGAATGAAGCATTGTATTAGCAATACCTACCCTTCAAAATGATTCAGATTGAGATTTATAGTGTGTTACGCAATTAGGGTTCCAAACAAGTGGCATCCTTGTTATATTTTTGATATAAATTGTAAAAAACTATGAAAAAAGTTAATTTACCTCGACATACAAGTAACTGCTTAACAACACATAACTTCATTTTGTCTATTTCGCTGTTGACCATCTCGGCTAGTAGTGCAGGTGACATCATAACTATGAACTCCATTAATGCTTCGAGTGCAACTACGAAGATAATCTGCAAGTTTAAAAAACAACCTTCTAAATTAAAAATATCAACTTTATTTCAATAACAATTAAGTTGATTTCAGAGTGACTTGGCAAAGTTATAAAAATGTTTGAAGTTGGAGCGTAAAATGAACTTTATTATGTAGGGATTAAAGTTATTTTTCCATTAATTCATATTTGTTTACATTTTTGGCAAATAAATCGCGAATGCACGGTATATATGAGTTATCTATGCTTAAGCGTCAAAACGTGGACCAAAACTTTGTATTCAGAAATATATGTTAGCAATTATTAATTTTTGGAAAAACTTTTACGTACGTAATCTGTGCTTGATAAAGCAATAAATAAATAAACAGTGTTCAACACTTGAGGAATTAGCAGCACTGTAGATGAAAATATCTGAAACAGTAAATAAACTAAATGAGTTAATAAACCTACACAGTTTAAATATGATTAACTTGCAGCGCCCCGCGGTTTCCCCGCATAACTTTCGATCCCGTGGTAATATCGGGATAAAAAGTATCCTGCGTGTTAATCCTGGTGATAAACTATCTGTTTGCCAGATTTTATCCAAATCCGTTTAGTAGTCTTTGCGTGAAAGAGTTACAAACATCCATCCATCCACCCTCACAAACTTTCGCGTTTATAATATTAGTAGGATAGTAGAAAGTAGGGTAGGATAGGATTTTCGTGGCCAGTCACAAGAGCAGTGGTGGCCAAGTGGTAACGGCCGCGACTTACGAGCTACAGGTCGTAGGTTCAAACCCAGACAGGCGCTTTACTTTGTGTAAATTATTTCATCACCACTGCTCTCAAAACGGTGAAGGAAAACATCGTGAGGAAACCGGCATGTCCTAGAACCAAAAATTCGAAGACATGTGACATCTGCCAACCCGCACTGGGCCCGCGTGGTGGATTACGGCCCACTCCCTCTCACCGAGAGGAGGCCTGTGTCCCAGCAGTGGGAACATTATAGGCTGATTATGCCTGCGATGCCCGTACTAGGTTTTGAAGTCCGTTCTACAACCGTAGGAAGTTTGCTAACTTTTTCCGAAGCATGCTATCTATCTCTGTCTGAATCATTTTGAAGGATATTGCTAATCTATTGCTTCATATGGTAGAAAAATTTGTCTGCTCAACAACGTAAATAACGCAATGAATGTTGTTGAACTGTCAAAATTAAAGTCATTACTACTGATAGTGTGTGATGCAATACTGATCCATAAAACAACACAACACACAACTTTGACAAACACTAGAGTACACGATTGACAAACCTCAACATCATTGTGATTCATAATAAAAGGACATGATTTTTTGTATGGTTGTTTGCAATGGACAAACTAAAAAAAAACACAATATAGAAAGCTACATTATCTGCAAGTAACATGGGTTGTATTTACGCCCTACAAAAGTTGCAATAATGTAACCCAAAGTATCAAAATTTTGCCAACAAAAGTCATGATTTGGCGTCCTATATAACATCACGCTACGACTCTTAGGAGCTGAGAAAAAAAAACAAGAGCCAGGGCACTAAGCAAAAACAATGGAATAGCGCAGGCTGGAAATGGGGCTGTTACTTTAGTATATTGTGGTGTCCTACGAATTCCACGCGAACGCGAAGCTATTACACTTAAATTTAAAAAATAAACTTTGACCATATATTTATAATCACAATTAAAAACGAAATCACAATTGAAAGGGGACTAAATAAAAAGAAGTACTTAATTAACAATACTTATGAAATACTATCTTGAATTCATGCATGCATTATGTTCATGCTTTTTGTCAGTTCTGATCTGAACACTAGCTCAGAACTTGTGCACAACGTGTCTTCTAAATAACGCCGGGGCGGGTCGCTAGTAATATTAAAATATACATACAGCTGCAGTTATTATATTAGTTTGTTGATAGTTTACCATAAACTTCATTGGTGCATCAGTCTCTTGAGTCGTGTTCAGTATATTCTTATAAGTATTCATGCAGGATTGTATATTTTTCTTCATTTCTAATTCCCCTTCTTGAAATCTACGTGCGACTGCCAAGTTCTTCTCGAGTTGTTTGCGAAGCATAGCCATTCGGTGCCACAGTACTTCGAACATAATTATTCGAGTAAAGTTGGACGTAAGTTGGAACACTTCGAATATAAATGATAACGTGCCCGCAGAAAATACATTTAATAGATTGTCGGGTATACTAATGCCTTGTGAAAGATGAGCCATTAATTTACTAAACAGTAAAAAAATAAATAAAACTTGGGATAACGGTATTTCTGCATTTGGTTTCAAAGCTGGCGTGATTTTTCCTATGTTTTTCAAGAAAAGGAATAAATTTTCGCCACTAAAAAGTAAACTTATGAAAACGTTTGTGGCATACACAGTGCATAACAGCCCGAAACGCACATTCAGCGAAAACATATAATTTTTGGTTAAAATGTAAGCATGTAAAATGAGCAGAGTGGCGATAAACACACAATAAGCTCTCATTAAGAAATTAAATAGTTTATTGGAACAAACGTTGTAGTAAAAACCGAAAAATAACCGAATTGACATAATGGTTCGTATGGATATAACTGATTTTATATTAAACATTGCTTAGAATAAAATAAACTGTATTGTATTGAGTTCTAACAGGGGTAGTGAGCAATGAAAACAATATCACACTGATGTGGCTTCTTTATATAAGGTTATAATTCTATTTTAATACATCAATTAGGTCAATGACGAAGTTTCATCGATGATTTTGAAGATAACAAATAGTACTCAGTTGTATTACCAACAACCAGAAATAGGTTTTTTTTTTTTAAAACTTTGCCCCACACTAGGAATTTCTCCTGTATTGTGGGTACGGTTACAAACATTTAAACTCACATACACAAACAGCCAGACCCGGAACAACTACTTGTAGGTCATACAAATATTTGTTCCGTGCGGGAATCGAACCCGCGACACGCAGCGCAGCAGTCAATCGCTTAACCACTACGCCAACCGTGCCGTCAATTCACTAGCTTCTGCCCGCGACTTCGTCCGCGTGAAATTTCTTGTACCTCCACCCCGTCGCAACACTTCGTATTAGCTTAGCGTTCATTTTGACTTTTTTTCTTTTTGCTCGGCTCCTAAGGGTCATAGCGTGATATTAAATAGCCTATAGCCTTCCTCAAGAATTGGGCTATCAAATGCAAAAAGATTTTTTTCAAATCTGACCGGTAGTTCCAGAGATTATCGCGTTCAAACAAACAAACTCGTCAGCTTTATTATTAGTACTAGCTGACCCGGCAAACGTTGTTTTGCTCCTACACTACTCCTACCCAACTCCTACCCTACTCCCACACTACTCCTACCCTACTCCTACACTACTCCTAACCTACTTCTACCCTACTCCTACCCTACTCCTACCCTACTCCTACACTACTCCTACCCTACTCCTACCCTACTCCTACACTACTCCTACCCTACTTCTACCCTACCCCTACCCTGCCCTACTCCTACCCTACTCCTACACTACTCCTACCCTACTCCTACACTACTCCTACCCTACTCCTACACTACTCCTACACTACTCCTACCCTACTTCTACCCTACTCCTACCCTACTCCTACCCTACTCCTACTATAAAAAAAAAATAAAAATAAAATAAAATAAAAAAAAGTATCCTATGTCCGTCTCCTGGTTCTAAGCTACCTCCCCACCAATTTTCAGCCAAATCGGTTCAGCCGTTCTCGAGTTATAAGTGGTGTAACTAACAGACTTTCTTTTATATATATAGATATATATTTGTCTTATACTAGACACTAGGTAATTCTTTAATTTAACAAAAACTACGTTTCGTGAAATCAAAGATCGGGACATCGCAAAGATGACCTTTCGAGACATCGTCAAGGGGTTGGTCGACTCTTCAAGTAACCCGAGGGCTGGCCTAAGGCCAAAGAATCAGCATTAACATACAACGTGGCAAATGCTGCCAGCCTTTTGGGCACTCTCATTGACCGCAATGCGGAAGAATTTTTAATAGTTGCATCAATCATAGAAATGCGTGAACTGCACCATAGCCACAGTGTAAGTGGTGAACAGAGTAATCACGCTCAATATCAACAGCTGCTATATTGAGTATTTGAACGGATGCTGACGGAAATAATTCACGGTGTCGTCTATAGCGTGCCGAGTGATTTCTCCTGGAATTCCCATATTACTTGGAGTCGGTGCAACGCATTTTTTTTTCTTCCATTCTGCCCTGTTAGCCTCTATCATCAACTCCTTTTCCTTTCATATCAATCACACAATCCATCCATCCGTTCTTTGGTCTTCCTCTCCCTCTCCGTCTTTCAACATTTACATTCATCATTCTTTTAGTAACATGAGTTTCATTTCTCCTCATCACATGCTTATACCAGACAAATGATTCTCTTTCATCTTTTCTGTAACTGCCGCCACAATACTATACAATTATATTATACACACTATCATCTTCCCGCGAATTTGTCCCCGTAAAATATAATGTTCCCTCGACCCATCCCGTCGCATCGCATCGCCTAGCCGCGCTATTAGGTATCTACTGCGTTTTCCTAGCGTAATGTTAAGTAGCCTTCCTCAAGAACTGGGCTATCAAATGCAAAAATAATATTTCAAATCCCACTGGTAGTTCCAGAAATTAGCACGTTCAAACAAACGCAGCTTTATTATTAGTTTAGATTATAGTTTTTAGAGCGTGGTGGCCAAGTGGTAACGGCCGCGACTTACGAGTTCTAGTTCGTAGGTTCGAACCCAGACAGGCGCTTTACTTTGTGTAAATTATTCCATCACCACTGCCCTCAAAGCGGTGAAGGAAAACATCGTGAGGTAACCGGCATGTCCTAGAACCATAAATTCGAAGACATGTGACATCTGACAATCCGCACTGGGCCCGCGTGGCGGATTACGGCCCAATCCCTCTCACCGAGAGGAGGCCCGTGTCCCAGCAGTGGGATCCTTATATGCTGATTATGAACATTTTTAGATAGGATCGATTTTAAAATCTGTTAGCTGAGCTGAGCTATATTATATTTTATGTTTTAACTCAAGCGTGTGACCAACGCGAACGCTGCGTGCAGCGAGTGTACAGCGTGCACGCCACGACAACGCGGCGAGGTCGCCGACCCGGGTATCCAGCACGCAATGCTAGCGCGGCGCGCAGTTGCGGCGCGCACGCAGCGTTCGCGTCGGTCACACGCTCGAGGAACGCACGCGCCCGGCGCACGCCCAATGTGAGGGGAGGGGGCCTAACCTCCGAGGTTTTGTGGGTTATAAAATTGACGTGGTTCTATTTATATTGCCAACTAGCTTCTGCCCGCGACTTCGTACGCGGATCCTGTTGCTTATGCCAGCGGCAACGGGGTCGTCAAAATCGAAGATCTGAAACGTCTGATGTCGAATTCTAAGAGCCCGGGGACGGGAAAACAGCGTGATGCGCGAGACGATTCGAGACGTTCCAGATCTTTCATTTTTGTAAGTCAACAGGAAATGCCCATCAGACTAAACAACTTTTGCTAAGACGTCATTCCTGTATGTTATAGTGTCGCTGGGCTTTGGAGTTCCACAACAGGTGTTTCAGATCTTCAAATTTATTCTCACAGCAGAAAATGCTCTTTACCTGGAATATTTTTTGATATGGCACCATTTTTATATCTCTTATACTTTAGCTGGTCTGTTGCGGTTCTGCATCAGGTGTTCCATTTTCCAAAATAAGTTATAGCCTATATATTGCCCAGACTTAGTACCTATACAACAAAAAACTTTTCTGCCCGTAATTCCACAGTGGATCCCAAGGGTACACTAAATTAACAATAATATTGCAAATAACTTTAAAAAAAAATCTTTATAAACTATAGCTGTACCCGTGGCTTTGCCCACGTATCGCATAAGTATTATTTTAATTTTAATAATAGTTAGTGATAGTTTGTTGATTTACAGAAATACTCAAAAGATGCGTCTCATACTGTAACTATAGCTTAGATCCCTCAAAAACTATTTGGCTTAGTAAACTCAAAATTTGAGAAAGTTATGTAGTTAATTTACTGGTAAGAGACGTCAGGTTAATAAGGAAATTTAGGAGACGTCGAATAACAGAAGTGTTATAATTTACTGTAACGCTTTTGTGTAAACAACGTTCGTTATTTTTCCCTCGGTCTCATTCAATATGTAAGTACAGCGAGTCAGGTGACGCGGGAGCAAGCGACGTACAATTATCCGTGTGAGATGCAGCTCGTCCTGAGGTCGACACCCGCAGCCTTATGCGACTTATTTATTGTCATGGCGACACACACGCTCACAGGAAACTGCACGCGCTTGAATTGAAAGGGGTAATTGTGGCCGGGTGTCACCATTGCCAGAGGACACGGTGGAGCACACGGTGGAGGTCTGCCCCGCTTGGGCGGAGCACCGCCGTGTCCTCGTAGAGGCGATCGGCAGCGGCGGCGACCTCTCGCGTCCGGCCCTGGTGCAAGTTATGGTCCGGGGCGAGAGGGAGTGGGAGGCAGTCACCTCCTTGTGCGAAGCAGTCATGCTAGCGAAGGAGGTGGCGGAACGGATGAGGGAGAGAGCCTCCCGTCCCAGCCGCCGCGGGAGACGCTCCGGGCGTCGGGAGCCACGGGACGACTCCCGGCCACCGTAGGCGCGGGCCTGCGGGCGGAGAGTAATGGGTAGCTCACCGTCCGATCTGGACCAGGCCCGTGCCGGACGACGCGTACGTGTTCCACGCGCGCCTCAAAGAGATGTCAGCATCGAGAAGGGGCCCCATAGGGCCGAAGCCTGCCGGGTCAGCGGGATTGTCCGAAAGGGTTACCGCTGGCCCGGAACATAAAGGGCTAAGGAAGGAACACGGGTGGGTTTTAGTCAGTAAGAGTCTGACACTCCCTTCCGCTCCACCCAGAGCGAGAGGGGTCATTTGATGATTTCCCATCTGATAAAAAAAGGGGGTAATTGTGGGGAATCAGTGGTATACGTGGTATAAACACTGTCTCGCCGACACCACAACCTGTTAGAATTTCCGCCTCAAGATATTTCTCTGCAGCGAGACGACTTTGAGCCGGGGCCCATTGCACAGTTTCGGCGGAGTGAGATTCCGAAGAAGCATAATTGGGACACCGACCTTTAGCTTAATAGTGTGCGCTGGTAGTCCACTTGCACTAAGGAAATTGAGAAATTCTACGGGGTAATGTGTGGCGTCATCTTGGTCGACAACAGTGTTTATTGAAATGTAGATCACTTCATTTCCCTCAATTTCCGCGAGAATGCATTCATTGATCGCTGAAGGTTGGTCGTTTCTGGGTGTTAAAATGGCTCGTTCACACACCCAAGAATTATCTTGGTGCGGTATCCTATTGATAACCTCGTACACCAGGCGAATCAAATCTTCTAAGGTGGACACCAGTCTCCCAAGTATCTCAGGTAGAACCACCTGGCCACCGTCTACTGGTAGCGTTCCCTCACCCAATTTTAAGAGAACATCAGAAAATTCTTGGGCGTGTACATTCCCGCCAAGCTGTGCTTTCATATTCATCGTTAAGCGCAACCTATGAATATGTGGCCTTAGGAAAGAGCATTTCAACGAAGCATTCACCTCATCAGCCCTAGTTCCTCGCGTCACCACAGGCAGCGTTTGTCGGAAATCGCCGCTTAACAGAACTGTAACGCCACCTATCCTTTGCTGGTTCCTGCGGATGTCCTGCAAAGTCCTGTTTACCGCCTCTACTGCTTTTCTGTTCGCCATAGTGCATTCATCCCACACGATTAAAGAGCAATCTATAAGCACGCGCCCTTTGTCACTGTTGCGTGACACTCCACAAACAACAAATGTGCTTGGTAAGATATAACTTAGAACCAAAAGTTTGACTTGACTTTATGATAGTGTAGCTTGTTGTACCACCAATCAATCTGTTTAGTAATATTGGTGTGAAACTCCCCATACAATTAGATAGGACATGTAAAGTTCTCAGATTTCATAACAGTATCGTTCCTAATGCACATAAAAAATGCAAAAACTAAAAAAAAAGAATTTTACGATTTAAAAAAATAATAATATGGGATTTGAACTCGCACCATTTAGTGCGGTAAACGGTCGCCTGACCATACCGCTAAATCCCCTGTTGACATATTGTTGAAATAGCTGTTCCCTTGCAATTTATAATATTACTGCTCCGCTCCTTTATAAAAATAGCGTGATTGTTATGTTTCCAGGGTTAAATTTTTATTAACTAAATAAATAACATGTCATTTTGGGCATTCAATTATTTTGTGCATTCAATTACGAACCAAAACCTTTTAAAATCAATATTGCTTACCTCCCATAACATACGGCGTGATAATATGTAGCCTAAAGCCTTCCTTGGTTTACAAAGAACATTTTTGCTGAATTTCAATTCAATCTATTCAGTAGTTTTGGCGTGAAGCCGTACCATACACACAGACAAACAGACAAACAGACAAAAATTCTAAAAAGTCACTTTTTGTCATCAGTTACGTTTTTCTAACAAAAGCCACTTATTTTTTCTCGAAAATTCTCAATGTACAGTTTTTCTTTCGTTACTGTTTTATTATATGTATAGATTATATGTATAGATACACGTGGATGATGGAAATTCCATTAATTATTTTTCAATGTCGATGTCTATAAAAACCAATAGAATATAAATATACTGTATCATTATCGTTTAATTTTTCAACGACAAGGTTAAATATGTTATATTTACTAGGTATGTATATTTAAAGGTAAAAACCTTTGTACATTTAATTACTAGAACTGCAATTAAATAAACCCTCAATAAGGTTTTGCATACACCTCAAAATGTTTCAGGTTAACTAATTTGACAGCTCTAATATTCAAGACACGTCCATTTTGACCAAACAATATTTTTTTTTTTTTTTGTACCCAAAAAACCCTTTAAAAAAATATCTAAAGATACAAGAGCAGAAAGGTAGGTACTGCTTACCATAATCAGCCTATAATGTTCCCACTGCTGGGACACTGGCCTCCTCTCGGTGAGAGGGAGTGGGCCGTAATCCACCACGCGGGCCCAGTGCGGATTGGCAGATGTCACATGTCTTCGAATTTCTGGTTCTAGGACATGCCGGTTTCCTCACGATGTTTTCCTTCACCGTTTTGAGAGCAGTGGTGATGAAATAATTTATACAAAGTAAAGCGCCTGTCTGGGTTCGAACCTACGACCTACAACTCGTAAGTCGCGGCCGTTACCACTTGGCCACCACTGCTCTCTGGTACTGCTACTCAGGTACTGCTTATTTCGTTAGAAAAATGAACATAGCAATAATGGTTTAAATGGTTTTATTTACACAAACTGGCCATCTTGCGACTGTTTTTTTTGAGTCCCTTTTAAATTAGCGCGTGTTAGTTCTTTCTCATTTCTCATCCTCCATCTCATTTCTTCCTTGTCCCCAGTTGGACATTTTCTTCCATTCTCTCCTGTCTCGTTTTGTATGTGTGCTGCTACGTCTTTGATATTTTCTCTTATACGAGTACCTACCTACTTAACTAAAGAATATAATTACACCAATTATTTAGGGATTAGTATAGTCCCATCATTCTTTTGTTTGGTTTCTCTTTCAGAGCGGATTAACTGAGTATTGTTTTCGCGTCATCAAGTATTTGATAAAAATCTGTAATTATTTCTTTTATATTAGGTGCCTACCTATATTTTATAGCGTGGCGTTCTTCAGTGATGATATTGAAATACCTATTATGTTTGAACATTTCAGACTCTCTCTTCATATTAAATATTTTTATTTTTTTTGCGTGTTTGACCATATTTTTTGCGTGTTTGGCCATATTTTTTGCGTTTTACCATATTATTTGCGTGTTTGACCATATTTTCCCCCAACTTGTTCTTTAGTGTTTTTTTCCTTGCGTAATGTCTTACCGTAAATAAACGTTACAAATTTTTCTTTTTTCTTTCTATCATAAAGAGCATCTCTCCCTTCAGCTGGCACCCATCTTTCTCATTTAAACGGCTAATTATGGAGTTGCCTTAATTAAGATACAGTTGTCATCTAAACAGCACAGTGATTGAGAAATTGGCAATCTTCGATCACGGAGCATCCCAGGTTGACAGATTGACAGTCGGATCACGGTCGATTGACAGCAGCGAACAGTAACATCAGTATTTCCAACTCTGTGAAGACAGTGGTATAACTTGTAATATGTTTTTGCTGTTAAGACTTACCTGGGGAGGCTGGGGACTTACAGAACCGGTTACTTATTGAACCTACATTTTATTTGCCGTTGCGACGACAAACGTTTACACTGGGGACATTTCACGGCCTCTTAAGATAATGGGAGACGTAGCGATAAAATGTACTAGTATTTATTTATGCAGGTTCCTTGACTGCACGTTTTTAGATGAACTAGCATACCATATTTACATAGCAGGTCAGTCTATATCTATGTGAAATAATATGTATTAAAAAAAACTAAACAATACGCTTATCCAATCTATTGGACTGTTAAAACAAATCATTATGGAAAAATCATAAATCATATATAATCATATATATCACCGCCCAATAGTGATCACAGAACATAAATACCGTAGTGATCGACCGTTAGATATAGATGTATATGAGCTAGGTGTCTATGGGTCAATTTATCTTTTTTTAATAATTGTTATTTTTTTCTGATATTTTTTAATACCTGTATAATTGTTAGATGTTTTTAATACCTGTATTGTGTGTCTTTTGTTACACTGAATAACGTTTTATCTATCTATCTATATGAGCCCAAACTGGAGGGTTTTACTAGTAGCCACTGAAGAGTTCTACTATCCACCTCCTGGCTCCATCATCAGATCAGTTCCATGACACCAAATTATAGTTTTGTCATACGAACTACATATACATACAAAGTTTCATTTCGATACGACAATAATTAATTTGACTTCTAAAATTTTATTACACTGTTTGTTAGTTACAAGAGAAGTTAATAAAGTGTCATGGTGGTCAAAATGAAAAAAAAGGAACTTCGTTCCAATTAATAATCAAACGAAGACAGGGGATGCTAATTAGAACTTAGCTGATAAAATGAAATACCTACGCTTTTCTCAATCAAAAATCATCATCACACACAGTCCACACTTGGTAATTAAGGTAAATACAGTTTCATACGAAACTAAAATCTTAGCGTTTAACTTAAAGATTTTTTTTTATAAGTAGTGGACAAAATATATGGAAGGTAAACGATGCACAAGACGAAAAAATTGATGATAGTCGAGTTCTATTCATCCCAATTGAGAAAAAAGATAGCTCAATAAAACTAATGAGAATCGGAATAACTGCACGACTTCATAGAAAGTAATCAATGAACATAGAAGGAAAACATTGAAGGTGAACGATGAATACGACACAAAACATCGATGGTACGACGAGTTCTGTTCATTCCAACTGAGAAAAAAGTGAAGATAGCTCAATATTTGTGTAATGGAAGAATTTTAAAATCAATTGATGCTGTGTAGCGTCCGACATCTTATATTTGTACGCCGTTCAGGCAAAACATGACTGTCATAATTATAATTTGATGTAACATCTTGCATGCTATGGGTGTGCATACACATGTTTTGGACAAATAAAAAATTATCTTATCTTATCGAGTTATTCCGTTCTGATCTCCTGAACCCAAATCCACCCCACCTCGATCCCCTGCTTGATCGTCTTCTGTTTTAATCTTTGTCTTGTCCACTATAAACTTTCTCATACCGGTTTGATCCGCTTTTTCTTTTGTTTTTGATCCTGAAGGACCGTCAGTATTAAAAAAATTGAGAATCTGAACAGCTGCACGACCACATAATAACAACGTAGGTGTATAAAGTAGAAATTAAATTAATCCAGCGAAAGTCGTTAGGCGAAGGTCATTAGGCGTACAATTATAACTTTTTACTACCAGCATTGTTGGGGTTATAAACACATACGAAATTACGTCAGAAGGAAATTAAACGAAAGTATCTTCTTCGTGTACTTATAATAAGTGAATTCAGCTTCTTGGCGGTATCTACCTACTTTTAGACTGCAGGATTGCTTATTGACAACCATTACCTTGCTGACTCTGATTTTTTACGTTATTAAACTTCATTAAAAAATATAACAGCATTTTAGATAACGCTGACGATGATAGTTCCCTTTGTGCAGTGGTTGACCAATTTATTTACCCATGCCAAGTACTCTGCGGATTCCCACCATGAAACCAAATTCTGAGTCAGAAATGTCTATGAAAGCAAAAGTGATAAGAGGTAGGTAAAAACTCACTTCCTTTCACCGTCCACACTGGAAAATAGCCTCCGTCAAGCGCCTCAACACCCAGATCTCCATCTTCTGCGGAAGATCTGTCCTGGTCGTCACCTCGAAAATAAATATTGTTAAAAACATTAGCTGTCGGTACAAAAAGATATTTGAGACCAACAAAAAATGGTACAGTCAGGTCAAAGAGTCAATCAAGATTACCAACCTTACCTTACCTTATCCATTAGTAATTATAATTATATTTCGTTCCCGTCATTTGTTCCGGCTTGCAAAAACTGAACATTACATTACAGCAACCGAAAATTACGAGAAAGTACTATTAGGTACTTTTAACCGTGGAGTTTCTTGCCGGTTCTTCTCCATAGGAAACGACCAATTGGAACCGTGCACCTAGCTTCTGACGTTTGTGCCCATGTAGGCATAAGTGAAATAAAATATTTTGATTTTGATTTTTTAGTCTGTTACAATCTCTGCAATACAGGGCCTCAAGTCTGCTATTACAATAGTGTCAGAATGGTCTATCATTGATTTAATAATTGTTGATGTTGACAAGTTTGGTAATCTACTAATATAATGGCGTCATTACGACTTTCCAATGGTCAACCACTGACACTCCATTGAAAGAAATGGCATAGAGTGGTAATCTCGTACATAATGACAAATGAATGACTGACTTAGGCGGTAATCTGCTAAAATTTTACAGTTCCCTTAATCAGTGACCTACCATTAGAACGTCATTGTGCAGTCATTGCTTTTAATTCGTTACGAGTATCGTTTAAGTTCTTTGACATTGACCGACCAATGATCGACCATTATGCTGCTATTGCACCTACCACCACCACCTACTAATCAAAAGAGTGTTACAAACACAGTCGATCTGTCCCAGCCACCGTCTTAAAGTCAACGTAAAAATAGTCGAAGCGTTGATTTATTAAAACGTGTCTTCAAACGACTTCGACGAAATTCCTTACTCACCATTATTCACCATTTACAGCTTTACGTTTACATCTTGTAAACGTTTGATTTGCACAATCCTAGAATATAAATCCACAGAAATTTTCCTGACAATAGAACAAACCACATCGGTTCGAAGCGCCATTAAAGTACCGTAGGTACTTCATAATATTCAATGCTTAAGCATTCGTTTCATGGAAATACGGGTACCATTGTCTCATAAAAATATTTATGGCACTGGTTTCATGTGACTCAGGGCATGATATCATAAACAGGGTTTGTTAGAAAACAGTGGTGGAATTACCTCATCTTAAACAGTCATCATTATCAGCCTATAATGTTCCCACTGCTGGGACACAGGCCTCCTCTCTGTGAGAAGGACTGGGCCGTAGTCCACCACGCGGGCCCAGTGTGGGTTGGAGGATGTCATCATGTCATCGAGTTTTTGGTTCCTGGATCCGTTTTGGGTACCTATTCGGCCGTTGATAAGGCGCATGGAGTTTCAAACAGTAAGATAGATACAGTCACACAGGAATGAGTGGCAGACATGATGCTTTACAATCATACCTAACATTTTCTAAAATTTCACGTGCTTTACACAGGATTATTTTAAACTAGCAGCGCCCCGCAGTTTCACACGCATAAACGTCGATCCCGTGGGAATATTGGGATAAAAAGTAGCCTTTATGTTAATCCAGGGTGTCAGCTACCTCCATACAAAATTGTATCAAAATTGGTCCAGCCGTTTTGAGCGTGAAGACTGAAGAAGTAAGACACACACACACATGCACACACTCACAAACTTTTGCCTGTATAATAATAGTGTTATTGGCTAACTCCGCAGAATGATAGGCATCGATATCTAATAAAATTAAAAATATAATAACGATTTGATGTTGTTTTTTGGAAGGTCAACGACCGCTGATATTGTTGTATGAGTTGAGAAAAAAAATTCTTATGTTTTATCGTGTGATTTATTTTTGCAGCTTATAAGTATAGGTTTATATACTTACAAGCTGCAAAAATAAATCAAAACAACAAAATAATAATTTTCTTTTACCCACCTCACAGAGCGGTAAACCCAGCAAGGAGAGTAATGTTTTATACTAGAGCAACTTTGTCAAACGAATCCTGTAAGCTCGTGACAAAAAGGTTCCGCATACTAAGTTAGAAATATGTAGTCGACGGAAATAGTAGCAAGAAATCTTGCTTGGAATTCTTGATGGATGGTGCAATATGCAAGAAGCCAGCGGGGATTCTAAAACTAGGTACAGGTGGTCCTGAATGTATCACAGCCTGACAGTGATGAAAGGAGCTATAGTTATTCTTGAGTCATTCCAACTATAATAAACATAGTTGAGGTAGACACATATCACACACATAATATGACATATTTGACATATCACATAAATGTATTCCCGAAAGGTTAAGCCCAGGTGTACCTACGTTTCGCCAGGCATGTTTAAATTGCATGTAGATAGAAGTCCTCCAGACCGTATTTCGGCCAGCGCAGGAGATAGTGAACAAATGTGCGCGCAGACACTGTTGCACTCCCTCTTGCCCCACTCTCATAGACCGATGCAATCCTACACGACCGGAGAGAGATCAGGCGCAGGACCAATCACACCGCCAACTTCCAAACTCCGGGTTGTTACTAAGAAATTCCTAATGGAAAAACTCAATAACACTTAAAGTCCCATGTAGTAAGGTGGAGGAGGAGGGAGTTTGAATCTCATACAGATTACTTTAAAAGGCGCCATCTCAACGGGTGAGAGAATCGCGTCAATAGTCTTGCAGTGCCATCAAATTTAATAGAAACTATTTGAATTCTCCACGGCGATATCATCGCGGCGATAAGTTATAGGTACCGCGGCTGTGCGATTATCGCTGCGATTCTCTCGCTCGTAAAGATGGCAGTATCTTCCATGCGCCTGTAAAAATATTAAATTGATTATTTTAGGCGACTACCATCAGTATATTATTATATTATAGTAAGTTCAATGACAAAGACAGAATTGTGTGGAAAAGGGAGAGGGAGGCCTTTGCCCTGCAGTGGGACAGTACAGGCTAGTTAGATTAGATTAGAAGTGCAATGAGCACCACATTTAAATTAAATCAAAATAAGTTAGGTTAGCGTTGGAAGGCCACCCACATGGGTGACCGATGACTTTGTATAGACCGCAAGAACCCGCTAGATGCGAGAAGCACAGAACCGGTCGAAATGGCGGTGCTTGGGGGAGGCAGTGGCCGTCTTACGGCTGAAATGATAATTAGGACATACGAAATGAAAAGATATAGAAACCCTCCCCGGGTTTCTTATTTGGGACACACAGGAAATACGAAAAAGTAAAAAAAGGAGCATTTAAAACTAACAAAGATACACTAAAACTACCAGAAAAAAAGACCTGAACGGGGTCAAAAAGGCAATCTCAGCATAAAGCTGCGATATTTAAAAAATAAATACCGCAACGCTAGTATTCTGATGGGTTAAAAATCTTCTAAAATACCTACATTTCTTTCCGCTCCTCGCTTGGACCTCAAATCAAAGCTGAAATAGGAATATAATGCACATTATTTTACGTATTCGGCTGCTGATTCCTCGTGGCTACCCAGCTTATGGTACCGTTCCTCTAATGCGATTTGCCTTGCGATCATTCTTGTATTTTTGATTATGGTGCTTACCATATTAGATGTATACAATGTTTCTGACTGGATACCTTGTTATGGTAAATTGATTCTTGTGGTGCTTTCATATCCTGATAAATTAGAGAATTTTGCTGCTCAGGTGCATAAGAGTAGTATATCAGCTTTTTATAGTAGTATAAAATATATCAGCTTCTTTGGGTTCGATTCCTGGTTAGAAACATTGATTTTTCAAAAATCCAATGATGCAGTTTTAGTTTTCATCAAAATATGTTTACCTCTGTGGTAGTAATTAACATTGCATTGACGTTCTAGCTGTTAATGTGTTATTTACGTAATAAATAAATAAATGATCTGGGTTAGTATGTACCCGTGACATAATTTCCGACCACTATGTGAGCGAAGCCGCTTGCAAAAGCTAATAATAAATAAAAGAAAGAAAGGACTTCATGCGTCGAATAAGAAATCTTGCGACGTCAAAAATTGACAACAATTAAAACAGGCATAAAGGTAAAATACAGAGTTTTTATATCTGCAAATATACTGCAAAATGGGGTCGTTTTATTTTCACTTGAGCGTAAAGCCGACAACGAGTTTTATACAGGTTTTCAAGATCCATTCGATAAAGTTTTATATTTAGTATTCTGTACTAAAAATTGCGAACGGGAAATTGGAATCAAGTTTGTCTGTATGTCAGACTACCTGAAGTGGTATCCCTAGTTTTAACTTTCCTGTCAAGGTAGTTTGATTGTTGTATTCATTGGAACGACCTTGCATGACCCCTATTCTTTGGTAGGTACTGTAGGAATCTCCTTGTGATCTTATTAGAATAAAACACTTGTTTGATAATAACATACGTTATTTATTGTTCGGATACGTGGAGAAGGGGGGTTGTCGTGATATCCGAGCTAACTCTTGATTTTGTTCTTTTCTAAGGGCAAATTTTTCAATAGTCAGATAACTTTTATCTAAAGAATAAATCTGACAGTTTTGACATATTATTCTCTATACCATAGCTGTCAAACCGCAATATTTATTTCTCATATAAATGTTATCTGACTATTGAGAAATCAGCCGTAAATGAGATAGAATTTATACTTATCTAGAATATGCCATTAGCTAATAAAGTATTCGTCCAGGTAGGGCACGGCCACGGCCATACAAGCAGAACCTCAACCTTGTGGTAGGTACTGTGGAACTCCAGATGGGAGCTTCACAATACAATTAAAAAGCTTTGACTTGGATAAAATATATTTACGACTTTACAATAGGTATCATGTTATTTCTAGAACTTTTTCTCTACTAAACATAAAATACCTTATTAGAATATTTGACACTTGCTTGAACGTTCGAATGGAACACACCGGCAATTATAACTAGCCTGTACTGCTAAAGGTAGGGCTACATATTAAGTAGATAGCCTCTACAGTACCTAATGCCATAATTTTTCAAGGATCTGCTGACCAGACTGTTGGACTACACTATCAAATTAGGCTATTTGACTGGTTTCTGATAAACATCTCAGATTATTTAATGGTGTCTAACGAGCCCACAAAAACCTATTACTTCAAATTGCATAATGTATTTCTTTTAGAAAATAGTAAATAAAAATGTACTGTTTAAATAAGCCGCCAAAACGCTATCTTTAACAATATGGCGTCGTGACGTCACAATACACGTAAACAAACGTTGAAACGGTCGAGATACTAGACAAAAGTCATCTGTTCTGTCAACGATAGACAGAAATTGACTATATCATGACGTCATCATAAGTTCAGCCAATCCAGACCGTTTTCGATTACGTGGCGCCAGATTTAAAAAGATGAAGTTTTTTCGGGATTTTTTTAATAAATAATACATTGTTTTGTAGTAAAATTAATGCAAATCGATTTTAAAAGCGATAATCTATACGAGTGTCAATAATTATGACCTCATTTTTTACATTGTCAAATAGCCTATTGTTAGCTTCCCAAGTAATCAAACAAAATAATGCTGAAATCATACGGCTTTATTTTATTACGCCATTAAAAAAGCTACTGAAAGACGAAGCACGGAAACCACATCCCAACCAAATAAATATATTTTACCCAATAGACTCAGTTAATCACAGTCGTAACTCTACTGAAAATACTCCGTTTTCAATAAATCCTGGGACTATTAAGATAATTCTATCCATTATTCTGCCCTCTAAACGGTGGACCGTCAATATAAATAAGTTGGGCTGTGCGCACATTGGAATACCGCTAGTCAGACATGACCTACCGCAAGTGAGCACGACTCGGATTTATAGCTCAATAGAGGTGCATTTTTGTCCACAACGCAGGGACGGACTTCACAGACAAATAATATGTGTATCAGGGGAGCAATTCCCGTATATGTATTTAATAACGTTCGCATACTACTTCATCAGTCTCAATCTGTCAAAAATACAATCAATTTACATAAATATTTGACAAGCTTTTGAATGCTGCGAAATGGATTAGATTTTATGCGATGTTTATTGTATTGCTTTAACTGAACATGGTCAGCATAATCCGCAGTATCTAATGAGTGCTCTGAAGAGTTTACACCAATCATCATGCTTGGTTTGGCTTTCAACTTCCTAATTGTGTATATTGACACAATTAAGAAGTCTATAATTATAGGTAATAGTGTGGGTATAAGTAGGTAATTAGGGGTCTTCGTAGATGGATGACGATCCATTATATATATACCGAGACCCCTCCGTGCATCAAAAAGCACGTTGGTCCCTGCTGTCATTCGTAGATCTTTAACAGCCGTTACGGGTAGTCAGAAACCCAAAAGTCTGACAACCAGTCTTATCATGTGGTACAGTGTTACCCAGTAACTGGTTTGCACAAGTCAGATAGGCAGTCGCTCCATGAAAAATACTGGTATCCAGCTGCACCCGGTTAGACTGGAAGCCGACCCCAACATTTTGGGCAAAGGCTGGCCAGATTGATTAAATGGCGAAAAAAAAAATTTACATCTACTGCTATCCTTTTAGCATTACAGACGTTTTAACGTAGGGGTACAAGTAGCATTGCAATAGTGATAACGAAATTCTTCAGTAACAAACAATACATACCAACCGTGAGAAAGGACTCTGGAACGAGCGCTGACGTCGCTACGCTATCGGCTCTCTATAAGGTAAAGGTCGTGAATATAAATAAGCCGCGTGCATTGGGATACCGCTATTAAAACATGACCCACCACAAGGTACGCACGACTGAGATTAATAGCCGTATAGACGCGAATTTTTGTCTCCAATACAGGTACGGATTCAACTAAAAGAATAATACATAAGCAAAGATAAGCAAGGAGCGCGCCTAAATAACATATTTGACTTTTCAGCGGGATTTTCCGAAAGGGTTACCGCTACCCCGGAACATAAAGGGCTAAGGAAGGAACACGGGTGGGTTTTAGTCAGTAAGATTCTGACACTTCCTTCCGCTCCACCCAGAGCGGGAGGGGTCATTTGATGATTTCCCACCCTCAAACAAAAAGCAGTGACCTTGGAAAAATGTTTTTTTTAAACTTAATGTTAAGTAGGTAATATTTTTAACAAAGATGCTTAATGATTTTACAAACAGATTCGAAGTACACTTTTTAAGAACTACAAAACTAATTTACTTTGATGTCACTTAATTTAATTATTGTCAATCATGAACCTTCTTGCCAATTTTTTTAAACGGATTTCAATTTGTCTTTAAAACGTCTGATCTGCCAATTACCCAATAACGCGCATACAATATTTAAAAACAGATAATGAGCACGATTTTTTCTTGACAGAGTAAGCCATTACTTACCTAAATATGAGTAACTTAATACCTCCCTGTTTAACCATAAGCACGTTCCTGAATCGTGATTTGTTTTACTTTTCTTATTATTTTTGTAAATAAACATTGCGGTACAGTCAGACGCCAGCACATCAAGCTACCCGAAACTGTCAAATTTTCCCAATCAACTTTGAACCTTATGCTTTAGCGATAAAGTTGAAAATCAATTAAATAAATTTGACAGATTGTAGTAGCTTGATGTGCTGGTGTCTGTACATCCACTTACAAAGGGCGTGAGAAATTGACGGACTTTCACGATATTTAGTGCTGAAATAAAAATAAAGAAAATTACATTTATTTGGGTATCTAGGTTTATAGGGTAAACTGTATAGTTTCGAGAAGTATTTTTAATAATGGATGAACGTAATTATGATTGTTTAATTAAAATTGTAGGTAGTCATTTTTCTATTTCTTTTTTTTTTATTCCGTAGGTAATATAATTTATTTTTATTTAATTATGTACAGTATTAAAATAATAATAAGAATATGTACAAGTATATAAAAAGGAAAGGAAATAATCAAAGGGCATCACAAAATTCATCCGCATCGCTGTCAACAGGAAACGTGCCCAAAAGACTGGCAGCATTGCCACGTTGTATGGCAATGCTGATTCTTTGGCCAAAAAATAGGCCAGCCCTCTGGTCACGTGAAGAATTCTATTTAAATTGATTTTTGTTGTTTTAATTATAATTAGAATATTTGGACGCCATCAACGGCAACACATAAGAGTTCATTTTATTAATATTTAACATATTCTGTACCTTTTGTTATCCAACCTGTTTGAAAAAAAAAAAAAAAAATTGGTTTTTAAATAATGATAGTTTGTCTTAAAACAGCACATCCCTACATTCCCTACACACAACACTAATTAAATTCAAAACTTGTAGCCGCATCTAATTTTATCGACATGCGTACATCTCTAATGGCCCTGACATTCTATCGATATCAAGTTCTGGGTAAGATAATAGTGTTGTGCAGGTTATCTTACATAATTAAATGCGGGCTTTAACCGACTGCGATGCGTTAAAGATGGTATAATGTTTAGGCTTTATGGTAATTAGTAATTATTATGCAGGAATTTCACCGTGTGGAACGATAGGTACGTAGCTATAGACCACCCTATGTTTTCACGGGTATACAGGGTTATTATTATATTGGTAAAACATTAACAACCTCTTAAGAGGTTATTGTACTCATCATTATGAACAACTTTTTCTAGGAGACCAAACCTGAAATCGCGAATAAAAAATCAGCTGTTCCCTACATTTCTGTTCGTATAACTCGTCAAAAGGTAGGGACAGCAGACTTTTTTTTTCTTTGACAGTCGTTACGGGTCGTCAGAAGCCCGAAAGTCTGACTACCAGTCTTACTAAGGGGTATCGTATTGCCCAATAAATCGGTTGTGGAGGTCAGATAGGCAGTCGCTCCATGTAATATAGGTACTGGTATTCAGCTGCATCCGGTTAGACTGGAAGCCGACCCCAACATAGTTGGGAAAAGGCTAGGCAGATGTTGATCACGCCTGTAGTACACCCACATATCGTTAGTTATGTTTAAGTCCCATGTAATAGGGGGCGAGCCAAAATCATTAATACATTTTTCAAGTTAGATTTCTACCATTAACACTTTTCCATAAGAGATTGGTGGTTGGTGGTAGAAATCTAACTTAGAAAGATATTTAATGATTCTAATGATTATAATTCTCTAAATATTTACCTGTTATTGTCGCAAATCATATTTTGATCAAGATACAATCTGACACTGACCTGCAAATTGCAAAAAACCCAAGAAAATGGTAATTTCGCGGTCTACCACTATCCATTCACCTTATGTGATACAACGAAAAAGCAGTTACAATTTGTATTACAAAGTTATAGAGAAAGATTAACTCATTCGAACACTGACAGATGATCGAATCGATTCCCTAATCGATCAAATCGATACGTGTCAATCGATTGCAGTCTCTCGAAGCATGAATTATTCAGTCGATTATAAATCGATTCTCGTATAATCATTTGTACGTGAGCAGAATAGTAAGATATATTTATTAAGTCTTAGTTATGAAAAAAGTAAGATCTTCGGTGTATGTGATTATGTATCGACATGTACTTTTCCCTTAGGGCGTGTGATGAATCTCAAGTTGATCTTGTAACGTTCGAGTGTAAATATGAGAAGCTATAGAGATAATCTATCTACCCTCTCCCACGTCTGCCCGCCTACCTGTCGAAACGCCCCACGCGTCGTCGGAGTAAAGAATGGGAGCAATAGAGTCATTGTTTTAACAATGACAATGACAATAGAACAATGACACTGTTAAGTACACACGATGTACCGTTGACATTTCGAGCACTTTTTCTTATGTACATAAGCTGTACCGTTGACACTTGAGGGGCTACTATACCAATAATAAAGCTCCATGGAACTTTCAGTAATATTTTTGCATTTGATAGCCACAATCTTGAGGAAGGCTATTTAACATCACGCTGGGACCCTTAGGAACCGAGCAGAAGGAACACTAAGCGAAAGCGACGTGGTCAGACGATGCGATGCGACGGGGTGGGTTGGGGAACAACAAGTTTCACGCGGACGAAGTCGCGTGCAGTAGCTAATACAGGATAAACTCAAAGTTAACTATATGGATGAAATCAAACTCAAACCATTTATTTCAATTAAGCCAATTACAGGCACTTTTGAATTGTCAAGGGGTCGGTTTGTTCGAAATTTTGTTAGCCATTCCAAAGCGTAGTAAGTTCCTGTGGTGAATAACTTACAAGAAACTCCAATTATGAGTGACAAACTTTGTGTTCTGCATTGGTGTTTTGTAGCGCCTGCCAATTTTCACAAGGCAAATGCCATCAAGGAAAATAATTATAGTCCAATATTTCCTGAAACAAATTCTGGCTTCATAAGCTAGATAGCAAAATTGTGAATAACTACTTACTTTCGCATTTATAATATTAGTTAGGAGTATATCTATGGTTTTGTTAGATGCTTATCTTATTGATACTGAAAGGTCAGCTTGACAGGCAGCTGTTTCTATTTGTAGTTCCTGCATATAATGTTAGAGACTATTAACGTTTATTGATAAATTACTCACGAACCACTTTTTGTAAAGGCATTCGAGAGAAAATAAAGTAAGTACGCCCGAGTATGGCAACATAGGTAATAATTATTTATAATGAAATATTAATTATATTCCACGGATAAAAGATAAAACTTTGGTAAAACCAAATAGTAAAAAAACATAATTACAAAATAAAAGAGCCATTTTCAAGTAAACAATGATTGGTACGAGCTGAAGACCATACAATACAAGTCATTCAGTATAATGGCAGTAAAATAAAAATCCCTAGATTTTGAAAAACTACTTGAACATTCTCCATACTTGTTTTCTAGGAAAATAAAACTATCCAATCTAACCCTACCAATTCAATCTAAAATACCAACTCAACAATACATACAATTCAGACAAACCACAATCCCAGACCTATAATTCTAGATAACAATAACATCAGCTGGGAATCGAACCCGCTAGGCTATCGGGGACGCCATTCGTCTCGCATCGGGTCCCGCAAACTTTATTACCTATCCTGTTATATCGTTTCTGTATTGTGACGTCATGAGGTACTTAGGTAATGATTCGACTTTGTAATGTTTATAGGGTAAGCTGAATTCGAGACATTCGGCTGGGTACGCAATGTTTGCGAGAGTTGCCGAAAATCGAGTTGAATGGCGTGCAATAGAAGAAGCCTATGTCCAGCAGTGGACTGCTAGAGGCTGATGATGATAATAATAACGCAATATTTTATTTGTATGGACAATGAGAAGTCTCATTGTCCATTCAAATAACGACGAGTGGCAATCCTACTTAAAATGTACGTACGCTCAGCATACCCTGGGCAGTCTGTCATTATGGCTACCATCTTGACTGACTGAAGAATATATTTTTGGCAATCGTGGCTAAGTAATAACAGCCCTTGCCACTGTCGGTCCGTGGATCTTTACATACCGAGCTCCGTGGCTCGAAAAGCACGTTAAGCCATTGGTCCCGGCTGTCACTCTTGGATCTTTGACAGTCGTTACGGGTCATCAGAAGCCCAAAAGTATGATAAGGGGTATCGTACGAGTATTACCCAGTAATTGGGTTGTGGAGGTCAGATAGGCAGTCGCTCCATGTAAAGTTGGTATTCAGCTACATTGGGTTAGATTGGAAGCCGACCCCAACATAGTTGGGAAAAGGGTAGGCAGATGATGGCAGATGATGATGACATCAACAAGACCTATTCTCAATACACTTAGTTCTTTACACGATTTCAGAGACGGAGTTAAGTTCGAACATCAATTTCGGAATATTGCTAAACTTTGTCGAGCACTAATATTTGTCTAGTGATTTGGATTCCTCTTCCTAAGTCTCGATTTCAAAGTTCGTAATTCTTCATGTTGCAATAGAGTAATGTCGAGCTTCATTTTACATACTTATATATATTTTTTATTATTCTCTCTGTTCTGTTTTTTTTTTTTTCTCATGGTCTGGCAGTTTGAGTAATTTATGTGGCCTACCCAAATGTCCTTTCTTTGGTATTGTTCGTCGAATCGTTGAGCTCCTTAAGTCTTGAGTTGAGCTGCACGATTTTTGACAAATGCGTGCACTGACTGGACAGGTCCTCTCAATCTGTGTGGTTCTTTCCTCAAAAGACCACCTCAGACATCGATCTACATGGTCTTCATATAACCTGACCAAGATTATGTCTGGACTTTAAAAGAGACTGTGACCTCTGAGTTTGTTTCGGCCTTTCTTCTCAGAGTAGTCAGATAGGAAACGCCGACTTCATCTAGTTTAAAAAAAAAACATGATTGACGTGTAAAAGTGTTTGTACAAACCTACTTACAAAAAATAAAATCATTTCAAATCATATCATTTCATTTCATTTCAATGTGTCGCACAAGCGTGCTTTCGAACTATGGTGAGTCGCAGTACCTACAGTATTGTCGCACAAGCGTTAATCGCACATCCATTTGTCGAGTTCACGTGTCACTCAATTATAAAAATAGCCTTTCGATGTTCTCGTTTCGATTCGCTTTTGTCGGAGTCAAACCTACTTTGGCTTCGTACCCAATCGGGGCTCTAAGTAGTCCTCGCACTCCTCAGTCTTCCAACTTGTCCCACACACCATTTACCGTACACCCCTAGGGGCAGCTACTGGTATATGACTTTATCACGCCGCGACCGCACGGGGCACAGCAGTAACCTACAATTTACCTATCTTAGAACATGCCAACAGATTTTATAAGCTAGATTAAATATTCCGATGTTAGTAGGTGAGGTTTAAATTGTCGAGATATGAGTCAGGGACGTAGTTTATAGGGATCTGGTGAACTTTTAGTGGTACAAGGTAGGTTATTTATATCATAGTTTACGTGTTTTTGAGAATTTGTGACCCAGTGGTAACCGCCGTGACTTACATAAGAGTTGAATAAAAAAATTACCAACCCACACTGTGCCCGCGTGGTGGATTAAGTCCCCGAGAGGCCTGTGTCCCAGCAGTAGGAATATTATAGGCAGATTATACTTAGGTTTTTAAATCAACTCTAGAACCCTTACCCTTTTTTTACCTTTTTTTTTTAAATTCGTAGTAGGACAACAATATTCGAATCAGAAAATGACCGAACATTCGGCCGACACGACAATCAACCACTTCGGAGTAGACCCCCAGAACCTTTCGGCCCCATCAGCCAAATATAAAATTTAAATTGAGAGCACAATCATTATCAACCAATGAGGTGCTTTTTTAACTGGTGCAAAATAAACATCTGACGAACGATGTTTAATTTCCATATATCACTAACATCATTCGATTTCCTAAAATCGATTTACGTAACCGATTCTCGATTCTCCGAGACGTTACCGATTGTTGTGTAATCGGTCATTCTAATCGATTCGCACGTGTTATATGAAAGGAAATCCGTTATGGGAAAGTGTATGGTAATCATAACTGAACTTGTTTTTAATAAAGTTAATCTATATTTATGGAATAATGATTTCTGATTATGGGAGAAACTTTAACACGTAGTTAGTTTAAAAGAAAGTGGCTTTTGAGGAGTTAATATTTATGGTTTGAAGAGATCCTTCTACTGTTTGTTATGCTTTAAAACAAAGAAAGATCCGGATGGTTTGGCTTTCTAGTCGCACCTTTTGGCAAAGTATCAACTAATCATTTACTCGGAAAATCCATACTAATATTATAAATGCGAAAGTCTGTCTGTTACGTCTTCACGCTTAAACCGCTGAACCTATTTAGATGAAATTTGGCATAGAGATAGTTTGAGTCCCGGGAAAGGACATAGGATACATTTTATGCTGATATTACCACGGGATCGACACTTATGCGGCTGAAACTGCGGGGCGCTGCTAGTACCTACCTTTGTAATAAATTGTGTTCCAAAGGTTGTCTTTAAAAGATCGCTCCCAGCGATAAGACCGCCCAATGTGTCACCCTATGTACAGTTTCTATATTTATGTCTGTAATTTATATGGTGTACATAATAAAGAGTAGGTATTTCTATTCTATTCTAATTGTCTTTTTAATTGTCATTCTAAAATGAAGGATATCCTATTATTACTTGTAGTTGCGTGGTTAGGCACGCAACTAAAAGTAGTCATTATCGATAGATACACAATATACATAACAGTACGCCTGTAATCCCAGCAGGGTCAGGCAGAGCAGTACCTACCTTTATTACACTCACACAAACACTATCAATACCTACCAGTATTTTACATGAAGCTAGTCTTACCAAAGGGTATCGTATTACCCAGTAACTGGGTTGTGGAGGTCAGATAGGCAGTAGCTCCATGTAAAATACCTACTGGTATTCAGCTGCATCCGGTTAGACTGGAAGCCGACCCCAATATAATTGGGAAAAGGCCAGGCAGATGATGATTTTACATGAAGCTACTGCCTATCTGGCTTCACAATCCAGTAACTGGATAACACGATACCGCTTGGTAAGACAGGTTGTCTGACTTTTGGGATTCTGACTACACAAACACAACAATCATTTTAAAAACATACGCAGTAGAAGGAGTAAGTAAATGTTTATTTGCATAATATAATGTTCCCACTGCTGAGAAACAGACCTCCTCTCGGCGAGAGGAAGTGGGCCTTAACCCGTAGTATGTCGGAACGTAGATCCACGCGAGACACAAAGGCTTTTTAATTGTTTCGAACTATAATTACGACATTCAACCGGTTAATCCACCCCGTGGGCCCAGTGTGGGTTGGTAGATGTCACATGTCTTCAAATTTTTGGTTCTAGGACTGGTGGGATTTCCACAATGTTTTCCTTCACCGTTTTGAGAGCAGTGTTGATGAAAAAATTTACACAAAGTAAAGCGCTTGTCTGGGTTCGAACCTACGACCTCCAACTCATAAGTCACAGCCGTGACCACTGGGCTACCACTGTTCTACGAATGTTTATTTACTGCTCACCATTTGTAAACTGCTAGAAAATAAAGCAAAACTACTCCAAACATTATTACATTTTCCACCGTTTAATCCGTTTGAGAGACATCACGCCTCACAGCAAAATGGCATCAATTTACACCGACCAGCTTAGCAAGACAGGGAATCACCAACATTTTGTTCTAAACCAGAGATCTTCAGCTGTTTCCTTGCGACAGTTATTAGAAATCTTATTCTCCGCAGGCGATTTCAATAATACGTTGATACTACACTATGTTTTGCGATGAAAGTGGGGCAAGCAGAATGCTAGTTATAAATTTTCATGTGGATTTCCTTTTGAAGCAATGAAAAGTGGCGAGAATTGGATCGCGGATTGAGAGCGGCGGCGGAATGTTTGAGGAAAGCAGTTCAATCGTTTTGAGAGGAATGATCATTTCCTTTTAGAAATAGAGGTGGAATACTGTGGGAATTCTTTTCTATACGAAACTACCTTTTGGAAGGGGCGACTAGAATCAATTATATTTTATTGTAAATTTTGTCGGTCAAAAGTGCTTTTTATGTGCCTCTGTCTATCTGTCTGTCTGTTACCTTTTCACGCCTAAACCACTGAACGGATTTCGATCAAATTTGGCAGAGACATAGATTGCATTCCGGGGAAGAACATAGGATTTTTATCCCGATATTCTCACGGGATAACCACTTATGCGGGTGAAACCGCGGAGCGCTGCTAGTTTGAAATAAATGCTTTGACTTTGAAGAAAAATGCCATTGAATTTACTACAAAAGAAATAATAGGCAATAGTGAATAGAGCTGGTAGCGGTATCTACAACGCCACATGCGAACAACGCGTCATACTGACGTCACACTAAACCTGCATCTCGCAAGCAGAGTTTACCGCACAACTAGCATAATATATACAACGGCCCGACATGGATCATCGGGCAGTTGCCCGCCAGACACAACACCCGTCTGGTCGGAGGATCCTCCCCTCTTCTATAGAGTATGTGTGAACTTTACACCCTGTTCCTCATTCCTCTATAGAGCCATTCTTTTTAATTTTCACGTTTTTGTTTACTTATTTTATTCATTATAAGCCCCTTCTTCTCCCTTAAACTCGGCCCCTCAGACCTCAGGATCATGATCTATCTTATTAATGTCTTTCAGCATCTCAAAAAATACTTTGGTCTCTGTATTTCTACCCATGTTGGTTTCCCCTACGTACAATCAACAAAAGAGATAAGTATGCAGGATCGTCGGATATAGTTGAAGTTTAGTAAGAAACCAATGGATGTTATCGACTGAAATTTAATTTGATAAATGAGCTGTTTGTTTTCTATTAACAAAATTAAATTTTATTCGAGAACATCCATCGGCTTCTTACTAAACTTCACCTATATGCGACGATCCTGCATGCTTATCTCTTTTGTTGTCTGTACCTAGATGGTGTTCGTAGTGATCTCTATAGCTATAACTTATGCAATAATGTTTAAAGTATATTTTATAAGTAAGAAATGTTTGTTTGTTACAGTGAACTCACTTTACTGGAGGGCATGGCGAATTGCGGGGGCTGGAGCGAGGAGCCCATCTCTAAGGTATGTACACATTTGCATAATAAAATAATACCCATCTGTAACCTGTACAGTGAACCAACCACTGCAGAGCGAAGCAATCTTCTCGTAAAGAAAAATGTTGCATATGTATAAAAATAAAGTAATTTTCTTAAAAAAAAATAAAAAACCCGACTGCGGTAAAAAGCTTTTTAGCTTTCAGTTTTTTTTTACTATGTACTTTTTTTTATTTCCAGCTTTTTATATAACAAACTAGCTAACTAACTATAACAAACAAACCGCGACTTCGTCCGCGTGAAATTTCACCCTCCCCCCATTCACCCTCTTAGGGGTGGAATTTCGAAAAATCCTTTCTTAGCGGATGCCTACGTCATAACATCTACCTGCATGCCAAATTTCAGCCCGATCCCTCCAGTGGTTTGGGCTGTGCGTTGATAGATCACTATGTCAGTCAGTCAGTCAGTCACCTTTGAGTTTTATATATTTAGATGTGAAAGGTTTCGCGGACGATTTTGTTCTTGGTACAGTCAACAAAGGAGTTAAGTATACAGGAGCGTCGGATATTGTTGAAGTTTACTAAGAAACCGATGGATATTCTCGAATAAAATTTTAGTTTATTACTAGAAAACAAACAGCTCATTTATTAAATTAAATTTCAGTCCAGAACATCCATCGGTTTCTTAGTAAACTTCAACTATATCCGACGCTCCTGTATACTTAACTCCTTTGTTGACTGTACGTGTTTTTTACGATATTTGTCACTTCGAATTACTTTTAACCATATAAGTTGTAGGTATCTAAACATTATTTTGATACCCCACTCAATAGGTTTTGAGAAAAAAAATTTTTTGAAGGTCGCCAAAACTCGGCCATTTTAATTTTTTTTTTCAATTTTGATATACCCAGTGTCACTCTCACAATTAAGACGAATGTAACGGCACCTTTCAAGCTGAAATCGATCAAGCCGTTCAGGCTACAGAGCGTGCCAAAGAAATACACATACCCTTTAGATGCATACATACCTACACTCGAAAAACATAACCCTCCTTCTGGCGCAGTCGGGTAAAAATTAAAAGTCAATCAATTAATCAAATCAATCAATCAATTAAAAGTCAATCTCAACGGAGACCAGCCTTCGGCGCAGGAGATATTATAGTGCACAAGTGTGCGCGCAGACACAGGTGCACTCCCTCTTTTTCGGATTTGGATGTTTAGCACACGGATAGACGTGGAATACTTTTTAGCCCGTGGGCAAATATCCGACCTCCACGCAGACGAAGCCGGGGGAAAAGTTAGTTTTTATGAATAATGACATCAGCTTGTACCTGAGCATCACACTTTAGGGTTTGCCTTTAGGGTTACCTTAATTT
Source organism: Oligia strigilis (assembly GCA_951800025.1). NCBI lineage: Eukaryota > Metazoa > Arthropoda > Insecta > Lepidoptera > Noctuidae > Oligia > Oligia strigilis. The sequence continues at coordinate 3,322,780 of OX637547.1, forward strand.
GTACCTCTTCTCCTGCATAAAAAGAACAGCTATTAATCACCCACATATGTACTATTAGCGTATTTTTCCTGGTCTCCTCTCGATGTCTAAGATTAATTAAAAATGGAATTTAATAAAGTCACATACGTAGATATCCGGATTTTAAACTGCAACCGGGTTTTAAGATGCAGCTCCATAAATCTGAAAGTCATCATGGCATACATTTTTAATCTTTTATAAATATGTAAGTGCAAAACGCATTAATTTGTACAATTTATTTTATTAGACAACCAGCGCGATCAATCAAAAGATGATATCACATTCCTATCCTACTTAGCTATTAAAATATTATCTTGTATATAATAATTTACGACGTGAAATCTATTTAATTACGTCGGATTAACAAGTTAGACTAATCTCTCAAAGTAGCGCATGCGTGCGCGCCGATATAATCTGACGCACTTAGTTAAACACTCACTCGCACAACAGTTGTGCGTGTTGGCGGACATAAACTTAGTCTCATCTGAAAGGACTCCAAGATAAATGACATGACTTTTTAATTTGATGGCACGGTTGGCGCAGTGGTTAAGCGATTGACTGCTGCGCTGCGTGTCACGGGTTCGATTCCCGCACGGACCTACAAGCCGTATGACCTACAAGTAGTTGTTCCGGGTCTGGCTGTTTGTGTATGTGAATTTAAATGTTTGTAAACGCACCCACAATACAGGAGAAATTCCTAGCGTGGGGCAACGTTTTTTTTCTAAAAAAAAAAAATTTTAGGGTTCCGTACCCAAAGGGTAAAAACGGGACCCTATTACTAAGACTTCGCTGTCTGTCCGTCCGTCTGTCCGTCCGTCTGTCCGTCCGTCCGTCTGTTCGTCCGTCCGTCTGTCTGTCACCAGGCTGTATTTCAAGAACCGCGATAGCTAGACAGTTGAAATTTTCACAAATTATGTATTTCTGTTGCCGCTATAACAACAAATACTTACTAAAAACAAAATAAAATAAATATTTAAGGTGGGCTCCCATCCAACAAACGTGTTTTTTTTTGGCGTTTTTGCCTTGTGGTACGGAACCTTCGTGTGCGAGTCCGACTCGCACTTGGCCAGTTTTAATATTGACAATCCGGTTTGGCACTAAAAATAAAAACAGTGCGGGTTGGTAGATGACACGTCTTCGAATTTTTGGTTCTAGGACATGCCGGTTTCCTCTCGATGTTTCCCTTCACCGTTTTGAGAGCAGTGGGTAATGAAATAATTTAGACAAAGTAAAACGCCTGTCTGGGTTTGAACCTACTACTACTACTACTACTAGTGAGGTGTGTGGTACAGTGGAGGATACACAGCATGTGTTGGTGGAATGTGTCCGATATGCTAACAAAAGAAACGAACTTCTCAACTCCTTGAAAGTGTCGAGAATGGATGTTGGAATGTTCCATGGTATTTTAGCCAAGCCTACTTCTAAAGCAGCAAAAATATTGTATACTTTTCTATTAGGTAATAAATTAGATTAAGTTAATTTCTGAATGTATAAGATTAATTTATTTAGTTTAGTTAGTAAGTTGTTATTTGTAAAAGCACGATGGGATTGACATCGTCGCATAAGCGTACAAAAATCCCTTAAATAAAAGAGATTAAAAAAAAAAAACTACTACTACTACTATTCCGGAGGATTCTGCTCTCCATAAATTTAAAGTGCCTTTTACCATTAGGATAGTCTGTTAACGGTTACCCTTTCTTACCCATGCATGGAAAAGTATTATAATAATATATTAATAATCATCATCATTTCAGCCGAAAGACGTCCTCTGCTAGACATAGGCCTCCCCCAAGCACCACTGACACTTCGACCGGTCCTGTGACATTTGTGTGTGTGGCTTTTTTCTGCCAAAAGGTGCGCTGTGTGGGAAGCTACGCAGCGCACCTTTTGGCAGAAAAAAGCAATAAGTGAAAATATAGGGCAAAAAAAAACGATTTTCTCTAACAGTTCTAACCATTAATCAGTGCACTTTCTTTCTAATTTCATGAGTCTTTCTTTCCATACAATTAGCATGTTCTAAAAGTCGTAACAATTGTAGTTCACAAACATTAATTTAGTTAGTCTCGACTGGAAACAGTTCGCGTGTCGAAATTAACAAAAACTCATAGAAAATGAGAGCGTGCGACCGACCGGTGATAAATTACCAGATGCGGGTAGGGTAGATGTAGTAGTTCATGACCGTGGTGAAGATGAAGTTTGACTTCACTACATAGTATAAAACAAAGTCGCTTCCCGTCTGTCTGTCCCTATGTATGCTTAGATCTTTAAAACTACGCAACGGATTTTGATGCGGTCTTTTTTAAGAGACAGAGTGATTCAAGGGAAAGGGTTATGTATAATACATGCATATTATAGTGGAGAAAAGCTGAGAAATTCAAAGATTTGTAATGTGATGTCGTAACAAACGTATTTTTGTGCGCTTACATTGCAATGCAAACGCTGGCTAAACCTTACGATGTAGATCAAATTAATGTACGACGGAATTGTATATCTTAAAAATATAGATTAAAAAGTCCGTAATAGTATATGTTTATATAAATCCCATAAGGATAACCCACAGTAAACATTTTTATTTTTTACATTATTACAAAAAAAAATGAGTTATTTACCAAGCTATTTTAAACAATACAGTATTATTCCTTATCCAATTAAATACGTTGCGCATTTCATGGAGATCAAAATTGCCCTTTACAGCATATCATTAAAATGAATATCTTAGAAGATATCAGAGATTTAAAAAGCGGAGGCAGAGCGATAGCGATTTAGATATGTCACGACTAGTTTAGATTAAAATAATTACGTGTAATTACGTGTGTTCTATCAATATAAATTTAAATAAATCCTATCGATGTTTAATTACTTTAAGGGACTCTTCAAGCCCCTTACAGTACCTAATTCTTCATGTTTCATTTTTGTTCTAGATTTTCATTAGTTCTAGAAGAGAGCTCCATTTAACAGTTTCAAAGACACAAAAAACTTGTGCCTCACCTTGTTACTCTGACAGTGATTTGTACGGGCTTGCTAAGTTCACAGCTTTCACTAATGACTTGCCTTAGATTTGAAGAAAATATAAGATTCACTAATCTAAGATTAATTATGCTTGAGAAGTTAGATTTATAAAGTCATGCATTAAATAGTTTCCGTGCTAAATGTAATTAAACCAGACGGATAACTTTGTCAATCCAGAATCTACCGTAACGTGGCAGATGAAATTACACTACACGCCTTATGAGGCCTCATATAATTAGCTAGAAAAAAATAAGGAAAATCGCGGCAATTATTATTACGTATGCATACCGCATACACACCCAGTAATTGTACCTCTCACCCTACATACAGTACACGTAAGAAACTCAGATGCAGTATCACATTACATAAATGATTACTAGCAGTTTTTCCCAATCAATTCATGAAGAATGCAATATTTCGTGGACACAAAACATAGGTAATTTATGCAGACAGAGGCGTGAACTAATATTCTTAGGAACAATTGACTAATTAGGACATCAAACTTGCGTTGTATACATGACTTCTCTCATACAAAATTCAACCTTCCTTATGACCCGCTTAGACACAAAGTTCTGTAAATATTTTGGTCTCTGCGCCCATTAAGAAACTTTTCTTTCTTTCTTGTTACTATGATCTAGTTTTGGCTTATCAGTTATCATTTGATCTATCAATAAACGGAACATTAAAAACTTTGAATTTATTTCACCTTTATTTATTCTGAGTCATAAAAAAATTGATAATTATATTTTCTGATTCTATAAAACTTACACTGACATGAAATCAGACTTGACTTGACTTGTGGCTTGTGGCTTGTGACTTGTGGCTTGTGGCTTGTGGCGCAGGGATCGATCTTCAAGGCTAAGTATCGCTTGCCGAGATCAATCCGTGGATGGGTGAACATCTATAGACATACCAAGATCCCTCCGTGTCTCAAAAAGCTTAACAGGTCCGAAATACTAACAACCAGTCATACCAAGGGTTATCATGTGACCCATTAATGGGCTGTGGATAGGCAGTCGCTCCATGTAAAATACTGGTATTCAGCTGGATCCGGTTAGACTGGAAGCCGACCCCAACTTAGTTGGGAAAAGGCTAGGCAGATGTTGATATTGAATCAGACTATAAACAACTATAAAATTTTGTTAAACGATTACGTAATAAATAAAAACATAGCTGGAGCTGGAGTGGCTTTTCCACTTTGTAAAATAACTAGGCTAGGAAATTAAATGACGCTATCACTGTAACCATATTGTTATAACAATAGTACACTAAATAACAAACTCACACTGCGCTCTCCAAAACTAATTAACCAGTTATTTTACACCTTAGTCCGTTGACATAAAGTTTAGAAAAAAAAATCAACGGTAAAAATGCTTGTAAGTTGGCAGTTCTATGTCACCTGTCCTTATGGTTTCGAGCATAATGTGAGAAAAATTGTTACTTTTTTTTCAAAGAAAAATATTATTACGCTTAGTTTTTCTGTCTTCTACCGACAATTTATTGGTGTTGAGAAAATTGTTGCTTTCTTGTTGTTGGCCACCGTGGTGATCTTAGTGGATTTTAGAAACATTTTATTTTTGGTGACGAACAAAGTAAGTGGTGTAGTGGCCTCTCATGCATGACGTTGTGGGTTCAAATCCGGGCAAGTATATGGATCTTGCCCGGATTTGAGATTGGATAACCTACTTACGTCCAACTTATAATCTTTTCTAAATATTTTTGGGACAAAATATACGGGGTAAAAGTTATTGGAATCGATCCAGTTACTTATTCTGAACAAACTATAGGTACAGTCACGAGCACTAATATGTCAACACTTGACCACTTTCAATTGCGATTTTTTCACGAAATAACGAATGCAACGTTGAAATACGACACTTTACATAAACCTATTGGTTCGAAAATACTATGTTCCTAATAATATAAAATTTCATTAAAAATAAAGGAGAAAATCGCCTTTGAATAAAGCCAAGTGTATACATACTTTTGCTCGTGACTGTACGAGTATATTCAGGTTTCGCATTATACTAAAAATAACGTTGTAGTACCTATAGATTGTGTCAGACATTTTTATCACTTGTCTAATCAAAAAATTAAAATAAATACTATTAAGTATGACGTACGAATGGTAGAACACAATTCATACATTGCTACATTAGATTTGCTAGCGAAACTCCGCTGACATGATGAGTATTGATTGAGTTTTCACTTTGTTTTGTTGTCATGATTAGGCCAGTGACGCGGGCGCATCACCACAGAACACATATACTCCTATCGGATTGATTTGTGATTTGTATTGTCAAATGTCAATCTCAATTTGTCAATGTCAAGTAGAATAATGTGTGTTGTCTTTGGTCCCTGGCCCCATCATGACATCAAGCAAAATTGTCAACATTTTTTATTTTTTAAGCTTGAGTAGGTACGAGGCATTTGACTACGTCGTGTGTGTATATTTATCTTTTTTTGTTTATTATTTTATATTTTTTATATGCAATGTGCGTTTTGTTTGTGCAGAATAAACAGTTTTTCTTTCTTTCTTTGATATCTAAAAATATTTTTAGAAAAAATAGATGTTTTTTTGTGGTCATCAACCGCAGATAGCGTAGTCACTTAAAATATATTATAGACTAGCTGCGCCCCGCGGTTTCACCCGCGTAAATGTCGATCCCGTGGGAATATCGGGATAAAAAGTATCCAGTAATCCAGGGTGTGAGCTGCCTCCACACAAAATTTTATCAAAATTGTTCCAGCCGTTTGAGCGTGAAGAAGTAACAAAGATACACACTCACAAACTTTCGCCTTTTTAATTTTAGTGTTATTAATTTTGTGTTAAATTCACAGAAGTGATGGGTTTCGATATAACAAAAAAAAAACAGATTTTCCTAACTCATAGGTACCTACTTCAAGTAAAATCACTAGATATCATAATTTTTTTTTTCATCGTGTTTACATATCGAGACTCATCACGTCTGCACAGTTTCGCTTGCTAATTTAATTTGACCTCATATTTGGAACTATTCATGCTCATCAAGTTTCACAATGATTGACATTCAATTTTGCATTGACAAATACGATACTACATGATGTTTGTAATTCCACATCCAATAAGCATCGTATTTGTTCACGTAAAGTTCAACGACAATAATTACGAAACTTTATGAACTGTGATTGACAGTTGTTTATTTTGATTACCTATTAACAGCTTATGTAGGGTACTTTAGATTCTTTCCAATAGATCTTACAGCATGATGTTACGAAAACTGTTTAGGTTTTTTTGTGGATCATAGTAGAGGCAGAAGGGGATTACATGACCTAAACGCAAAAAACGCAAGTTTTAGAAGCAATAAAAGTACCTACCTATATAATCGTCTACATTAAACAAAAACAGAAAAATATAATGATATTTTTCAGGATATATGCTAGGTAGATAGTGTGTTGAAAACATAATACAACTAATTTGATACGATAGAAAAAAAATCATGAAGATGCCTCTAAAAACTTTCTTAATCCCACACTCCCTGGTTGTATCCCCAAAGACCAGGCGCCTCTTGAAGGTTTACCCCAAAAAAAAAAAAAAACTACTATGTTGGTACACCTCTGCTAACCCTTCGGGGATTACAGACACGATGTTATGTTTATGTGTAATTACAAAATTAATTTGAAACCTAAATTCTCATTTTTACCGACTTCACAAAAAGGAGGAGGTACTATGTTCGGATGTTTGTATGTTTTTTTTGTATGTTTGTTCATCGAATACTCCGCCAATTGTCGACGGATTTTCAAAATTCTTTTTTTGTTCGAAAGTAGATAGTTCTGAGGTGGTCCCACTGTTACCAAGTTAGGATCTGATGATGGGATCTTAGAGAAATCGAGGGCAAACCTCAAATTTTATAGGCTCACTTATTGTTTTTCGCATATTTTATGAAGTATCTCGTGTATTTGCGTATGGTTGTCACCATCTCAGGTACCTGGGCTGATGATGGAAGGTACAACTCCTTAACAATAAGAAGTTACTCGAACAGGCAAGGACTGTTTTATTTAGTAAATTGTTTTGATGTTTGATAGGGCATTTGCCACATTTAGTCTCATGATCATCAAGTCATGACCTGATGCTGCAGTCAGGATAGTCTGCAGAGTACCTAATTCCTCGACAACTAACAGCAGATATATCGTGTTTAGGCTCATTGAAAAGGGCTCGATGTGTGGATAAACGTACTGTTAATGAGGAATACCGAAGTACATAGAGACCTGATGCTGAAGCCAGGAGCATCAGAAAAAGTACAAACTTTGAAATTACGGCACCGTAGTCGTGTTTGGGCTCATTTTAATATGGTTGCTAAGCAATTTATCCTAGTCACAATGCGTATGGTGAGTGGTTGTTGAGGAGTTCTCCTGGTTCTTACCAGGAGAAATCCTCAACAATTAACGTCCCAGCATCGGGAAAAGCAATATTTTGTATAAGGTGATCAGCAGTTGACGTTAGGCTATTGTAACTAAGATAAATTACAAACTGACCCACTAAAAAGTAAAAAATAAAAACTTTTTTACAAAAAAAACAACCGACTTCCAAAAAACACTAGGTACCTACTTAAAAAGTGAAAAATAACTTTAATTTCGGAAGTCGGTTGTTTTTTTTGTAAAAAAGTTTTTATTTTTCATGACTAAATACATTCCTATTATAGGAGTACTATCTACGAGTCGTCAGTTAAATATTAGACAACAAACCGTAACTGGCTTTCCATTCATAACTCTGCCGTACAATTACCGTCCGTTTCCGAGCAACTACCGACCACAGACAGATTATCATCTCGACACTTATTTGTTACTGTTTTATTCATAACATACGGAATTTATGTTTTTTTTTTACTTTGTCGTGTGGTGCAAGTGATAAGATGATGCAGGGAATGCGGTTTATTTAGTCGGTGCCACTTTTATTGATGCTTCAACTTATGTTATGCCACAGAAAATGAAATCGCACCGTGTAATTTATAATGCTTTCGTAATTGTAGTCACATAATAATATGTAGTCATTTTACGTTAATATAATGCATTAATAACTTTTGGACGCCTTTAGATGACACCATCAATCTGTCACGTTCTGCCACCCATCGCAAGCAAAGAAGGTTACTGTTTATTAGTGAATAAGTAGTTATATTTCGCAAACAATAGCTTAAAGTCGAATGGGGTAGAGTCTATTATCATTTATTAATTGCAAACTCAGGCTGCAAATAAACCACAACTTCATAAATTAAACAAATAAAAAGAATATGCAATGTATGTATTTTAAATTCCAAAAAGAATATTGCTTTTTTTATCCTGATTAGGACGGACGAGCAACTCAAAACCTTTAAGTCATCTAAATATCAATAATAATAATGTCACCTTTGTCCTTATCCATAAAAATATGCGAATATAGTTGATAATAATTAAATAATACAATCAGTAGCAATCAGTAGACAGAACATACAAATTAGATTAATAATCCTACAATCAATCTAAAATATAAACGATCTAGATTTAAATCAAGAATCTATAATAAGAAAGAGATAATGAAATAGAGACAACAATTAGGTAATACAGTCTGGTGTGCGCAACTCCACGTCAATACGCGTATTTTGCGTACAACAATGCACTTATTAAAAACGTGTGTGCATAATTGATCAATAGTTTGGACTGATTCAGATCATAAAATGATGACTTGGAAACAAGACCTACACTACCGGCTCTTATAGCGCCTTTTGACGTTCAAAAGTGCCTTTTATAATATGCCTATTTGAAATAAGTGATTTCACTTGCACTTTGAAAGCCTTAACATTATTTTGTACATAACCATAAGGACTTGGGATCATCTGCCAAAGAAAGGCAAAGGGCTATTATCGTTATGATGCTCAGGTTCATATTATGCATGGAGGAGAGAGGGGTATCATCAACTGACTAAAGGCTTCCGCAGATAGGCGTGACGCAACTCTAGCAGAACAATTTCAATGAAAACTTAATGGAAATTGTTTTACCAAAATCGAGACGCACCGTCGCGTCGCGCCTATCTGCGAGAGCCTTTAACAGTATATCAAAGAAAACTTCCTGCATCAGATCTTAAACTCAACCATAGAGACTTCTTATTGTTTGTTTATGTTCTTGAACATATGCTAAAAGTAGGAGATCTTCATCTTCATTTCAGCTGAAAATCGTGCACTCGGCATCCACCAAGCATAGTCACATTGCTTCTCACATCCAGTGGATTCTTGCGACCGTAGCAGTATTTAGAAGTCAATAATAATCTTAGATAATAATAGTCGGCCTATTACACCTACTTTTTCTTCAATTGATCATTATACTCCCGACAATTTAGCGCAGCCGTGAGGCATACAATACTGTCCCATATTGTTTTATTTTTCCTGTTTTTTTTTGTGTAAATATTGGCGCCGATTCCCTTGTTCACAAACTAAACTAAATTTAAGTTCAGTGCATCTTTTTCTTTCTATTTCATTATGAAAAGGACAGAAGATAAATATTAGTTTAGTCCTGTCAAATTAGTCAGCGAGCGCCTGATGTAAATTGACTTATTTTTAGTAGCCAATTTTTTAATCACGTCTAAACTTGTCTATGGAGTATCTTAATTTGACAGGACTTAACTAATATTTATCTTTTGTCCTTTTCTTAATGAAATAGAAAGAAAAAGATGCACTGAACTTAAATTTAGTTTAGTTTGTGAACAGGGGAATCGGCGCCATTGTTTGCCTTATTCTACCCTGGGTCAAATAAACTTATTTTCTTTCTATCTATTTATTCCTCACACTTCAGGTCCAGTTGAAAACCAGCGTCAGGCACTAGTTGTCTGGTATTTTTGCTGAACTGGGTCCATGTGGCGCAGCCGCGAGGCACACTTTCCTACTAATTTCTCAGAACGCACGTTATAATTTTTATTTTATCATCTTTTTCTGTTTTTTTTTTACTTTTGTTCTATTTGTATGAAGTGTTATGTGCCTTTTAGTCTATGCTAAATAAATGAATTTTCTTTCTTTATTAAGCTGAAAATCAACACTATTTGAAGGTCAAAATTATAAAAAACAGGGGGCCTAAAAAGGCCACTTTGGCAGAATCATAAAAGGATAACATAATGGACAGTTAACCGTTAAGTTAATCGTATCAAATTCCATTGGTAAAGCATTATTCAGTAATTTTTTTTGTCTGTGCTAAAATACCAATTGAATCAATCCGATCAAAATCCAATCCCAACCTCTTTGATTATACCTACGTAGTGCAGCAAAAAAAGAAAAACACGGACTGTCTTCGCCATATTACGATTCATAATGTTATCCTTTTATGATTCTCCAAAGTGGCCTTTTTAGGCCCCCAATTCACACTACTTCGTAGTGCATTAGCTGGGAAGAAAACGCAACAAACTCCTCAGCGCGCTATCTCTCATAACTTGGACCACAACCTAAACAGCTGGACGTAAACGTGGTCCGTTTGTTGAACTCAATATTACTTTCTTCAAACAATTAACGCATATGATGCATTCCTGAATTACTTATGTAATTAACTTTTTAGTGGTTTATTGTTTTTGCAAGCGTTAACGTTAGCTAAAAGTGATTTACTTATTAACTTCCACGCAATCACTGTCCATTCCAAGGTTGCTTGGAAGAGATCGCAGAAAGCGATAAGGCCACCCATTGTATGTTTTGTATTAATCGTATTTTTTTGTTATGTATTTTCTGGTGTACAATAAAGTATATATAAATAAATAACTTCATGTTGTTTGTAAAGAATTTCGCATTTTATAGATTATCCTATAGAATATAACAGAACATTACGCTGATATTCCCCTTTTTTTGGGTGGAAAATTATCAAATAACTTTTCCCGCTCTGGGCGGAGCGGGAGGGCGTGTCAGACTTTTACTGACTAAAACGCACCCGTGTTCCTTCAGTTGCCTGTGCCAGGGACCATGGTATCTCTTTCGAAAAACCCGCGACCCTGGCAATTAGTGCTGACATCTCTTAGTGGCGCGCGTGAAACGGACCCCTCCGTGCTTCGGAAAGCACGTTAAGCTATTGGTCCCAGCTGTCAGTCGTGGATCTTTGACAGTCGTTACGGGTAGTCGGAAGCCCGAAAGTCTGACAACCAGTCTTACCAAGGGGTATCGTATTACCCAGTAACGGGGTTGTAAAGGTCAGATGGGCAGTCGCTTCATGTAAAATACTGGTATTCAGCTGCATCCGGTTAGACTGGAAGCCGATCCCAACATAGTAGGGAAAAGGTTAGGCAGATGATGATATTTATTATATGTTATGTACACAGGTAACTAAAACTGCACAATTATTTCTAGGGAAGTGTAGTCTATGAATTCTGAAGAACACCTAGCGATTTAATGTAAGGTCAAGATTCTATAGGAATTGCTAAGGCTTGCTTGAATTGCTATAAAGCTATAATATGACAGGCGCATTTTCCATTAATAGTAAAGATAGTAAAATATTGCTGCATTTGTCAAGTTATTTCTATAACTTGACAAGTATAAAACGCCTAAAGCATTAAGTCTATGTCTATGTAAAGTCAACAATAGAGATAAGTTTAGTCCTCTGATATAGTTGACGTTTAGTAAGAAACCGATGGAAGTTTTCGTATGAAAATTGATTAGTTAAATGAATTGTTTGTTTTCTATTAATTTTATTTTATTTTATTCGAAAACATCCATCGGTTTCTTACTAAACTTCAACTATATCCGACGATCCTAAGTTACTAATCTAATTTGGTAACAGTACATTGTGTATAATGACTGCATGAATAAATAAATCCTACTTAATAAGTATCTATTATAAATGTGAAAGTTTGTGAAGATGTTTGGATGTTTATTACTTAATCACGCGTAAACCGTTGAACAGATTTAGATGAAATTTGGTAAAGGGATAGTTTGAGTCCCGGTAAAGGATATAGGATAGTTTTTATCCCAATATTCCCACGGGATCGAAACTTACGCGGGTGAAACCAAGGGGCGCTGCTAGTAATTAAATATGGCTACAAGAGAAAGATGAAGTCATAAAAACACCGAGCCCTCTCCACTTCCTATTAAAACGTGCATTTCCTCAAAAATCTTAGCTAATTAATCACCCATTGAATCATAAATCGTAATCTTAATCATCTATTTTACGTAATAATGATATAACTCAAAATGTAACAAGTTATTACAACATGAGAATTTTTGTTGTACATTTGTAACTTTTAGCATAGCTTATTACACAGTAACTGGGTTGTGGAGGTCAGATAGGCAGTCGCTCCATGTAAAATACTGGTACTCAGCTTCATCTGGTTAGACTGGAAGCCGACCCCAACATAGTTGGGAAAAGGCTAGGCAGATGATAATTTGTAACTTTTAGCATAATATATAATATGCTTATTTTACTGTACCTCTTCAATGGTGCGAATTTTCCGATGTTTATGGGGATCATAAAGGTGTTAAAAAGAAAACATTATCATGGATTTTCACTTTCGAAAATAAGGGCAACGACACATAGAAACAATTACATTTTTTTTCTATTATGATCAAAAATACACTCATCGTCATTTGTCTAGTCTTTTCCCAACTATGTTGGGGTCGGCTTCCAGTGTAACCGGATGCAGCTGAATGAGAGTATCTTACATGGAGTGACTGCCTATCTGACCTTCACAACCAAGTTACTGGGTAATACGATACCTTTTTGATACGTCTGGAAAAATACAGTAAAGCTGGTTAAAGAAGGAACATACTTTAAAAGAGAGCAATATTCATGACAATGAACAAATGACTGATGCTGGCTGCACATTGGCTGGCCTAAAGAAGACTTTAGGCCAGCCAAAGTGCAGCCAGCAGGTAAACGTGCACTTACGATACTCCACCAAGTTGGTCTCAAAAGCACCGCAGCCGCAATGGGTGTTGGATGGGTCAGTAATCCCCTACTTCAAATTTAAATTAAATAATTTATTGTGGATTATAGGTTTATAAGATGGTGTGTTAGTTACAGGTAAGTCTACTATGTCCTGCCATTGAGGCACACAAAATTCACATTATAAGTTTGGTACTTAGTTAAAATACTATATAGATATATAGATTAAATTAGTATGATATTTATGTCAAATTACAAATTAGTCATGTTACAAAATACCTAGTATGATTCAATATATTATCATTTAGAAATTCTTAAGAGAATTTAATTTACTCTATAAGTAGAGTAATAACATTTACTTATCAATATAATTCGTGTAGTTTTTTTTAAAGGTATTTATATCGCAAGGAATTTTTATTCAGAGAAAAGAAGGAAGATTATTAAAGATACTTGGGTCTGTAGCGGTATCTATAACGCCACTTGCGAAGAAATCGTCATACTGACGTCACGCAAAATCCTTCATCGCGCAAGCAGAGTTTACCGCGCAACTAGCATAGATACAACGGCCCGACATGAATCATCGGGCAGTTGCCCGCCAGACGCAACACCCGTCTGGTCGGAGGATCCTGCCTTTTCTATGGAGGTTGAGTGAACTTTTCACTCTGTTCTCCATACTTCTATAAGTCCATACAAAAGATGCTTTAGTGCAAAAGCGTTGTTTTACTGGCTACGGTGCGCAGCTTGTCCGTGTCTGGTTTCAGTGCAAAATATTTCGACAAATTGTGTGTGCAGCGGGTTGCTTGAGCACGCAATCGATTGAGAGCTTCCCATTTAGGCCACTGCAAATAACACCCGAATATTATAACGTATGCCTTGGTCTTGACTCCAACAGCAGTGTGTACCAACCGTAGACAGAGTAATCTATAGACTCATGGTATCCGTGTCATCGAAACGGACAAAAAATACATCATACTATCATTTTTACAGCTTATTACACTGCACCTTACCATTTTCACAGTTGCGCAAATGTACTATTATTGAATTATGCACGAAAAAGATCTTATTTTCCGTTTAATCGCGGTGCAGTTTTTATTATTTCATTCATAAACGTCAAACTTGTTGTGCACATTGATGTGCTTAGCCGACATGTAGTAAGGGACAGAAATATTCTTACTCTGTCTCTTTTCTTTGCTAGTGACGTTAATATATTTCTCTTTTTCTTGTACGAATGAAAAAGAAGATATGCAGCAGTCTATAGTTTACTCTGTCTACGGTACCAACAGACAGCTCAATTAAACACTTTGTAATATTTCTGGTCAAACATTACATCACTTAACAACTCAATTTTCTATATCTAAATACACACCACAATTATAATACAATAGTTATTTGGTAGATGATTCCCCATCTTAATAACACGTTAGAACATGGCAGCACTTGAAACGGTTACGTTCAAACTACGTGTAACGTAACTGTAATTATACGTTACGTTTGAGAAAGTGTTTCGACGTAGATTTTTTAATTATATAGCACCCGTTTTTTGTAACATGAACGAATTTCATTGTTACAATGCGAGTTGCCCGAACTTCTTCGAACCCAGACAGGCGCTTTACTTTGTGTAAATTATTTCATCACCACTGCTCTCAAAACAGTTAAGGAAAACATCGTGAGGAAACCGGCATGTCGTAGAACCAAAAATTCGAAAACATGTGACATCTACCAACCCGCACTGGGCCCGCGTGGTGGATTACGGCCCACTCCCTCTCACAGAGAGGAGGCCTGTGTCCCAGCAGTGGGAACATTATAGGCTGATTATGTTAATGCGACTTGCCAGATTTTGAAGTTGCCCGTAGGTATTCGTAACTAAACAAATAGTACTGCTGTCTCTTTTTTCAACTTGCTCTAGAAAGAGACGGACTAAGTTTGATCTGTCAAACTGCAGGGCATTTATTTTGGAATCACAACTTCTTTTTACAGACAGAGACTTTTGTGCTGTGGAGTTAGTTGCTTCAAGCTTCTGAAGCTTGCCCTTTATCACTGACGCCAAGCTTAGCAATGCCTGAGCAACTAATATCAAACAAAACGGATTTCTAAGCAACTATTCCCGTTTCACCATTCTTTTCTCATCATGCTCGTAAAAGCGTGAGTAAATAACTTTTACACTACGACTTCCGTAAAGGGTGGACGTTTTTGGGCCAGTTTTTTATAACTATTTACCTTTATTAAGCAATTTAGGCGCCTCCAACGAGTACTATAGTACTATTTTCGCGGGCGCCTATTATATATTATGGCGCCTCAAGGCCTTGTGGCGACATCTACAACGCCACATACTAACTAAAAATCACACTGACGTCAATCAAAATCCTCTACCACGCAAGCAAAGGTATTCGCGTAATTATCCGTTGGACAGTATCCCACCATACACAACACCCGTCTGGTTGGAGGATCCTCCCCTTTCTATAAAGGATGATGAACTTTCCACCCTGTTCCTCATACCTTCTTAAGTTTTCAGAAACTGCGTGTTAATTTTGTCGGTGTCTACCACAATCGGGGTTATCGTTTCTAAACAAAATTTTAGGCCATGTTATCTAAAAATCACCCTGTTCTTGCCTGATTAGAGTAATTTTCATTAATTTAATTAAAATTTAACATCACTTTAGTAAACAGCTTCTTATCAGGTATTCTAACCTAAATCTACTTATTGTCTCGCATTGACTTGAAAGTTGATGGTAATCTTCAAACTCATCTGAATCTAGATTTAATTTGAGACAACATGATTTTACGCTATGATTATATTTGTTTAAAGTTCCGGCTCCAGGTAAATAATTTTTATACGAAATAAAAATTACTAACTGCGCCCCGCGGTTTCACCCGCATAAGTTTCGATAACTGAGAGAATATCGGGATAAAATGTATCCTATGTCCTTTCCCGGGACTCAAACTATCTCTACACCAAATTTCATTTAAATCGATTCAGCGGTTTAAGCGTGAAGAGGTAACAGACAGACACACTTTCGCATTTATATTATTAGTATGGATTGCTTCCTTTCTGTCTATTGCTGAATTTAAGCAGGTCCCGAGTTGAAAATCAAATTAGCATGATATTCGGACTACCTTCATGATGACACAACCCGGAAGGTGGAGCAGTCTTCCAACCAGTATCTATCTAGCCTGGATTGTCCCACAGCTGGGAAAAGGCCTCGCGCTCCCTGTTCTACAAACTTTTCTGTCTTCTGCTATTGTAGACCAGTCCTTTTCAGATCAAAACCAAAATCAACAGTCATTCACTCAAATTAAGCTGAGTACCAGTACTTTTTGAACGTCAAAATTACATAAAAAAGTCCTCCAACACGGGGCGCCCACCTCGTCCTATTTATTGCCTTAATAACACACTAATATTATAAAGGCGAAAGTTTGTGAGTGTATGTGTTTATATGTTTGTTACTTCTTCACGCTCAAACGGCTGGACCAATTTTGATAAAAAAAATTATGAAGGTAGCTGACACCCTGGATTGACGTATAGGCTACTTACTTATACTTTTATCCCGATATTCCCACGGGATCGTCATTTACGCGGGTGAAACCGCGGGGCGCAGCTAGTAATATCCTCTTGGGTACATTACCAGCCGACAGCGATGCGGATGAATTTTTTGACGCCATTTTTTAGTTTCTGTATAGTTTTAGGATTTAATTTGGTTATTTTTAGAGAATTAATTAAATTGTCTTAGTAGGGAAGAAGAAGTGGCGCAACAAGGTTCCCAGCAGCACAGCTGTCTGTTTTGTATAAGCCCATAATACAGGGCTTGTAATAAACTAGAAAGTATAAGAGCTACTGCCATATTCCCAACTTCTAATGTTAATACCATGGTAGGGCGCCATTGTGTGCGACAATTACAACAATTTGTATATTACATAAAATAAAAACAGTTCTATGCACGCTATTGTTGTGGTTATGTTGCTTTACTATGGGAAATTGTGTACTTATCTGATCAACATCTACTAGGGTTCATTAACTTTATAAGCAACTAGTTCCCCTATCTAATGGAAGAGGTCAACCTAGTACACGTTTCTAAAAAAACAGGTTGGAAATATTAAATCCTGCATGGCAATTGCGTTACACACTTGAAATGCCAATCTATTGCAAAGATTTTAATTTTGACAGTTCAGCCACGTTCATTGCTTTACTTACGTTATCGCGCAGACGATTTATTCAAACTCCACCACCACCAAAACCATGCAGCAGGACTATTAGTTACCAAGCAGTAGGAAAATTAGTTACCATGCATAAGGACCATTAATTACCATGCAGTAGGACCATTCGTTACCATGCAGTAGGAAAATTAGTTACAATGCAGCAGGACAATTACTTACTATGCACTAGGACAATTAGTTACCATGCAGTAGGACAATTAGTTACCATGCAGTACGACAATTAGTTACCATGCAGTAGGACAATTAGTTACCATGCAGCAGGAAAATTAGTTACCCTGCAGTACAATTAGTTACCATACAGGAGGACCAGTAGTTACCATGCAGTAAGACAATTAGTTACCATGCAGTAGGACAATTAGGGTACTGCTATTTACTACCTAGTTTATTCCTTAATTAATCCTCTGCATCAATTTCTGACCGGTCTGTGTTTACTTGTTCGTGGTGAATACGAGAAGCACAGGTACAGCTCGATGTGGCAAAATTTGTGTTGGGCCTATGTCCAGCAGTGGATGTCTTTCGACTTTAATGATGATTGCTATTACAAATTTATGATCCCGCTAACTTTAGCTCTAAAATATCATCTAAATGTTATATTTTGTTTTTCTCAGGACAAGCAACGCCCTCCTATCTACAATCCCGAGGACTATGCGACCTCCTTGAAGAAATGGGGCAAGAAGACTGGCGGAGCTAGCCTGTATGACCTGGAGGCAGGACAGGATGCCAACAAGTCCAGGACGCTGCCTACCCAGAGCAGCAAGGACTTCAGGTTTGTCATTAAAATACATTTTTTTTTAAATACACTTTGACTTGAAAACTTCCTTCTTTTTTTCGTCGGCCAAATAAGTTTAAAGTGTTCCATAAAGTAAGACAAAAATGAAAATGAAAGTGTCTA
Source organism: Oligia strigilis (assembly GCA_951800025.1). Taxonomy (NCBI): domain Eukaryota; kingdom Metazoa; phylum Arthropoda; class Insecta; order Lepidoptera; family Noctuidae; genus Oligia; species Oligia strigilis. The sequence goes on from OX637547.1 coordinate 3,340,769, forward strand.
ATAAAATAAAAATAAAACACATTTTATGTGACAAAAATGAAACTGAAAGTATCTACTCGTAATAAAATAAAAATACAACACATTTTGTGTGATAATAATGACAAGCACCTGGCATTCGTAGATCGTGGATCATGGTGGTCGTGTTCGTGGTTCGTGGCTGTCGTTACAGGTGGTCAGAAACCCGAAAGCCAACAACAGCCAGTCTTACCAAAGTCTGTTACCAAGTTACTGGGTTGTGGAAGTTAAACAGGCAGTCACTGCATGTAAAATACTGGTATTCAGCTGCATCCGGTTAGACTGGAAGACCCACTCTAACATATTATGTAGTTGGAAAAAGGCTAAAAAGGTGATAATGATAAACAGGCTTACACGCTGCAATTAGGAACTTTCCGATGCGTTAACAAGATCAGAGAAAAAAAAATTAATGCCTCATGTCCTGTAACAGCCATAGATACTTTTCAAACCGGAATACAGTGTTGCTAAGCGGTAGAAATAAGTGGAGTCGTATTAATTCTCCGGATGACTTCATTTACTTGGAGCTCTGCCTACTACAACTTCTAAGTTCAGAGGCCCTAGCATGAAGTAAAAGTAACGTCAATTCGAAAATTCAAAAATTATTAGGTATCGCTCGCTCATAGATATGTAATTTTGGGCACTTTTCCTGTTGACAGTGATGCGGACGAATTTTGTGATGCCTATTATTTCCCCTCCTTTTTATATACTTACTAGCTTCTGCCCGCGATTTCGTCCGCGTGAAATTTCACCCTCCTCCCATTCACCCTCTTAGGGGTGCGATTTCGAAAAACCCTTTCTTAGTACATACCTACTCTTCACGAAGAACACATCCTCCAAATTTCATGTCTCTAGGACCAGCGGTTTAGGCTGTGCGTTGATATATCAGTCAGGACTTTGAATTTTATATATTTAGATGATTATTTTAAGACTGTTAGCTTTTTAAATTATGTAAATCATCATCATCTGCCCAGCCTTTTCCCAACAATATAATTATGTACAGAAGAAGAAATTTCAAATTCGTTCATATTTCATGTTCGTGCTAGACTCACTGCTAGTCACGGATTGCGTCAGTTTGCGTTAATGTGACAGTAATCACAAAACGTAAACTATAAACAAAAGAACATCATTAACAAACCTCAGTGCTCAATAAAACTAAGTTTACGTTGCCACAATCATTGGCTTCCCTGACTTTCACGGAAATGTTTTCTTTGAGCAGTGGTCATAGCATCCATCGTCGTATTTTCACTTTGTGTGACCGGAAAACAAAAGACATCCTATTAAAGATCTGGTAATAGGTACTTCATAATTAATGGACATTAAATGCACACGTAACAAATGTGTGTTAAGTAAGACACCCAAATGAACGCCTATATAAAAAAGTGCGTTGTTGTATTTGGGTTCAGCGCCGAAATTTGAAAATCCAACAGCGCGTTTTTAATTAGGCGTTTGTTTAGATGTCGCCTAGTATTAGTAAAAACGGGCATGATGTACGCCATAGGTAATGATTTACATGGTGCGATTTATTTGCCTATGGCATTTCATAAGTGGAGGCAACAGATGAAGATGCACCGCCTAAACAGTATTTAGACGAAGCAAGTCATTCGTTGCTTTAATCTTATTGTGATGCTCACATCCATGAAACTTGCTACGTATACACCACCACCACCACCACCAGCACCACCATTACTGTATTTCTCATAACTAAAGTAAGGAGCTTTTTAAATGGCTGAAGTCTAGACAAAATAGACTTTACCTAATAAAACTACAATTAAAAATCAAATGCACTCATTAGATTCTACCTTCTTCTTCGTCGTGTGTATGATTCTTTAATTATTGATGCGGTAGATCTATAAAACATAAAATTCTCTTTTTCAGGAACCCATGTTTGGGAGTGGGTGAAGAGATGACACTGCGACAGTTCGGAACGCCCAGTGAACTGTTGACCAAGCTCAGGGCTGATCTTCGGCTGTCTTTTCCAAGGTAAGCTTTTTTTTCTACAACGACATGTTAGCAAAAAAAGGAGTGTACGGAGTATGGCCAAAGATCGATAAAACATAATAGCCTCCCCGACCGTTTTCGGTAACGGTGGCCAATCTCAATGGAGATTAGCCAGGTACGCAGGAGATATTATAGTGCACAAGTGTGTGCGCAAACACAGGTGCACTCTTTGTTCCTTTACTCTCATAGTCCGATGGGACGGCAATCCGACACGACCGGGGAGAGTTTAGGCGCAGGACCAACGGCTTTACGTGCTTTCAGAGGCACGGGGGTATTAAACCGCCAACTCCCAAACTTCGGACTGTTACTAAGAAATTCCTAATGGAAAACCCAATAATACTTTGTCCGACCAGGGAATCGAACCCAGGACCCCACGCTCAGCAGTCGCCCTTGCAACCACGAGACCAACGGGGCAGTCGATAAAACATAGCGGGTGCATGTCACCTTTTACAACTGTCATTTTCATTCAAAATGTTGACAACAACGTAGTCGGAAAAGTAATAAAGTGCAAGTAAAAATGCTTAAGGGGCCATCCAACAATTGGAGCAGCAACCGAAGAAAGTTTTTGCCAAAAGTGCAAAGTCTATGGAAGGGGTATCAAGGAACCGCAATGGACCGGCTCCCAGCATCTTGGCCCCAGCCCCGAAGAAAGGGCAGGCAGACAAGGAGGGCTTTGTGACGGTGGAGTCGAAGCGTAGGAAGCCCACTTGCCGTAATCGATGTGGTACTGCACTGGCGGGACCAAATATGTTGCTGCGTCCTGCAACACCGTCGACGCAGCTGTACGTATCCCGTTTGCATCACTCCACGGTGGCTCAAGACATCGTGGAATACATCAGAAGCAAGACCAAGTGGACCTTGAGAGTAGAGAAGTTGGAATCGCGCCACAACATAAACTTCAAATCGTTTGTGGTGCGGGTTCCAACTCAGTACCTGGAAACCTTCATGAAGGAAGAGTTTTGGCCGAAAGGTGTAGCGTACCGACGTTTTCGTGGAAGGTTACGCGACACCACGCAGCGCAACACGACGCCGACACAGTCATCACTTCGTGCACAATAATAATTAATAGTTAGTTTTTATTAAAATATGTATGTTTAGGTTATGGTATTTATCTATGGGCCTGCGATGCCCGAAATAAATGGATTATTATTATTATTATTATTATTATTATAATCTGACAAAAAATCAGAATAATTTTATATATATTATAGTACGGTTTTTATTGCAAAAATAAAGTTTTTAGAGGTATATTCATGACTTTATTCTATCGTATCAAATTAGTTGTATTATGTTTTCAACACACTATCTACCTAGCATAACCGGAAGAATATCATAATTATATTTTTCTGATTTTGTTTACTGTAGTTGATCATAATACTTTTATTGTTTCTAAAACTTTAGTTTTTTGCGTTTAGGTTCTGTAAGCCCCTTGATATTATTCCTTGACTGTTCCTAGATAGGTACTGGGGGCCTAAAAAGGCCACTTTGGCAGAATCATAAAAGGATAACATTATAAACCATAATATGGCGAAGATATATATTCAATATAGGTACTCATTTTGACTGACACATGCAGTGGCACCCACAGGTACTCAGGTTTGATACTGGCTGAAAAACTGAACATAGAGAATATCATGAATAGTTCAAAGAACTTAGGAATTTTGCGATAGGTAATAGGTATTTACGCAGCTACAGTTACCTTTATTGTTTAAGGCAAATTTTTTGGTCATCAAACTACTTCATATTCATATACATATTTATTTGCAAACACGTGTGTGTCCCAGTGTGTCTTCCTGCCAAACACGTGTGTAATAAGTAATTACCAAATGTTACATAACCTTAATTATCTTACTAATATTGCAAATATTACTGATAAGATTAATTACCTACTGATAAATAATCTCTTCGCTGAAAATGGCGACATTTTTACTAAGTACGAGTATAAACTTCCTCATTGCTCCCAATCTATTGATTTGGGTAGGTCTAGTTTTCGACATTTCGATATGAATCACCTTATCTTACCTATAGGTATTGGAAATTATTTTATGGTAGTTTTTGTTAAATCAATATCAGTAAGTAATAACTGCAAAGGCGTTTAAACTTCCTTATTTTTTATAACAGAAGTAATATAAAAATATATTTAGTATCTTTATAATTTTTGATTGATATAATAAAATAGATTAAGATAACAGTCTAAAAATAATAATAAATTTTCCATTAGGGTAAGGTGGTGCAAGAGTGCGCACTTTTTTAACGAGGCTTTGTATTAATAAGAATATTATAGTCAAAGAAATCAACTTGATTTATTTTAAATCTCTATATATCTTAGAAAAAATCAACATGAAGTTAAACAAGTTATTACTATAATTTTAGGTATAAGTATAACATAAAACAAAAATGAGAAATGCGTACTCTTATACAACCGGTCGTATAAGAGTGCGCGCCAAGATGTTTAAGAGTGCGCATTTTAATTATAAAAAGGAGGGGAAATAAACAAAGGTTACAAAGGGCATCAAAAATTCGTTCGTATCGCTGTCAACAGGAAACGTAACGTGCTGGCAGCATTGCCACGTTGTATGGCAATGCTGATTCTTTGGCCAAAAATTAGGCCAACCCTCTGGTCACGTGAAGGGTTGACCAACCGCTTGACGATGTCTCGAGATACAAAGTAGGCACTCGGAATCCATGTCCCTAGTGTTTCAACCCCAATAAAAGTATTATAAAAACACCTACATAAAGTTTATAAGCCTGAAAGAAAGAGACAGCATCTTTCCTCCCATGAGATATATTTTCCGTGGTCTTAATTGTCGTCATGGCCCAGTGGTTAAGGTGGGTGCCCGGGCTAGAGTTCAATTCCGGGCAAGCATTAATGTGACATTTTCAATTCATAAGTACTTTCTAAGTTTAACTTTGATGTCACTGACATCGGTGTAGCAAAACATCGTGAAAAAATGTAGGGAAATTAGAGGTATTTTTTTGACAAATTGAGATTGAGATCAGACTGTGAACGTTCTTAAAATTACGAGAATTGCCCCACAGAACGAAAGAATAGAATCTATTTTTAATTTTACCACAAATTACAGCTTAAAGTTAAATTAGTCTACAGATACAATTTTGTACTTAATTTGTGGAAGACTGGCGCCTAAACTAAGTTTATTACAAAAGCTGTAGGTAAGTCAGGTCACCAGGCCCCCTTAACAATTTATATATTTCAAGTATTTTACTGAAGACGTTTTGTTTGAAATTACAGTAGTATTCATTGATTGATTCATCATCATCATGATTTCAGCCGAAAGACGTCCACTGCTGGATATAAGCCACTTCCACTTCGACCGGTTCTGTGTTTCTCGCATCCAACGGGTTCCTGCGGCCTTCACAAAGTCGATTATCGATCGGCCTTCATTAATTTTTATGTCATTTATTAAAGAAATGAAAGCATCGTAGCAAGTGGCGTTCTATAGTTTCTGTCTACCCCCATAAATCCACGCCGAGTTTATGTGCGTATGTATTATGTGGTGCTTACACCTATCAAGTCATCTATGTACTTTTTTCACTCTCCGACGTGTGCAAATAAACAGTAGCTAAAACAAGAAATAATGACCACGTTAAGTGTGGCACTCCGCCATTATGCGTATTAACCGGTAGCTTCTGCAGTAGCTAAAATTACCAGTTTAATGGTTTATTACAATGTTGCATACCTACCCACAGCTCAAGGTATAAGCTGAAGCGATCTAGATGTTCCTACAACTTTAAATCACTTTGGATTACTAAAGGGCATCACTTGTATTAAATGTTTATCACTATCTCCTTAAGTTTTGAGTTGAGCTGTACGATTACCGACAAATGCGTGCACTGACTGGACAGTTTCAGTCAATCTGTTTGATTCTTTCCTAAAAAGACCAGCTGACCTCATCTAGTTTTTAAAATATGACGTGTAAAAGTGTTTGTGCAAACCAACTTACAGAAAAAAACAGGGTTATACGGGATTATTTTATATAATTACCAAAACAAACTACCAAGAGTTTCAAGCTTTCCATTTTTACTTTCGTCTTTTCAGACTAGACCACAAAGATTTAAATCGTTAGATTTCCCTATCGCGTCAAAAGATGGTCGCGTTTCTATTTGATTTGACGCACACAATTAGAAAATGCAATTTTTATTTGAAATGAGACTATCGGAATGTTTGAGCGCACTCTTCTCAGTATTTATACTTTTTCGCGCGACTATTTATAAAAATCGCTCCTATATCCGCTTCACACTTGTACCACAATGTTGTTAAGTTGTAACCTCTTATAGGGTGTTCTAAAAATAGCGTTCAAAAAATGTACGCGTCTTCTCAAATAAAAACAGAGGTAACTATTTTATAGCCTTTGTATATTTTTTATTGAAGCCAGCTATAAACTTAAAGCCTTATCGGAATACAAGCTACAAAAGGTTTTATGAAATTGATAATTTTATAGCAGCCAATAATTACGCGGCTAGATACTCTGTAAATATTTTAGTATCCTATAAAAAAAATCGGTAATAAAAAAGGCTCCTTTTAAGTTATGAGTTTTGTTAAATGGCTCAAATTTTACATATGGACATCTTAGTAGAATTACTGAGCCTCAAGTCTGCTATTACAATAGTGTCAGAATTTGTCTATCATTGATTTCATAATTGTTGATTTTGACAAGTTTGGTAATCTACTAATATAATGGCGTCATTATGACTTTCCAATGGTCAACCACTGACACTCTATTGAAAGAAATGGCATAGAATGGTAATCTCGTACTTAGTGACAAATGAATTACTGACTGAGGCGGTAATTTGCAAAAATTTTGACAGTTCCTTTGATCAGTAACCTACCATTAGAACGTCATTGTGCAGTCATTGCTTTTAATTTGTTACGAGTATCGTAATAAGTTCTGTGCCATTGACCGACCAATGATCGACCATTATGTGAACTTTTAACAAAATGACAATGGGATCGTGTTGGAATGACGAATTTATAAAAATAGCAGGACTTGGGTCCCCTGTATGTTTGTTGTTGTTTCGTCATCGTTCTACAGCGTGTATCAGAAATGTGTGGGTATATTTAATCATGAAACTAAACAACTTTCCCCATTCCCTACATCGTAATCGCGAAAATAAAAAGCTGTCACATATTGTCGCTCGCATGACTAAAAGTCCTACCTATCTCATTTTTCACATTTTTTGGCTGATCTGATTCAGGACGACTACGCTCTTCTATTCGTGATTCTTTACACTTTTCACTAACCTTTATGTTATTTAGATCTCAAAATATAACCATTTTGAAAGGCAACAAAATGTAGAGAATCACGAACAGAGGAGTGTAGCCGTCCCAAACCAAATCAGCTAAAAAAGAGATAGGAGTTTCAGTCATGCGAGCGACGATAGATTTGAGACAACAACACATCTCGAAAGCATCGATCTTACTGCTTTCGCGGCTTTTAATGCACCACGTTTCCGTGTCATATAAAAAGATTTATAATTGGAATATACCGTAAATGAAGGGCCCGTGGATAAATAATAACAGCCGCACAGGTCGATCGATCAGGTTAAGCTACGCTTGCCGCGGTTGGTCTGTGGATGGGTGACCATCTTTACATACCGTGACCCCTCCGTGCCTCGGAAAGCACGTTAAGCCGTTGGTCCCAGTTGGTTCCAGCCATCATTCGTGGATCTTTGACAGTCGTTACGGGTAGTCAGAAGCCCGAAATTCTGACAACCAGTCTTACCAAGGGGTATCGTATTACCCAGTAACTGGGTTGTGGAGGTCAGATAAGCAGTCGCTCCATGTATTCAGCTGCATCTGGTTAGACTGGAAACCGACCCCAACATAGTTGGGAAAAGGCTAGGCAGATGATGACCTATACAGTAAATGTCATTACATAGGTTTAATACAAAAAGTTTATTTCTATTTTATGAACACACAAACAGTGAGTGAATCCCATCTAAGAAAAGAAACTAAGTGATGGCGGCGAGTAATTACGTGTCGGTTACGTCTCGCCACCGCACCGGATAGTGACAGACTGCTAGACGTTGGGCCATTAGCACAGGCGCAAGCGGTTTATCAATAGATCCTTTTTAAAGGAAGTTTTATCGATTCATACTCAAACGATGCGGCTGAGTACTTCGACGCCTAAGTTACCTTTTTTTTTTGTATTTATTTGTATCGTTATTTAGTTAGTCATTTAATTTAGTACCTAGTGTAAATAGTTTTAAAAGTTAATATTGTAAAAGTTATGTATGTAAATAGATAAATAAAAAAAACTTGTATAATGAAAAAAAAACACTCGAACTCTATTTGCATTTATTTCAAATAAACCAATTACAGGCACGTTTCAATTTTCAAGAAGTCAGTCAGCCAGAAAGCTGTACTGCGTATAAACTTTAAAAACAAACAATTTATTCTAGCAAACATTTTTTTTTGGCACTAAGCAGTTTATTTTGTAATGATTCCTTAACCCTTGTTTTCTCAGAGCAATATTAAACAAGATGTTAATTAAAATCACATCTGTTTTTTTTATTACTTCTAATTGTATTTGTCTTAAACTCGTTGGGGATACAAATGATACAATTTGCTTGCCAGAGGAAGCAAGCCATCTTTCGCTTGCAATCTTCTAAATTAGCTTCAACGGTAAATGAAACTGTAACGTTTAATGTTATTTTAACATGTTGATATTATAAAATATTATTGCGCAATTATTTCACTGTTAACTGGGACCAAACACTTACGTACGTATTGCATAAATTTCTAAATTTCCAACAGGAAAACGTTTTAATGAAATGGAAAATGGCTTCTTAGTCGATTCGCACGAATTTACTCGCCCGTAACGGGCGAATCGTCAATTTTAAATAATATAATTATTTTGTTTATGCGACTCGCACGAAGTTTATTTATTTTTGCAAGTGGCACATTATGAATTGTATGCAATAAAGTATAGAAAAAAGGATCGCTAGTGTCCTTTTTTCTACAGAGGTTAAAAGAGTTAAATATTATAAAACGTGTACGGGTAAACGTGTATGGGACGATTCGCCCGTTTCGGGTGACTAAATTCGTGCGAATCGATTACTAAGCCTGGAAAAAAAAAACCTAAATATGAGGATCTTAATATTAAGTAACATTCATGTACTACCTCACTACCCTCAAGTGAAAAAATGTTTTGATTTGATAGAATCAAAGGGACATTAAGTTGGTTAACCATGTCCTCATAAAAGTAAAGTATTGAAACTTGAGCTTCAATATTTTATGTACTTTTATAAGGACGTCGCGTCGATGTCATAACTCCCGTTTATCCGCGCATCGGCAGTTTTATAGCCCCACATTTAAAGTTTTTGTACTTCAAATAACTGCGATGGTTCCCTTGAATCCTGTTGGTAATTGTTACTATAATTTTTCTTTATATCGTCAAATTATACCTCTGTGTTTATTACTGTGAGTTGTCCTTAGGGTTGTCACCTGTTTCTTCTCGGGCAATGCACTAGATTTTATAGATGGTCTTTGAAATTCGGGACATATGTATTCTCACTTGCTTCTGCCTGAGACTACGTTCGCCTGAAATATCTTGCTTGCTTTTCTAATAAAGGCTATCTGAAATTGAAATTAAAGAAGGAATATCTTTCTCACCAATGAAAAAAAAATTGGAAGAAAAGTTAATTAACGTTAATTATTAAGCATCTATAAAATCTATCGCAGTCTACTATTAGAAATATCCCAGCCTTCTACTACGATAATAAAAGCTAAACTTAAAAATTATACCTATACCTACCAAAATATTAGAGATATCGAAATACAAGAACTGTGCAATAATGTTTTCCGACATCCTTGGGCTGTAATTTCTTCTCTCACATAATAAAGACAAAACAACCCTACTTGCGAACTGTTGACAACCCTAAAAGTGTTTCTAATGACGAACTCATTCGTTTTTATTTATTTAACCATTTATGTACACACATTATATAAACAGACAAGTAAAACAGAACAGAAAAATAGGTACAAAGGTGATGCTTATTTCATAAGAAATCTCTTCCAGCATACCTGTGATAGGACAATAAATAGAGAGATGTACGTGTCAGTGATCAGTGTGTGTGAAAGAGTAAAGGAGACAAAAATAATACATGAAATCTAAAAACAATTCACTTAATAAAACTAAACAAGTAATAAGAGAATATACTTACATACATACAAACAAACATACATATTTCTATAATAAATATCACTAGAATATTAATAAATATATCGTATCGTATCGTATCGTGTCGTTTTATCCCACCGACCTACGCTTAAAAGTCTGGCAAAAAAATGTTAAAATACCTTTCTCATCCCAATCTTAGTTATGTTAGTTATAAACTTATATCACTCGTTCAATTGTTTACATTAAATCGAAAATAAAAAATTGTATCGTGCTTTTGGCGGCAGAACGAGTCTTATACCTATCACTCGTTCAATTGTTTACATTAAATCGAAAATAAAAAATTGTATCGTGCTTTTGGCGGCAGAACGAGTGCCCGATTAAATTTAATCTTCTACTACTAGCCACTGTTTATGTTTATAAACAACATTTTGATTTCATCTTTCGTGACCGATGGCATAAGTTTTATCCAGTCTTTTGTCATAATAATGGGCACACACCCAGACTCCAGGCTCCTTCTGTTCTGAGAAGTTCCTGATGAAAAAACCCAATACACACAGGACCCTAAAATATTATATTATTTCATTGTTGTTTGTTTCTTCCAGTTTCGTCCAAGAGTTCTCGTGCGAGCCGCTAGATGGCGTGACTTTGTTGCTGGAACTCCTGCGCAACGTACAGCTCAGCCAATCGGGAGAGGGCGCGCGTGGACCACCTGCTGTGAGAAGAAGACCACTGCTAGATGAATTGGCTTGTTTGTAAGTAACAAATCCTTCGTACAGACGCCAGCACATCAAGCTACTAGCCTGTCAAATTTATTTAATAGATTTTCAACTTTATCGCTAAAGCATAAGGTTTAAAGTTGATTGGGAAAATTTGATATTTCGGGTAGCTTGATGTGCTGGCGTCTGTACCATCGTACTAATTATACTTTACTTTGTAAGGGTTCTCAACTTATCCAATCATCATTCATTTACACTATAATAATTATCACAAGTTACTTACCTAACTGAAGCCATAAGTTGTACAACTACCATTCCTACCATCCAATGGATCGTCGCTTGGAACAGGCTGTTGAATGGGCTTTAAAAGGCACACAGACAGCTGTTACGTTAAGAACTAAAAAAGTAGCCACGGTACGACCGAGTGTTATTAACTATTTGATCGTCACACGTCAAAAAATCTAAAACGTGCCCTCGGCGTCAAAGTCTGTCATGTAGTCGAACCGTCGCGTACCTACTGGGCACATTTTGGTTTGTCATCTAAGGTACCTGCGGTAATTAAGGGCCAGCGGCTATTAAGGACCATCAGAGAAATATCACACATTCAATAGTTTTATAGGTTGGATCTCTCGCATACATAAAAAGGACCAATAGTATTGCTATTCTCACGCGCGCGCGTTGCCGTGCGCGCCGTCATTTTGTCAGTAGCTCAGAGTAACTCAACGTGGACGGTCGGCGTCACAGTTTTAAAAAAAATGCCGATGCAAGAATATTCATTAAAAAGAAAATAGTGTATTTTACAATAAGTGAACACCTAATTACTGTAAAGTGGGCATTAGAGCTGTTGAATCAAGATAAGTTATTTTAATTTGTTGATATTTGCCAACTTTCAAATCAAGATTTGTAAAAAGTGACGCTATTGCTAATAAGGGCCACCTGGAAGGAAGTAAATAAGGGCCGGCCCTTATTGGCCTGTCTAAATATTATTTTTTTTGTTTGGTTTCCTTTTCTAGTAGATAAATAGCTTTATCTTTTTATTAACATTAATGTTATTGTGAGTTAAATGTATTTGAAACATTTTTACAAGCTTTTTAACTTGCTATGTGTGTGGGTTTGTATGTGTTCCCGATTTAAAACTTTGCATGCTTTCGACAAAAATACAATATTATAGTAACAACGAACTATCTGTTAATGGAGACAGAAGGTAGACAACGGGATTCCTTAGCGAATAACAGTATATTAATGGTTTTTGGCAAATTTTGATCAAAATACGAGTTTTATGAAAGCTTGTCTAAAATCATATTTTTCAACACATAATTTATTACAGACTGGAATAATGGAACCTCTTGTTAAGAAACGTCGTGCACTTTGGTCAGTCATGTACCTACGCCAGAAAAAGGAATCAGTCACGGTAGTTACGTACAGACGCCAGCACATCAAGTTACTACAATCTGTCAGATTTCTTTAATAGATTTTCGACTTTATTGCTAAAACATAAGGTTCAAGGTTGATTGGGAAAATCTGACAGTTTCGGGTAGGTTGACCTGCTGGCGTCTGTACATAATGTGGCAAGGCAACGATCTGATAGTTCGTCATCAGAGGACTCGGAGGATAATATACCATTACTGAACCTTAAGCAGAATAAAAGTTTGTTACTATTTCATTATTTTAATAAGGGCCAGGGCATTTGCCGGGCAAAAAATATTCATTTATTTTTTAATTTTTGTTAAACCTATATTTTTGGTTAAGAGTTTTTTATCTAAAAATAGTATAAATTTGTTGATTTTACTTAAATAACATCTTTTTGTTACAAAATAATTATTCCTTGAGTTTTATAAGGGCCAATGTATGTTTTTTTGTATGATTGATGGTAAAATGTTACATATTTTGCCTGAAAATATTAATTATGTTGAGTTATAGAGGAAAACCATTTATTTTATGGTTTATCAGTTTAATTTCTTTTAATTTTGTCTCGGACCTTAATAGACTACCTGAGTTTATTAAGGTCCTTAGTAAAGGATTTTTTAAAGTTTATTTTTGTTCACAAAATGTTTAAAACCTAGCCTTAAAGGCATTTTTTTTAGATCTCAATTAAATAATGTTCAATAATATTCTTGATTTTTATTTCAATTTTGCCTATTTTTCTCAATATTTAAGTTTTAATTATGCCGGCTCTTATTTACCGCAGGTACCTTATAAATGACTGTTGCGGTCAAAAGGTTAAAATATTTTATCAATACCCTCATACTTTCCAGACAATGCCTATGGAGCTGCTGCAGCCGATACCCTGACTGCGTGCGGAGGCTGGTGTTTGGCTCCAATGGAGTGTACACTCTCACCGTGTGCATCATGTCCACTGTCAATAAGTCCAGGGTTTTGGCATTACAGGTCAGTAATCACACTAATATTATAAAGGCGAAAGTTTGTGAGTGTGTGTGTGTTTATATGTTTGTTCCTTCTTCACGCTCAAACGGCTGGACCAATTTTGATAAAATTGTGTATGGGGTAGCTGATACCCTGGATTAACATATAGGCTACTTTTTATCCCGATATTCCTACGGGATCGACATTTACGCGGGTGAAACCGCGGGGCGCAGCTAGTGTTTCATATTCTTAATTATGTTACATACTAAGCAGTAACTTTGAACATTACAAAAGTATCGCAATATTGTTGCCGCGACATGTTTTTATGTCTTTGACGGCACGGTTGGCGCAGTGGTTAAGCGATTGACTGCTGCGCTGCGTGTCGCGGGTTCGATTCCCGCACGGAACAAATATTTGTATGACCTACAAGTAGTTGTTCCGGGTCTGGCTGTTTGTGTACGTGAATTTAAATATTTGTAAACGCACCCACAATACAGGAGAAATTCCTAGAGTGGGGCAACGATTTAAAAAAAAAAAAAAAAATGTTGCCGACCATGTTGAACATTGCGTCGTTGTGTCATGTGTGGCTCACTGGCAGAATGTTTGTGAAACATGTTTCGAGAAACACAAAATCAAGTTGCTGCAACAGTGTTCTACAACTGTTGTTTACCATGAATACAGGCTTGTAGTTCTTACTGGTCCTCTTTTCACAAGCTTTCTTTTCTATTCCAGCTCTTAACAAAGGCCTGCTATCCACCAGCAAAAGGCCACAGCATGGTTTCCGAAGCCCTTTCCACTCTCCGTCTCCGCTACGGTGAGCCAGTTCGCTTCAGATTCCTAGTGGGGATGCTGCAAAGTTCTGGTGGCTCCGGAGACCTGCAGGCAGCAGGCCTGGCCTTCATCAACGCGCTATTAAGCAGTGCTCCAACTCCTCAAAGGAAGCTGTACATCCAAGCTGAGTTGGAACAGGCTGGCTTTGATATTGTTACTTTGAAAAAGGTAAGAATAGCGATTTCTTGATAAAAGAAGCCATAAAAAATATACGAGTATTTAAACAATATTTTTTAAATAAAAAAATAATATGATAAATATTTTTTATAATGCTAATATAATTGTATTGTATGGTAGATGCCTCGTAGGTACACACGGCTGCACATCAAACTATACATAACCAGTATAAGCTGACTTCTGATTGTACGAGAAACCTATATAATGTGAGGTCAGCTAAAACTGGAAATGTACAGCTTGATGTGTAGCCGTGGGTACAGGCGCCAGCACATCAAGTTACTACAATCTGTCAAATTTATTTATTCGATTTTCAACTTTATCGCTAAACTATAAGGTTCAAAGTTGATTGGGAAAATTTTACAGTTTCGGGTAGGTTGATGTGCTGGTGTCTGTACAATATTAGAAACGATGTCTGATAGAGATATCATTAATGAGTTTCTAAAACTGGAATTTAATTAAAACAACAGACAATTCAATCATTATTATCCGCATGGCATCGTAGTAAGAGATACTACATGTAGGTAGGTACCTCCTATATTAAATAGGTATTTACAATAATATTACAAGTTTTTCTGTGTGCCTTAACCTGGGTCAAATAAATTTATTTTCTTTCTTACTTATATGTTTATTTCATTGATCCAAAATTCATGAAAATTCAGCTGCATCCGGTTAGACTGGAAGCCGACCCCAACATAGTTGGGAAAAGGCTAGGCAGATGATGATGATGATTCATCCAAAATTGCCTCTAAGTTAAGATTATTTAAATTTTTCGCAGATGGTAGCCAAGCTGCCGAGTGTGAACGACCAAGTAACGAGAGAGATAGACGATTATGAGAAGCAGCTGATTGACATCGACGGACTGAGCGAGAAAGCGAACGAAGCTCAGAGGGAGAAGGACGATATGAGGCACAAGCTAGATTTGCTTGAAAAGAGAGTAAAGGTAAGCTTAAATAACTCAAAAGAGTCTTGAATATTTTATGATGAATATAATTTTATTTTTGGATTCCTCACCGACTTCCATGTTCTTGATAAACCTTTTCTCATTTAAGAAGGCAATAATGATACCTTTCCTAGAATAGACAATAAAAATATAGTGCTCATCATTCATCATCTATTTTACAGATTCTTCAAGAAGAAAAAGGGATCCTGCTATCTTTGGAGAAATGTTTGAAGGAGAAGTGTTGCGAGCTTCAAGAGGAGGTGTCCTCACTACGGTCTGAACATGGCAACTCCAACAGGAAGAAACCATTTGCCATGAAGAAGAAAAATTCTATTCATAAAAATAGAGGTAATTTCCAAACACAATTACCTACTGAACAAGTTAATTCTGAACTTGCATATTCAGTCAAGATCATACATCATAACATGATCATTGATCATTTGAATAAAATGCCTACATTTAAAGTCGCTCTAACAATGTACCTTTTTTTTCTCTTGCAGACGAATCATCGCCACCAGAAGACGAAGGTATCAGTTCCTCAGAGAGATCTCTAAGCCCCGAAGGCGATCCTCAAAGAGAGTCCATGGTCTACGAAGTTTTCAACGTCAAAAATGAAACATATGACCTCATGCGAAACAAACGTCCATTGCACAAAAAGTTAGAATGTAAAAAGAATGATAAGAAATCCTCTGACGAAGAAGACGAAACGACAATAGATGAAGTTATTCAAGAATTAAGAAACATAGTCAATCATGCTGAATCAGAACAGTATGCTAAAGATTTCATTGATGATCGTTCATCCAGATGTAATCAGACATCAGAAATCAACGTTCCAATCAATGCTTTAGAATGCAAAAAGCATAGGGACGAAAAAGATGATTCTACTACGAGCACTCGACATAGCATACAGATAAAGGGTAAAGAGGATTTCCCTGACGATAGTGTTGAAGAAGATCAAGAGTCTGAAATAATTCCAAGCAAAATAGTCCCCCACCCACCTAGAAAGGCTAAGAGCCTGTTACACTTATTTGTCCCACCAGTAGTCGACCAAGGATTGGTTTACAAACCTCCTGACCTTTATGATGATAACTTCTATTCAAGTGACGAAGGATCTGATTCTCTACTAAGCGCCTCAAAATACACTAAGCCAGTCAGCAAGAAACCATCCAGTTCCAGCTTTGATTTTCACGAATGCCGAGCTGTATTCAACTCTATTACAGATAGGATTAAAGACGAGTGTAGAACTAAGCGATCTAGAACCCGTTCTAGGGAAGAAAGTAGAAGGACATCTATAAGGCGAAGCGAGTCTTTCCAAACTTCGGAGAAAGGATCCCGACAGCGGGAGTATATTGATAGTATGTTTTATGCTGACACCCACACTCCCATTATCGGTTCATTTAATGCTTTGCAAAGATCCAATTCAAAATGCAGTCGTGTTGACGAAATAGTTAACTTGATTGAGTCTAAGAAACTAACTAAAAGTCTCGACAGGATCGATGAGGGTCTCAACTCAATGGTGGATATTGTGATGCTGACTGAACCTAGAAAGCCCGTGTGGCCGTATGAGAAAAGACAGAGATCCTGTTCTAGAACCAGCAGTGATGGAGGAAATGAGAGCCCTTTGATTCCAATCACCAGATCCCACAGCAAACTTACCAACATCCATCGCTTCGACACGAAATCCAGTCACAAGGACGATGTTCACAAAATTGACTCTCAGAAATATTACATGACCCAGCCTAAGCTGAACTCTGGCATCGACCAAAGTGCCTTTAATAGCTCCACATTTTTGGTGAAACGGGGTCCCAGCAAGGCTGGCTTTTATTCTGGACCTCATATGCTAAGAGATGCTCCTGCGAGTATGACTAGTCTTGTCGTCACTGGCACCCACAGTCACGCAGATTTGAAACGAACTCTCTCCCCAATTGGATCTAATTCAAGCAAATTCGGTCTCCACAAAGTAACGGATATGCCTTCAGGGTTGTACTAATAGGTGCTTCTATTGTATGTTTTCGGAACCAACGACTAATTTAAGTGTTTCGTACCTAATTTTATGACTAGTGCAATATAGCCCCTTAGGATGAATTAACGTGTTAGTGAAAGGTTCAGTTTTTGGTCGGTCAGGAATCGAAATTATATAATTACATTTGTATCTTCTTGTTCAAAATATGACATCAAAAATCAAAATACTGATTTTTAAAAGATTTTTGGAGTACCTAAGTGTCTGCCTGTACTTGAAGTTACTACGACCTTCCATAACTGAATAAGTGTAGGCTCATCTACTAATTTATTTGTTAGTTATTTAGCGATTAATTATTATTTGTATCTTGGTAATTTTGTTGTTTAGCAAAATTGGCTTAAGATCACGATGTCACTGCTGCCAGTTTATTACTTATTTCTTTATTAAAAATACAATCTCAACACACGTTATTCTGTATTCTGATCACGAAACACCAATCACAATCGCAATATTCTAGTTCGATATTTAAAAAAACTTTTATTTTTAAATGCATAGGTCCGTTTATTGTCCCATTCACTTACTTACAACTTATACCTCAATTTAATATTTTTATTATAAATAAGTTGCTAATTCAATGTTATGTCTGAATATTGGTCTACTATCAAATTACCTTATTTACTCGTTGTAAATAATACTGTTTATCAATTTAAAACGTAGCATTTTCTTGTATTTACATTATGTAATAAAGACATGTAAGCATAAACTTCTTTTTTTTTTTACATCGTGTTGTGTGGTGATTGACTCTGATTCTGATGTAAATGAGGCCCTATTTCTGTTATTTAAAAATTATAAAATTTACAGACGGCAGATTCAAACTATTTTGTGACACCTTTTTAACGGACTTCTAAAAAGGAGGAGGTTCTCATATTTTTTTTATATCTCAAACGAGCAGTGGTGGCCCGCGACTTACGAGTTGTTGGTCGTAGGTTCGAGCCCAAGCAGGCGCTTTAATTTCTGTAATTTATTCCATCACGGCTGCTCTCAGAACGGTGAAAGAAAACATTGTGATGAAATCGGCATGTCCTAGAACCAAAATTCGAAGACATGTGATATCTACCAACCCGGACTGGGCCCGCGTGGTAGATTACGATAGGCTGATTATGATGAACCTCTCCAACTAACAACTCTTAAACTCAGAGCTGCAGCTGCTATAGAATCTTTTTGATCATCAGAGTATTTACTCTAGTGAATCCAGTTACGACTAAATTGACTTTACCAATGAAACACCCGCGATTAACCAAAAAACTTGTCAGCCTGAGTAGGAATAACCTTAGAATAATAATAGGAACAAACATCTTTTCAACATAGGCGCCACAGACAGCCCCCTTTGCAGGGGCTGCCTTAACGCCGAGGAATCAGCCACACACGTCATCCTGGAATGCGAGGCCGTGGCTTCTCAACGTGCAGAAATCCTCGGAACAATGAGGTCGCTCCGCGAAGCCTGTGAATCTCCCAGGAAGCTTCTGTGCTTTTGGGCGGAGCTAGGCTGGCTCTGTTAGCCAGAATCCCCACGCACAACGGACCGAATGAGAGTCTAAGTACGGAAAAGGGAGTCCTATAATCATCATTCATCATCCAGCTATGACTGAACCTAATATACCACGATATTACATTATCGATTCTAGTCGGATATCCTGTTAGCAGACACTGATGTATGCTTGCACGCTTTGTGTACAACATACGCCTCATGATTCATGCTAATGATAATTAGTACAAAGGAGTGGTTTCATGAATTTCGGCAAAGATTAGGTCACTAGTACAGTCAACAAAAGAGATAAGTATACAGGATCGTCGGATATTGTTGAAGTTTAGTAAGAAACCGATGGATGTCGCGCCTGAAATTTAATTTGATAAATGAGCTGTTTGTTTTCTATTAATCAAATTACAATTTATTAGAGAACATCCATCAGTATCACCACATGTACAGACGCCAGCACATCAAGCTACCCCGAACTGTCAAATTTTCCCAATCAACTTTGAACCTAATGCTTTAGCGATAAAGTTGAAAATCTATTAAAGAAATTTGACATATTGTAGTAGATTGATGTGCTGGCGTCTATACATGCGGTGATAATGCTCGAGGATACAGGGCACTAGAAACGTCTACGATTCGCAATGCTTAGTGCGCGGACCTCCACCTGGTTGATACTGCCGCTGATAGAGGGGACCCCGAGTCCCAGCAGTAAGAACATAACAGACTGATTAAAATTATTATTCTGCCGTTGTCGCCGGTTATTCCGTTTATCCACCCTAAGGACGCACGCGGAAACGGATGTCCGAGGATCCACCCTAAGCCTATAAATTCCGTTTATTCAACTAGGCCTTGGGTGTATTTTTTGGGCTGGATAAACGAAATAACCCGTTGTCACCCGTCTAAATCAGTAAGGATTTTACTTCTCCCTTAAATACCTATAATTCCATAAAAGATAGGTGCCAAAAGTTTGTTAATGTTACAGACAGTCAACTTAGATTAAAGAATAATTATAACTTTAATCTTACAGAGTGGTCTCAGACGCCACTGGAACATGGATGTCACCAACACCCAATGAACATGAATGCTCGATCTTTCACTGAATGTGAGGCCATTGGCCTGCAGGGTATACTTATTATGTACTAGCTTCCGCCTATCGGCTTCACTTGCGTGGTATGTGGATAAAAAGCCTATGTATTAAATTTGTTATAGAGATACTTTGAGTCCTGGGGAAGGCCCCAGGACTCAAAGTATCCCTATAACAAATTTCATCAACATCTATCCAGCTGTTTCGGAGATTAGCCGGAACAAAAAACAGATATTATTTTTGAAAATTGATTTTTATTATAAATCGTATATACTTTCGTATGAATTTAGTATAAAAAGTTGATATTTTGACATTACAAACAGGTACATAGAAATTATTTATTTGTATAAAATGTATAGATAGAGTAAAGGCTTCCAAATAAAACAAAACTTAAACATCGAAATACATTTAAATCACAATCATATTTACACTATATATACTCGTACAATAATCATGCGAATCACTGCTGACTATCAATCTCCTTCATCATAGTAATCATAGTATTATAGATCTGCTCGTTAACATCCTCACCCCAGATGAAGTCGAAATGGTTGAACGTATCCCTTTCAGCTTTGAAGATACCAACAACATTAGGTAAAGCATCAGCAAGAAGCAGCAAGTCTTTGTAGTTCACTTCGCGGTCATTCAGTCCGTAGTGCAAGTACGTTGGTGTGGTGACCTTGTTCAGGTTGTACGCCGGAGGGCTGAGTCTTCCGTAAGCAGCCAAGTTTTGAACAGCCAAGTTGTGGTTGTAGCGACGGAAGGCATCGAAACGGATGGTCTGGCCGTAGTGGGACACTTGACGGACGGACGCTCCAGCAGGAGCGTGGGCCATGAACAATGGGACCATGGTCTAGAAGAAGGAAAAATTTGATAAGTATGCAAATTCGTAGACTGTTGCTTTTTTTTGTTAACTAGGTACACAAAACTGAAGTCATATTTTAAACTAGTTTCCACGAATTCGTTCACGTGGAAGTCGGTATATATATTATGGTGTCTTTACACCACAATATACTAATTAACAGCCAGATTTCCCGCCCATGCTATTACTTCGTTTTCGTTCCGTGGCCTTTCGGACTTTTTTATTTTTGCTCCGCGTGATGTTAAATTTTAATAGCCTTCCTCAAGAATTGGGCTATCAAGTGCAAATATATTTTTTAATCCGACTGGTAGTTCCAGAGATTAGCGAATTCAAACAAACAAACAAAAACAAAATCTTCAGCTTTATTATTAGTATATAGATAGATATAGTTAAGTTAAAAGGCTTTCATTTTGTTTAAATATTTCCAGAAGTGCAATCCATATGTGATTATGCTTTATAAAGCTTTACATACTTCAGTTGTGTCTTTGACAGCTCATCATCATCTGCCTAGCCTTTTCCCAACTATGCTGGGGTCGGCTTCCAGTCTAACCGGATGCAGCTGAATACCAGTATTTTACATGGAGCGACTGCCTTTCTGACCTCCACAACCCAGTTATTGGGTAATACGATACACCTTGGTAAGATTGATATTCAGACTTTCGGGCTTCTGACGACCCGTAACGACTGTCAAAGATCCATGAATGACAGCCGGGACCAACGGCTTAACGTGCTTTCCGAGGCACGGAGGGGTCTTGGTATGTAGAGATGGTCACCCATCCACGGACCAACCGTGGCAAGCGTAGCTTAACCTGATCGATCGAACCGTGCGGCTGTTATTTCCCAGCCACAAGCCCCTCACCCTCACGTCTTTGACAGCTAAATCCACCATTGATATGAATCTATAATAATAGATTTTTTAAATTGTTACTAACTTAATCTTGATAGATTAAGTTTTAGCCTTAATAGGCTATTCATAACTTATATTAAAGATACTCACAGCATTATAGGACCCTCTTTCGGTGAGCCCGCTTAAAATATCGGTATCGCAAAGCGCAGCAAAGAGGGAAGTTTGGACAATGCAGAAGTTCCTTTGGAACCAATCGACGAAATCATTTTGTCCGAAGATTTCACCTTGGCCCATGGCGAAGGCAGTGGTCTGTGAAAAATACAATGATAATGATTACTTTGCTAAGGCTCGCAGTATTACAAATTACGAAGCTACCTGAAATTTGGAAAATGTCTGAAAAACTGTTATTTTTAAACATAAATCTAGGTTCTTTTTCTCTTTAACGTTTTGATTGAACTTCCGGCCACCTTTCTCAAATATTTTCAATAGAATGGCCAACAATCTCATTTTCTCAACAGAAAAAAACCATGCTGAGATAGTTCTCAGTTTGTTTAGATTTTCACGTGTCATTATCTATTTCATAGATTGCCTACGTTATCATCTGACATTTATTTATTTACTAGCTGCACCCCGCGGTTACACCCACGTAAATGTCGATCTCGTGGGAATATCGGGATAAAAAGTAGCCTATTTATTAATCCAGCGTTTCAACTACCTTCATACAAAATTTTATCAAAATTGGTCAAGCCGTTTGAGCGTGAAGTAACAAACATATAAACACACACACACACACACAAACTTTCACCTATATCATAATAGTGTGATACCCGTGAAAACATAATCTAGAAAGATTAAATTCCCTAATTTATCTTACTAAACGAAATGAAATACGAACCTCAATATAACTTTCATAAGCCGCCAAACTTTTGAACATGGGCACTTCATTATTTTTGAAGAATGCAGCCGGAGCCAAGCCTTGGAAGGATAAGAACCTCGCATTATACTCGGGTCTCAAAGAATTGAGAACCAGGAAGGCAGTTCCACCCTGAGAGTGGCCGATGTAGTGGAGTTTCTCTTGCCCTGTGGTCTTAGAGATATGGTTGATGATGGCAGGAAGGTCGTGGTTGCCGATCTCGTCCCAACTGAATCTCCAGAAGTTCTGGAGTGCACCGTCAGGGTTCATGGATCTGTGCTTGCGGGAGTAGAAGTTGCCGCGGGCGTTGCCTAGCCATACGTCGTAACCGGCCTCAGCCAGTAGGTAAGCTGCGAACAGAGACATAATTTAGAGTAAAGTTTGAACAGAGTATTTAAGAAAGAAAACCGGTCATGTGGGAGCCCGACTCGCGCACCGAGGTACTCCGTACAAGTTTGTAGGTATGTAAATAGTTTATCACGGGATTTTTTTTACGTAACTACATATTTACGGTTTCCGGATTTTTTCCTTTACTTGTGCTACATGACCTTGGTACTTGCCAACGGGAAGTTCCCTATAAATTTTGATTCCCTTGAGAGTGTCGTTAGCTCAACAGCTAATTAAACCAGTTGGCTGCGACATATGTATTATGATTATAACATTACATTGTAATTGGGGTGTTTGGTAGCGTGTGTTAATACCGGGATACACGTTGTATACCGCAACATGCTAATGCGTCTACCGTTTATGCTTGATTGATCGATATCAATCAACACGCCATAAATTAGTGATTAGATGATATTAGGTAGTCTGATATTAACCGATTAGGTTAGTTAATATACATAAGATTACTGAATTGATAATTTCATATTGTCCGGTGAATGTTTGTTTGGTATTTCGGCTGATTGAATGAGTCACGTGCTGCGTTTTCAGGTCAAGTGGTGACGCAAAGAGCACGTCAAAAAGAAAAGACAGGAACTAGAAATGCGATTTAAAAACATGTATTGGTTGATTGGACGGGATTCCTGCCTATCGATACATGACAAAATTCTATTATATAAGCATGTCCTTATGCCAATATGGACATATGGCATCCAATTATGGGGCTTTACTAAGCCGACCAACATCAAAATTATACAAACTTTCCAGAATAAGGTACTCAGGAGTATTGTTATTGCGCCCTGGTATATAAGAAATGACGACCTCCATCGTGACCTAAAAATGGAACCCGTCACCAAGATAATCCAAAAATTTGCTGAGGCCCATGAACACCGACTCCACCGACATGTGAACATCGAGGCAGTTCAGCTGTTAGACCAAACAAATATAGTGCGAAGACTAAAACGGACAAAACCTTTTGAGTTAGTGTAGTGTAAAAATAATAGTGCTAATGACACACATAATGACACATGAACAATGTCATCATAACAGACTCTAAGAAAGTGGAACGGACTTGTGTAAAGTACAATAAACACTATTCTAAGTTTTAAAATAATTATCACGTAAAAAATTAAGTTAGATTAAAATTGCTTATTAGTCTTATAGGCTAGATTGTAATTAATTATTAAGAACCTGGTTCTTTTTAATAAAGGATAAATAAAAAAAAGAAGTGGTGACACTGTGAATGCTGTGATTACGTCTCACTCTCTCGCACAGTGAGGAGGCCTGTGTCCCCACAGTAGGAACATCATACGTAGATTATTATGCTTACGCTATGAGCTTGTCTCATATACTCCGTTTCAGCGAATACGAAAGAAATGCAAAAAAAAAATAGCAAATATCGTTGCTCGCACGACTAAAACTCCCATCTAATTTTTCTCATTTTTTAACTGATTTGAGTTAGGACAACTACATTTTTCTATTCGTGATTCTTTACATTTTTCACTAACCGTTGTAGCTATCTCTATGTTATTTGGATCTCAAAATATAACCATTTTGAAAGGCAACAAAATCGTCACGAAGTCACGAATGGAAAAATGTGGTTGTCCTAACTCAAATCAGCTAAAAAATAAGATAAAAAAAAAATTAAACTATTTATTTTAAACAACTGGTCATGGAACATTCTACATTCACGAAATAACGAATGCAACGTTGAAATACGACACTTTACATATACATATGGGTTCGAAAATACTATGTTCCTACTATAAAATTTCACTCTAAAATAAAGGAGAAAATCGCCTTTGAAGAAAGCCAAGTGCCATTGCCATTGTTTTGCTCGTGACTGTACGACTCGGCATAACCCTTTGGAGAAAACAGGTGCCCTGATCGTGATTGCCATCAGTATGAGACGCGTTTTTATTAATTGTATTCGAACGGGTAATTCATATTCGACGCTTGAAAGGCAAAATTGACTAAGCGAGCATTATAGCCCTATGTCGCTTAGTCAATTTTCTCTTTCAAAAGTTCAGTGTATCTTTTTATTTCTATTTCATTAAGAAAAGGACAAAAGATAAATTTTAGTTTAGTCCTTAAAAATTAATCAACGCCTGACTTAAATTGACGTAACTTTAGTAGGCAAGTTTTTAATCACGTCTAAACTTGTATGGATAGTGTCAGGCGCTGATTATTAGATATTGCATTGAATCTTGATGAAAATAGTGTAGTTGTGTGCAGACTGGCATTATCAAATACAGAGGTATGCTGAGCACTGATTAAATTAATTCAAACAGATAAGAACGATGTTGAACTTAAAAGGATTACAAAAACACAAAACTCACCAAGAGCATTGCCAGGTCCTAAGACAATGAAGTCAGCGGAGGAAGACAAGAGTCCATGCATCACTAAGACGACGGGTCTCTTGACGGTGGGGTCATTATTCTGGTCTTTGCCGTGGGGGATCCTGTGGGCCTCCAGGATGTAGCCATCGGAGGTCTGGATGGTGTGGACTTCGATGGGGTAGCCGTACTTGGCGACGAGGCCGGGCTGTAAGGATATTAAGGTGGTGAGGTCTCATCGGAAAATGCATCAGTATATGGCATTATCAGATTTATCAGTCACGTAGGCATTAATTCAATTTGTAGATTTGACAAATAACGTGTTTTTATTGTGTTATCAAGTGGAATGAAGCTTAATTAGCCTATAATGTTTCAATACACATACACACGCCTTCAGTGGGCTATAATCTACCACGCGGGCCCAGTATGGGTTGGTAGATGTCACACGTCTTCGAATTTTTGGTTCTAGGTCATGCCGGTGGGAACACCCAAATATTCCGAATTTCGATGTTCCGAGTTTCAAAAGTCCGAATTTCATAATACCTAAGAATTATAATGTCTATTATTAAAAATACAAAATCTATTTTACCGAAAGTCATAAATGCAATTTGTTTTGTTTTCCGATTTTCATACGTTCGGAGATATTAATATTTTGTTATTAATATTTGTTTATTATTATTATTTTTTGTGTTTTCTTCTTCTCCATATACAGTGTGAGTCTTCATAATGTGCACATATCGAAATGAGGGTAACTAAGCTTAATTGTATCGACGGAAAAAAAATTTAAAAAACTCAAAAAAAAAAATTGTAGAATTTTTATTAAAATTCTTGTTCGCTGCTGTGACCCCTGTGTAAACAATCGCCCTCAATGGAGAATTATGGTTTTTTTCTAACAAAAATCTGAATTTTAATTTTAATTTTTTTTTCCGTCGATAAAATTAAGCTTAGTTACCCTCATTTCGATATGTGCACATTAAAGTTAAACTCATTGATAAATTACCAGTTTTGTCTATTCAGGCTGATCCTAATCATCTTTATGATAATTTTTTCAATGTATACTGTAAACAATTTGATTCCACCTTTATTCCCAAGACTATTTCGGTTAATAGTAATGCATCGTTCAGTGATTGGGCTACCATTGGTATTCATAAAAGTAGAACACGGCTTTATGAACTGTACAATGAAAGGACTTATATTAACACTGATGAATTTAATTTGTATGTTAAAAATTATTCAAAATTATTTAAAAAAGTTTGTTATATGGCCAAGTCACGTTATTTGGGTTCAAAGATTAAAAACAGCAGTAATGTAATTAAAACGACTTGGAATATTATTAATAGTGAAACGGGAAGATCTAGTAACCGAAATACTGACTACAGCCTGTCTATTAATGACAACATAATAAAATCAGACACACAAGTCGCCGAGGCATTTGAAAATTTCTTTTCGGATATTCCCGTTTCAACTACTAAATCACTAAACTCATCACCTTCTGTTGCTGAGTCTTTGCTTAAGGAAAATGTTAATGGTTGCGATTCGGAATTTCGTTTTGAATATATTACCTGTAGAGATATAATTAAAACCTTTCACACTTTAAATGTAAAAAAGACTGCAGATCTGTGGGGTAATTCTGTAGAAGTAGCCAAGTCTATTATTGACATTGTAGCGCCTACTCTAGCTATTATCTTTAATAGTTGTATTGACAATGGGGAGTTTCCTGACCTTATGAAAAATAGTAAAATAATACCTTTGTTTAAATCAGGTAGTACATCAGACCCCACAAATTATAGACCTATTTCTGTACTACCTACCTTTAGTAAAATTTTTGAGAAATTAATTTTAGACCAAATGCAAAGATTTTTTAATAAACATAAATTATTACATAGCAAACAGTTTGGTTTTACAAGGGGTCGTTCAACTACTGATGCCGGCGTTGAACTATTAGGACATATTTATAATGCATGGGAAGATAAATGCGATGCCTTGGGCATCTTTTGTGATTTGTCCAAGGCATTCGATTGCGTTCTTCACGAAACGTTAATCAGGAAACTCCGCCACTACGGGATCCGAAACACTGCTCTGGATCTTCTTATTTCATACTTGAGTAAAAGGATTCAGAGCGTTGACGTTAATGGAAAAAGATCACCCGGATCTATAGTAACAATGGGAGTCCCACAGGGCTCAATTCTTGGTCCTTTCTTGTTTCTCATTTATATTAATGACTTGCCGTACCTCATAAAGGATCATCATGATATAGTGTTGTTTGCAGATGACACTTCTCTTTTGTTTAAACTTAAACGTCAGCAGTTGGTTACTGACGATGTAAATAGCGCGATCTCGAAAGTAGTCCACTGGTTCAATGTTAATAATTTGCTTCTAAACGAGAAGAAAACCAAATGCATTAAGTTTACGCTACCCCACGTAAGGCAGGTGAAAACTAATGTGTTGATAAAGGGCGAGGAATTGAATCCTGAAGACAACACAGTATTCCTGGGCATAACTTTGGATGCTAAGCTTCAGTGGGGTCCACATATAGATAAATTGTCAAAAAAGCTAAGTTCTGCAGCATACGCTGTTAGAAAAATTCGTAATTTAACTGATATAGAGACTGCTCGTTTAGTGTACTTTAGCTATTTTCATAGTGTAATGTCGTACGGTATTCTATTGTGGGGAAATGCCGCCGATATTCAGACTATCTTTGTTTTGCAGAAGCGAGCTGTTCGATCAATTTATAAATTAAGTCCGAGACACTCTCTCAGAGACAAATTTAAAGAGATTAATGTAATGACTGTGCCTTCTCAGTACATTTATGAAAATCTTTTATATGCCCATAAAAATATAAAATTGTTTAAAAAATACAGTGATATCCATAATATAAATACTAGAAACAAACACAAATATGTTGTACCTACAACCAGGCTCAAGAAAATAGGTGGCTCGTTCAGATGCCAATGTATACGCTTTTACAATAAACTACCAAGCCACGTTCAAGATCTAAGCCTTAATAAATTCAAATCTTTCATTAAACGTAAGTTGTGCCAGAAAGCCTTTTATACCGTTAAAGATTATATTGAGGACAAAAAGGCTTGGGATTGAGCTGCTTCCAATTTCTGCATTTTGAATGATTTTTTTCTTTTTTATATACACATTGACATTGATGATTTTTTTTTAAACAATGACATTTGCTTACTTTGTAAAGTATTATATTATTTTTTCATTGTGAATGTGAAGACGATGTGGGTCATTTTACATATATACCTATATATTATTTTTTTATTCTCTCTGTTCTGTTTTTTTTTTCATGGTCTGGCAGTTTGAGTTATTTATGTGGCCTACCCAAATGTCCTTTCTTTGGTATTGTTCGTCGAATCGTTGAGCTCCTTAAGTCTTGAGTTGAGCTGCACGATTTTTGACAAATGCGTGCACTGACTGGACAGGTCCTCTCAATCTGTGTGGTTCTTTCCTCAAAAGACCACCTCAGACATCGATCTACATGGTCTTCATATAACCTGACCAAGATTATGTCTGGACTTTAAAAGAGACTGTGACCTCTGAGTTTGTTTCGGCCTTTCTTCTCAGAGTAGTCAGATAGGAAACGCCGACTTCATCTAGTTTTAAAAAAACATGATTGACGTGTAAAAGTGTTTGTACAAACCTACTTACAAAATAAAAATCATTTCATTTCATTTCATATGAAGACTCACACTGTATATGGAGAAGAAGAAAACACAAAAAATAATAATAATAGACAAATATTAAAAACAAAATATTAATATCTTCGAACGTATGAAAATCGGAAAACAAAACAAATTGCATTTATGACTTTCGGTAAAATATATTTTGTATTTTTAATAATAGACATTATAATTCTTAGGTATTATGAAAAAATATCAGTATTTTTTCATCAATTTTTACAATTATTGTAAAATTACTCAATAAAAGCCCTGATTACTTCTCTTTTTTATTACTTTAAATTATTCTCTATCGTATCAGATTTCTAAACGTAAAATACCATGTTTATAACTCAATCACAACATTTCCTATCAACTGTTAAAGAAAGGCCTTGCAATCACCATACTTAAGCAGGTAAAGATTCCTTTTAAATATTTTTTTTTATTTTTTCAAATATTTTTTCCGTCGAAAAAATTAAGCTATGTTTCCCTCATTTCGTTATGTCGACACCCGCTAAGTATACGTATGTATCTGCCAGATACACGAATCGGTTTTTATTGCATTTTTGGCATCTAAAAACCTTTATTTACCACATACATTTTTATTTTATTTTTTCAATTTAACCCAACCTACTTTTTTCTCAAACGTATAATTGTTTATCTAAGCTGACAAATAAACACAGCGTACATTAAAATTTGCACTTTTCAGTTACTTAGTTGTACTTAGGAGGTGTCGATGTGCACATTATGAAGACTCACACTGTATATGTTACCGGCCAAAATTTTAGGATGAACTAGTTTCGCCTAGGCCAAACCAGTTCTCCCTACACGCGATAGGACAAACCCTTCAGGTGACTTCGATTGTATGGTTGCGGTCGATCGATAGGCGACGTAGGATGCAAGAGCGAGCGAAGAGCACCCCGAGGTTAGGTTTTGTTAGGTTATTTTAAACCCTTTACACAGATATAGTCCACCTTTGTACCTTTTTGTGCGAAAAGTTTAAACAAATAAATATAGGAGCTTCGTCGACATATAAATATGATATTATACTTCTCTCTGACGAGCAAAATATGTCTTTGTTTATATAGGTACATATATTTAATATGATTTTAACAAAAACGCCTTGTAAAACTGAACAGCAGAGACAAATCTCTGCTGTTCAGTTTTACAAGGCGTTTTTATTTCGGAATTCTAATTAATCGGTAGGTACTTTAAAAATCGGAATTCGTATTTTTGTTGTTTCGAATTATCATTAAGTCGCACTTTTTGTTATTCGATTTATTGAAACTCGGTATTTTGAGAATAGTAATTATAAATGTTAGGAATATTGAAATTTCGGAATTATAAAAATAGGATGAATGAGAAATCGGAATTCTTATATTAGGAATTTTGAACCATTCGGAAATATATGAAAATCGGTATTATGAAATTCGTATTTGTGACTGTCGGAACAAAGTTTTTCGTATTTATGTAGTGCCCCATGCCGGTTATGGTTATGGGTAATGTTACAGTTGTACCTACTGAGTTTCAGTCTTTCGATTGACATGTTGTGAATTTTAGTTTTTAGCACATACAATTTTAATTAGTCTTATGTTCTTTTTTCTTTCTAGAAAGGTGTACATTTTTACTACAAAGATAATATTTGCAAAATTTAAAAGTCTTAAAATAATTATATGTGTAAATATTTAAAAAGAGAGGCGATGTATTGACCGTATTTTTTTTTTTGGCCGCTTTGCTGTCAACAGGAAAAGTGCCCAATAGGCTGGCAGCATTGCCAAGTTTTATGGTAATGCTGATTCTTTGACAAAAACTAGGCCAGCCTCTGGACACGTGAAGAGTCTACCAATCACTTGGCGATTTCTCGAAAAACTAAGTCAGCACTCGGACCCCATGGACCTTATCTTATGTATATTTTTTCGAATTTAAATATTGCTGATTATCTTTTCCACTGTTGGATTTAAACTTTTTGATTTCTGAATTTCTTATTAATATTTCCGGTTTCTGGTTTTAATTCATTAAACTTACCGCATCTAACTCCATATCCTCTTCGATGTTACTTGACATCCGCAATTCCGGGCTAGCCTCAAGGAGGCTTTTAATCTGGTCGACATTGGGAGCCTTTCTAGCTGTAGCGGAAACCGCTAACGCGACGAATAGTGTAAATTTAAGCACCATTTTTGCACGCTAGTGATCTACTGACAATATTTAACTGTTTCCACCGTCTTTTGTTAGCGAGTTATCGCATCGTCATCAATACTATCTATAGATTAGACAGCCGTGAAAATTTTGTTTAGTGAATTCTACGATTGTTATTCTTATTATTGTTGGTTCTGGTTTATTTTTCATTCATTTTTTGCACGACTCATAGTGCGAAACATTAGAGTGCTTTATCATCTTTCTGAATTGACTGATTCTTGTAAACCGTAAAGTTTAGTTTATGTAAATATTGACAATTTGTATTTTTTTATTGTTAGAGGGCATAATCAAAGACAAATGTATTGTATGGGAGATATACATAGGTATTATTGTCCGCGCGGAACTAGTTGGCCGCGCCTGTAGGGACGGGGGCGAGGGCGGCGGGGTTGCCTCTTGTTCGCAACCCACGTACTGAGTAATGACAAAGCGCCCCCGCTCCTCCGTCCCACCGCTCACATACCTGAGGCGTGGCCAACTAATTCCGCGCGGACTATAAATAAGTAAGAAAACATAAAAAACACAATTCTTTGTTATAGAAAAAAAAGTTATATGTATTTATAATTATTACTAGCAGCGCCCCGCGGTTTCACCCTCATAAGTGTCGATCCCGTTCAAAAGACACGTGGCGCCATCTATTATCATAATAACGTTATTGTTGTTTTCCTCGGGAACAGCACTTTTTTTCGGGTTGAAAGGTACCCTATGTCCGTTTCTGTCCACCTGACAACGTATTTGCAAAATTTCAGGATGTTTGGGCGTGAAAAGGTAACAAACAAACAAACTTACTTTCGCATTTATAATATTAGGATTATGAGAATGAAGTTATGAATATGCATATCAATATACCTATTTCCTTAACTCATTGGAAACCATACGGGTCACAAATATCCGGTAGCAATAAATCTATTGTGTTTACTAAATGCATGTATGCATGTGTTAATGAATCGAATGAAACTTCCTTACTATAAATACTTACGGCTGGAATTAT
The DNA here is from genome assembly GCA_951800025.1 of Oligia strigilis. Classification (NCBI taxonomy): domain Eukaryota; kingdom Metazoa; phylum Arthropoda; class Insecta; order Lepidoptera; family Noctuidae; genus Oligia; species Oligia strigilis. The sequence goes on from OX637547.1 coordinate 3,372,723, forward strand.
CTTTACGCATTTACCACTGAACGGCTTTTGATGTCAAATCCATACTTAACACTATAAATGCGAAAGTGTGTCTGTTTGTTACCTCTTCACGCTTAAACCGCTGAACCGATTTAGATGCAATTTGGTAGTATAGAGATAGTTTTAGTCTCGGGAAAGGACATTAGGATAGTTTTATCCCGATATTCTCACGGGATCGACACTTATGAGGGTGAAACCGCGGGGCCCTTTAAATATAAACCATAATGTAATGAATTATTACATAGGAAGTAGGTATTCCATAGTGACAACATCATCGGCCCCGTTTCAGCATAAGCTTTTGGTAGAAACATGATGCATCACCACCGGACAGGAGGTGATTCGACCTTATCAATTTGTTTTGTTATGGCCTGGCTTCCCTAAATTGGAAGGTAGTAAGAGAAAAACTTAAAGGAGTCTATTAAAATAGGCTTCATCAGTTTAAAGTCATTTAAAATTATCTATGCTATCCCTCCTCTTTATTTCTTCACTTCCCTTCTGTTGAGTATTTTAGTATTGCAACACCAACATTATAAATGTAATTCATTATGTTATCTGTGGCAACACGCACGCCCCTTCCAACCGTGATAATGGTCCAATACACACGTAAATTTAATTTTTCCCGCCGTTTTATTTATTCTTCCCAAAGAGTAAAGTAGCTATAGAGGAAATTCTTCCGTGGCACCACGCTACCAGCACCTCCACCTTATCAGCAACCAACACCTTTTACACCGCTGCACACCTGCGAGATCATCATGAAAGCATTTTTTGTTTACTATCTACTGTTCAACTCTATGATAAACTAAATTATCATGATAATAATATCAGCTACACGGGCGTATGAAACGTGTTTATTGTTTAAAAGATTAGTGCCTATCGGCTAAGTTCAATGGCGGAACGATAATTTCATTTTAATCATTTATTACGTTATAAATAGTAAATATTTTAAAATCGCAAATGTTTTGACAAAGGTTTGCGTCTTATTGAGCTGTGGTGGCTGAGTGGTAACGGCCCCGACTTCCAAAGGTCGTAGGTTTGAACCCAGGCAGGCACTTTACTTTGTGTAATTTAGAACATCACCATCAGTCACCACTGCTCTCAAAACGGTGACGGAAAACATCCTGAGGAAACCGGAATGTTCTAGAACCAAAAATTCAAACATATATGACTTTTATCTCCGACCGATGGCCGTTTTGCATGTATGTGACGCGTATTTTCCCCCACCTTATTCTTTTCGTTCTTGTTTGCGTCATGTATTTTCTTTCTTTTTTTTTCATTGGGCCCGCGTGGTGGTAATGCACCAAGTGGCCATAATTAGCCACCGTCTCACAGAGTAAGTGGTGGCCTGTGTGTCCCCAGCAGTGGAAACATTAAAAGTTTCTAAGTACCAATGTTTTTGGGGGAGGTCTATGTCCAGCAGTAGACGTCTTTCTGCTGGAATGATGACCAATGTATTTGAGGCTTGCGCAGCCCTTTTCTTCTATAGCTACAAGCATCTACCATCACATCAGCATCAGCCATTCTACCATTCTATATAAGGTCTTACAAAATCCATCCATATTTTCTTTGGTCTGCCACTTTTCAAGTCATACTAACACATTCATACTAAAAAAAAAACTTGTTATTTGAAACTTCTATCCAACAAAAATTAACTACCAAAGGGATAAACAAGATATATGAGAAACAGGGTGTAAAGTTCACTCATCCTCTATATAAAAGGGAGGATCCTCCGACCAGACAACCGGTGTCATGGCTGGTGCTGGTGGGCAACTGCCCGACGTTTGATATCGAGACGTTGTATATAATATGCTAGTTGCGCGGTAAACTCTGCTTCTGCGATGCAGGATTTTGCGTGACGTCAGTATGATGCGTAATTCGCATTTGGCGATGTAGACGCGCGCCGCACAGGGTCATCATATTTGTATGATTATTTTCATCAACTTACATTTTTTTAGCTACGTATCATGAAATACATTTTATACTTTTTGCTGTGCTCTACAGGGTCCATAATTGTACCTTAGCTTTAAGCCATTGTAACATCTCCACAACATTATGGAATGCAAATAAATATATGAAGATGAAAATGAATATGGAAATTGTGGGGCAGAATCTGTCATCATCCTTAAATTACAAAATCCAAATTAAGTTGATAGTAAAAGTTTTAACCTAATGTTAGTAAAAACCACACTTATAATTATACAAAATTGAAATGACTGACACCTCGTGTGCAGCCGTATCCAGTGAACCAGCAGGGGGCTGTCCCACCTATCACACAATACACATGAGTTATGTGTTAGTTTTGGATTTAAAAAACGAAAATTATACAAGTAAATGAAAATATAATTTTTTTTCACGACACAGATAACCAATCTGTCGCTGAAGTATCGAAGCTAATAATATAAATTGATTGGAATTAATTGAATCAATATCAGTGCCTTCTTCGTATGTATGACTAATTTAATTCTAGCCTACGCTCAATTTGAGTTAATTGGTTTCCCTAAAAACTCTTATTTGGAAAAACCAGATAAAATAGTAGATTGTTTGCCAAGGGAGCAAACAACTATTTTGAAGGCGAGAGTGTTTCTTTGAATCCAGAGCGGAGCGAAGGATTCTAGAGTAGAATCCTTCGCTCCGCTCTGGATTCAAAGTACGTCACTCAAGCTTAAAATAGTGTTGCTCCCGAGGTGGACACTACTTTTTATCACCCTCTATGAAAAAATAAGTAAGTGGAACTTATGAATAAGAATAGTACGTTTATTTATTTACCTACATACAATTTTGAGTATACATTTAAAGAAAGAAAGAATAAAGTTTATTTGGACACAATTCGGGAAACACAAAATACGGACGAAGGCAGAATGCTTTTCACGCGTTTTTTAAATTTTTTCACAAGCTTTTTTTTGTCTGTTACTTGTTCATACAATATTTTTGATTGATCTCTTTGGTGATTGGAATTTTTACTAACAATATCCACATTCCAAATTCAAGTCACTTTTAGTCCCTAGGGATTAAAGACCTATTTTAGTCCCTATTTACGAAGAATAAACTAGCTCTTTTTTAATAGATGTGATAAAATAAAAATACATTTTATCAGCGTAACTCATCGCTAATAATCTTGTTTTGCACATTAGTGGAAAAATTACAAAAAAGATTCTAAATGAAACAATGAACGAATTATTCTTAATGAGGTTCATGATAAAAAAAATATGCCTATATTATTTAGGTAATAAAATAATACTTATGAATCAACAGTTAGGAAACGCGATATAGGTATATCGGTGTACAGATTGCAAACCTAGTTCTGATTTCAGAATAAAACCGAATATATCATTCAGACGAACCTAATAAAATTTCACTTTTTATCTATATAGTTTTTATGAGTAGCATAAAACAAAATTGTTTTACAACGTGGCTTAACAAATTATGTTTAGATAGGTAACAATATTAGGATATTATTAGGATTATTAGGTAGGAATACAATATTATTCAAGTTTATATCCATGTCAATAAATTCAATATAATTTAATTTATGGGCAATAGAGCATTATGAGAAAGAACCAGATTTTTACAAGTGAGAATAAAACATATTTCTTTCTATAGTAAACTTTATGGTTCCTGATAAAACTTTTAAAGTGTACAATAAAATTAAAAGAACGTGTCATGGCACTGGCACAATTCGCGTCTTCTTTTAAATAGCAGCAATATTTACAAAATCATCTCATTTAAGGAAAGGTGGCTCAGCGCTTTATGGAGCGGGCTCGAAGTTTCTTTAAAAGATAAAACAAGAAATTAAATTATTATCCTGAAAAGAACCGAAGTTACCGACATAGCTTGCAGAGTAAGCAAGGTAAAGTGGCAGTGGGCTGGCCATTGTTGGATTGGAACCTACATCGTGGTTGGAGAAGGTTGTAAATAAAATTCCAGAGTCCAGTATGTAGTCTATTGACTATAAGCACTTTGACATTTCTTACATAATCTATACAGTAGCCTTAGTGTGTGTTTTTTCGACTCACGTTCGAAAACAGAAAAAAAAAAAGAAAAAGTTGTAGCGCCACCTGGTGGTCACTAGGAGAAACCTAATTTCCCATACAAAATTCTAACGCGCTCGCAATCGAACGTGAGTCGAAAAAACTCCACTAAGGCCACAGCAGAACACAAGTTGTTGTGACGGCGCGTGGAGAAGACGACTGCCCGTTAAACTGTACTGTTAGCATTATCTATAGAGTATTGTTAGCATTATTGCTACCCGTAGTTCCTACAGCCATGTTTGTCGAAGGACCGACGGCCGCAGCAAACGAGTCCTGGAGTCGAGTGGAGGCCGCGTATCGGCAAGTGTAGTGTGGAAGTCCCCAGCTAGATGGACCGACTAAGGTGGCTGGAACAGACTAGATGCGGCAGGCGGAGGAGATGTGGTATTGTGCCTGTCACACCTGTGTTGCCTGGAAGAGATCACAAAAAGTGATAAGGCCGCCCACTGTATATTTTTATTATTCGATCTTTTTTTTGTTGTATATATTTGTGGTGTACAATAACCTATACCTAAATAAATATGGTGGCGCAGCCTAGTCTGCGAAAGGTTGAGTTAATTGACTGAAGGAAAGGTCATTTCTATTGACAACTTTCTGCTATTTCTCAACCTTATGTGTCGAGAGGTTTTTTCTCTAGATAAGGGGGATTTACCTTCTTGATAAAAACACTGAGTAGAAAAGATTATTAAATTGCGGCAGGAATGATGAATGCTACAAATAAAGATAGAATTGGTGAATTGATTGATTAAATTGACTATCACACTAATATTATAAAGGCGAAAGTTTGTGAGTGTGTGAGGGTAGGGGTGTGTTTATATGTTTGTTACTTCTTCACGCTCAAACAGCTGGACCAATTTTAATAAAATTTTGTATGGAGGTAGCTGACACCCTGGATTAATATAGGTACAGGCTTTTTATCCCGATATTCCCACGGGATCGACATTTACCCAGGTGAAACCGGGGGCGCAGCTAGTTATGCATATAAGCATCACCTATAAATACAATTAGAATGAACATGATTCATGATTTTTTTTTTGTTTTTTTATTATGTTTGTCATAAACGTCAATGATATATTTTATGAAATATATTATATTATAAGCAGAACTTATTGTTGGTAGTAGGGGTACCCGCCGATTCCTATATAAACGGGCGCTCGACAGAGTACAGCCTTTTTGTTGCTGAGTCGCCGATCGGTAAGGTTGTTGGTACCTATGCTACTTAACAGTAAGTTCGTTCCATAATTGTGCTTAACAGTGGTTTTTCATTTTAAATGTTTTATTTTGTGTTTTACTTTGTGTTCTATTTTGTGTTTTACAGTGATTATTATTTTGAATATTGACGGTTGTTTGTTTGTGATTGCTCGAATATTGATGATTTGGTGAATAACTGTTAAATTTAAATCTATTTGCAAATAAATCAGTTTTAGGTTGTTTGAGATTGTTTTTTTTTATTTGTTTTACACTTCTGATTCCTAAAATCAGAAGTGGGATAGAACTTATTTGCTCACATTTATTGCCTTGATACCTACATAAACAACCGTTAATATCAAATAAGAATGACACGTTCGTCAAGGTCACATGGAACGCTGACTAGGACGCCGCCGCCTCGCTCTGGGGTTGGCTGTAGCCATCATAGTGAATCGCGACACGACCGTAGGCACGGATCACGATCGCCTCACGATAAAACACGTTCGCGCCGCGATAGAACTCGTTCACGGTCGCACCATAATACAACCCGCTCACGATCACGTCGCAGTCGCTCGCGTGATGGTGACTATCCTAGTTTGCGTGAAGGGTCTAGGCCACGTACTGTTAATTCAAATCGTAATCATAGTGAATCTCGATCCTACCCTCATGTCTCCGTGAAAAGTGCGTTGGACAGTATTATGTCGCGACTGACTGCTATTGAAGAAAACACCGCTAGTAGTTCGCATATTACGCCGTCAATTCGTGATAGCACACCTCCGTTAGACAAAAATAATGTTTCTACTACCCGAGCACTGGTTGATGCGTTAGGACAGTTAACGAAAAGCAAGTCTAGCAATTATTACGTTTCAAACTTTGATCCGGCGATAAATAATTTTGAGGCATGGTGTAACGAAGTGGACAGGGCTAGGCATGTGAACCATTGGGACGATCTCGAGTGTTTCTCGCGTGTGGCTCACTGTTTGAAGGGTGACGCAAAGACCTGGTTAAACGAGTGGGCTACGAATGATCGCTCATGGTCCAATTTCATTAGGGAATTTAAGTCATTATGTCCGCAAAAGATTAATTATGCCCAAGCTCTTCATGAGGTTATAAACACCACGTCTGACAAGTTTTCGTCATATGCAGAATATGCACGGCGTTCATTATTAAGGTTACGTGTAACAAAAGGCTTAAGCGAAGAGCTTATGACCCAAATAGTGATTCACGGTATCAGTGATGTACAGGTTCAAGCAGCAGCTACTAATGCTGACCTAACGACGGAGAACCTAGTTTCCTTTTTAGCTACTTATGTAAAGCCTATTCGTAAATTTGATACTCGTAACTCCGACAAATCTGCGTCATCCAGTAATACGACTAAAAAACGTAATTTTAACGGTGCTAGCAGGTCTGAAAACAAATGCTTTAATTGCAACCAAACAGGGCATTATAAAGATAAGTGCCCCAAGAAGCGTAATGTTAGTGATAAAGCCGATAGCAGTAGTAATGATAGACCCGTCTGTTCTTTCTGCAAGAAGGTTGGGCATAAAGAGAGTGACTGTTTCGCTAAGGCTCGATCTGAGTCTCAAAGTAAGAATAGCAATTAACGTGCGCAAGTGTTTCTTCCTTACCACCACAGTGGAGTACCTAGGTCGAGTCATTAGTCACGGTCAGGTTAGGCCGAGTCCGCACAAAATCGAGGCCCTAGTTAACGCGCCTATCCCTAGTAACGTAAAACAAGTAAACACCATAGATAGACCATCGAATTGGGCACAAATGGCCCAGTCAGCTGATTCCGAGACCGTCGATATCATCCAAAAACTGAGGGATGGTCTCTTGGACTCTAGTCGGTATGTGTATCAGGGTGATGTGCTCTATTATCGCTATTCACCTGTTGGTGAGGAGTCGCGCCTATTATGTTATATCCCTAAAGGACACCGGCTCAGTTTGTTACGCGTTTTTCACGACGAGCACGAGCACATCGGGGCTGATAAAACTTATGACCTTATTTTAAAACATTTCTGGTTCCCTGGCCTGAAACAGTTTGTTAAAAAGTATACTTCCCATTGTCTAATTTGCATTACCAAGAAACGTGTTCCAAGAGCTCCTCGTCAGCCGATTACATCATGGGAAAAGTCTGACATTCCCTTCAACACGGTTCATGTCGATGTATTAGGTCCTTTACCAGAGTCCAACGGATATAAGTTTGTACTTGTTTTGGTCGATTCTTTTACCAAGTTTTGTTTACTCTATCCTATATACAGACAAGATGCTAGCGAATTGAAGCGAGTTTTCAATAGCGCTATATCTTTATTTGGGACACCCAAACTGTTAGTTTGTGACCGTGGTCGCATGTTTGAGGCGTCAGCCTTTACCAACTGGGTAACTGAAATGGGTTGCGAAATCCACTACATAACGCCCGAAATGCATCATTCCAATGGACAAGTCGAGCGCTATGTAAGGACTGTCCTTAATATGATTCGTGTCGAGAGTAATAACAAAAATTCCACTTGGTCTGATAGTTTATGTAAAATTCAGTTAGTTTTAAATATCACAAAACAAAAAACCACGCAGTACTCCGCTTTGTATTTGTTAATTGGTACTAGCGCGACCACTCCTGTGATTCGTGCGCTAATCCGTGACGTTGCTGTCGAAAACTCAAGTCCAAATCGAGAAGCCATGAGGGAACTCTGCAGGAGCTCCGCTAAAGCATCTCTTGACAAAAATCAAAGAAGTCAAGACGTTCGGGTAAATCGTCTAAGGCACCCGCCAAGAGTTTTTCAGGTAAACGACCAGGTGTTCGTGATAAAGTATTCTCAGTCCACTGGGAAGCTCTACCCTGGCATGAGGGGTCCATACCGCGTAACTAAAGTGTTACGAAGTGATCGTTACGAGCTGAAACTGTTAAGTGGAGCCAGAGGCAAGACGACTCAGGCCGCAGCTCAGTACATGGTACCCTGGAAAGGCGAGTGGTGCCCTGAGAGTTGTGCTGCATTTTTTGAATGTAAGTTTCAACTGAACCTTTTAATATTTTTCTTTATGTTCTAGTAGCACGTATGTTGTGTATGCGTGCGTGTGAGTGTGAGGCATGTGCCTGTCTTGCTGGCTGGAACGGGTGGCTGGTGCAGCCCAGATGCGGCGCGCTTTCGTGGCTAGCGTCCTGGAGTGCCTGGTTTTGGAAGTCGTGTACTATGTATACGCATCAGGCGTTGTCCTGGCAGGCGCAGTCCTGGTTGACACGTTTTTAACGTGTGGAAGTCGTGTACTTTGTATACGCATCAGGCGTTGTCCTGGCAGGCGCAGTCCTGGTTGACACGTTTTTAACGTGTGGAAGTCGTGTACTATGTATACGCATCAGGCGTTGTCCTGGCAGGCGCAGTCCTGGTTGACACGTTTTTAACGTGTGGAAGTCGTGTACCATGTATACGCATCAGGCGTTGTCCTGGCAGGCGCAGTCCTGGTTGACATGTTTTTAACATGACTATGAACTTGTACAAGTTCAAGTATGAGTATGAGTGAGACACTATGTGAGAAGATGTATGCATACATTTGAAAGCGAAGTGTTTTAATTTGAGTTATGAAAGCGTATTTTTGAATGAGGGCCTTGTATGCGTGACGGATGACAGAATAGGCAAAGGTGTATGTCGTCACGTATAATTAATCTCTTGTTTCTCATGCAGATTGCCATGACGACAACCCTGACGATGCTGGTGAGCCATCAGGTCCTCCTGCTGGTTCTGCTGGTGCTGCCGCTGGTCCCGCTGGTGCTGCCGCTGGTTCTGCTGGTGCCGCCGCTGGTCCTGTTGGTGCTCCGAGTCCATGCGGTGCCAATTCAGACGAAGACGGCGATGAATCTCTCGTCGTACCAGCCAGCGCTTCCGAAGAAGTTCCTAGTGCAGCCGAGGACGGCGCACGATCAGGATAGGCCGTATAAGCAGAACTTATTGTTGGTAGTAGGGGTACCCGCCGATTCCTATATAAACGGGCGCTCGACAGAGTACAGCCTTTTTGTTGCTGAGTCGCCGATCGGTAAGGTTGTTGGTACCTATGCTACTTAACAGTAAGTTCGTTCCATAATTGTGCTTAACAGTGGTTTTTCATTTTAAATGTTTTATTTTGTGTTTTACTTTGTGTTCTATTTTGTGTTTTACAGTGATTATTATTTTGAATATTGACGGTTGTTTGTTTGTGATTGCTCGAATATTGATGATTTGGTGAATAACTGTTAAATTTAAATCTATTTGCAAATAAATCAGTTTTAGGTTGTTTGAGATTGTTTTTTTTTATTTGTTTTACACTTCTGATTCCTAAAAATATATATTTTGCTTAGTCTGCACTGTCTCACTGCTAAGAGCAAAGGCCTCCCCCAAATCTTTCCAGACATCCTTTTCTCGAGCTACCTCGATCCAAATTAATTCTATAAAGATATTAAATAATAGAATTAAAAACTCAAATTATTTCCTGGATAATCTGGCGAAATTCAGCCCTAAATGTAGACGTAAATTGACGTAATTTTAGTAGTCATATCTAAACATGCATTGCGTAGTGACAGGCGCTGATTATTCCTCGAAACGCACCAAATGAAACGTCTATCGATATCTTTTATTTCGAATCCTTCATGCTCTTCTCTATGTTTCGATAAATAAAATTATAATATTTTTATTTTTATTAATTTTGTTTTTTTTTTCGAGGACTACTTTTGATGCGTTTCGAGGAATACCCCAATTTGACAGGACTAAACTAAAATGTATCTTCTGTCCTCTTCTTAATGAAATAGGAAGAAAAAGATGCACTGAACTTAAATTTAGTTTAATTTGTGAACAAGGGAATCGGCACCAATGACGTGTAAATGCCATGACTAACCTAATTAAAATGACTGATTAATTACTTAAGTAATTTTATCTGCTGGATTTAGTAAGATTTCCTTAATACTTGCCAAATCATGATAAGCTTGTGTAATTTATCGTCATTTTGCATAATACTTTGAAACGAAAAATAACCTAAATCAGAGAGAATTTTAGATAATTTATGTTTAGATATGAATTTCGCCAGATTATCCAGGAAATAATTTGAGTTTTTAATTCTATTATTTAATATCTTTATAGAATTAATTCAAAGGCATTTGCTAGACATGTCCTCCCAGATTCAAATCGAACACATTCCAGCAATAAATGACATAGATCCTCACAGACGCCACAATCTTCGCAGTTTGGTGAGTCAGTCTGCCTCATCATAAAATTAAATTTATTGCATGGTATGTGTCCAGATCTGAGTCTGTGAGCTGTAACAATCAGTTTTCTATTTAAGCTAGTATTTGCGCAGCAGGGGGGATACGAAGAGGCTGAAATTGAATGGTTTTGTACCATATTCCTTTTTCTAACGAGCGCTTAATTGCAATACTCCTTCCAACTCTCAAAACATATTTGTTTGTAGTTAGGCAAAAACTCTGAATAATCGGGTACAAATACAATATTCATTTGTTTACCAGAGGTAGCTGCAAATTTAGCCAATGTGTCAGCCTCTTCATTACCCCTTAAGCGAATATGAGAAGGAACCGATTGCAATTTCAGAAGTACACCTCGTTCTGTAAGTTCATCCATCTTACATAGGATAACATAAGCTATCGATGCACCTCTGCCACCAGAGGCGCAATGAGCTATGTGTTGTAATGCTTCTTTGTTGAATTTCACAATAACAGCCCGGAGTCTGGATCTGGGTCCGCGGTCCTGGGTTTAATGGCAATAGGCACATTAACAGATAACATTAGGATACTGAAGTTTTAATCGAGTTTGTTGCTGACCGTACTACGTATTTCAACTCCGTAGTCCGTACCTCCTTGTTCTTTAATTCGCAATTATCATAAATACTATTTATGCTTGGCATATGTAAATTTATCACCATCAGCGGTATTTATTACTCTAGATTAGATATTTTTGGTATCGAAATCGAAGTTTCCATATTTTTATTGTAGGTATGCCATAAAAATTTTGTTTGTTTTTGTTTGCTTGAAAAACAACAACTTTCCAGGAATCACCGTCACAGTAACTATCAATTACTTACTAAACCACCTGCAACCGATTTATCGCCTAACTTTACACTTAAAAGTTTATCATCGTCATCATTTCAGCTGAAAGACTTCCACTGCTCCACCTTCAAGCACCACAAGCACAGAGGACGAAGACGACTCGGCGGCTACTGCTAGAAGCGGCACTGTCAACAGTTTTCATAGAAACCAAGCGTGTCACCCTTTACTCGCACTGCGACACAAAAAACATTTATAGAAACTCACGGTTTTGAAGGCGTGTGTGTAGGTCTGTGTGGACTTCCTAATCACTCTTCCTAACCTTTTTCCAACTATTTTGGGTTCGGCTTCGTCTAACTGGATGCATCCGAATATCGAGTAGCCCTAAAGTCCGCCAGTCTTGGTAAGTAAAACTGGCTGTCTCACTTTTGCGCTTCTGACTACTACTAACGACTGTAATAGATCTACGAATGACAGCCGGTACCAACGAAAGCGACATGGTCTCGATATGTACAGTCAACAAAGGAGTTAAGTATACAGGAGCGTCGGGTATTGTTGAAGTTTACTAAGAAACCGATGGATATTCTTGAATAAAATTTAAGTTTATTAATAGAAAACAAACAGCTCATTTATTAAATTAAATTTCAGTCCAGAACATCCATCGGTTTCTTAGTAAACTTCAACTATATCCGACGCTCCTGTATACTTAACTCCTTCGTTGACTGTACCTATGTGTATGGATGGTCAAACTAAAACTCAAAGCATTTATTTCAATTAAACAATGACAGGCACTTTTGAATTGTCAAGAAGTCGGTCAGTCAGAAAATATGAAGCTAGGTCATGGTTTAATTTTTTTATACTAACACTACTGTATGAATTCACTGTTGTTTGGTAATAAAGGTTTATTATTTAAGCATTCCTTAATTTAGAACCCAAAATTCCAACCAACCAACCTATTCCTCAATTTTCAGTCGGACATTCAGCCTGTCAATACTCTGTTATTTTTTTATGTTTTTTTTTATTTATATTTTCTATTTTTGTCTTTTGAAACGATTTCGTATTACCAAGGAACTTTTAATAGATTAAAGCATGTAACAGTCACGTTTTTAGTTAATTTGTTGTTGACATTATCAGTCTTATCACCAAGCGGTGATACGACAATTACTAACAAGCCATATTTTCTAATTCTTACATCTAAATCTGACCGATACGTCATAAAACTATAACAAAAGAATTAAATATTATTTTTCACTATTGATAAATAGTCAGAAAGATAACTAAACTATGATAAAACTATCGTTGATTTTACAGAAAATTACAGAGAATTATCCTCTACAGGCATAAATTACTGTGTGATTAAACAGAGCTTAAATTTTGACAAGAATCTGACATGTGGCTGTAGTTGGGGGCTTGGTTTCTGGCTATCTATAAATGATAGAAATCATGCAAATAAAATAATCGATTTTCCATTCGATTTGTAGATTTTGACGTAGAACGTGTTTTTGCAAAGTTATGAAGTAGAATTTAGTATAATCAGCCAATAATGTTCCCACTGCTGGGACACATGCCTCCTCTTCATGAGAGGGAGTGGGCCGTAATCCGCCACACGGGCGGGCTTGTAGGTTGGCGGACGTCACATGTCTTCGAATTTTTGGTTCTAGGACATGCCGGTTTCTTCGCGATGTCTTCCTTCACCGTTTTGAGAACAGTGGTGATGAAATAATCTCGATTTTGTGCAGATTTGGGCGGGTCCTGCCGCATCACTTTAGCTCATTTTGTATGAACCATAGCACACTACCGGCGGGCCGCACCATGCCACATCAGGCCGCATCGCGACGTACCGAGGGATCGCTCGCTAAGCGTACTTTTGCGGCCGATATTGTTATTTGTTGCGATGCAATGTGAACTTCGCTAAGTGCACATTACATCGCAACACACAGCATGGTTATTCTGTGAGCTCGAAAAGTAGTCCTTTGAATGAGCGTTAGGGTTTAGCTTTCGTTTCCTGTCGCTTTTTCTTACAAACTGAATTGATAGGTATTTGGGAACAGTTGAACAGGCACTATGTTCATAATAGCCCTAGAACCGATAACCGTTGGGGTAGACGTGTTCTCGTGTGGAAACCCCGACGGCAAACGAAAGGTAGGACGCCCTGGGCTAGGTGGAGCGACGATCTTCGCAGGATGGATGGCAGAGTTGCCGAAAATCGAGTTGAATGACGTGCAATAGGCAAGGCCCAGGAGTGGACTACTGTAGGCTGATGAAGATTTTATTTTATTTATTTATTTACTCAACACAAAGGATTGTAGTACACGTTAAAAATACAGTTTTACAAAATAAGTACTATTTCTACAAACGTGTCGGTGAGCACTGCTCTCCTAGCTAGTTTATGGAAAGCCGTGTTAAGGAGAAGTAGTCCGGGCCCCTTAAGATGATGATGACTTATAATGTGGATATACATACTCATAATGCAAACTAAAACTCAAAGCATTTATTTCAATTAAACCTTACAGGAACTTTTGTATTGTCTTTTGAATTGTAATGTGGCCATATAAAACAAGAAGTCCAAAAGTGGACTAGACAAAGAAAAGAAGAACACCGCTTTTCGGCTGTCGAGTGCCTCCTGGGCTGGAGGGTTGAAAATCCAACAGTATATCTTTTTGATGCGTTGGGATACGCTCTATTGGACTTTTGATGCTCGGCTCAACAGCGAGAGTTGAAAATCCCGCCGCAATATTTTTACGTCTGTGCGTACGTGGGTTTACTTGTTTTAATTTGGAACGACAGACGCGACGTTATACTCTGCACACTTGCAGAATGAGATCTAAACTGAAAAAGTGTAACTTTTTTGACGTGATTTGTCCTTAAAATTGCTTCCATAATGGTAGGCAAGTCAAAAAAAAAAATGCAATAATAACAAAATCGAGGGATACAGTTCAGTGTTGCAGCTTCATATCTATCATCTCCATCTTGGATAGCTAAAGGATCAAAGAATTAATTACGCCAAGTGAGGACTGTGACGAAGCGCCGCCATTTTGAGGTAATTTTGCTGAATATCGAGATTTGTTTTAATGGGTGCAAATGCGAAAGGAACTTCTTTCCAATATTTTTTTTCTTTCCCACGATACCTCTCGACTGTTTTTCTTCCCGTCTTTATCCCATGTTACAGAGTTGCTGATAAGAGAAAAAATAATACAAGGTAAGTACCTTAATACAAAGACACAATTGACATCATCTTAATTCACCCACGAAGCAAATCACATACTATTTAATAAACATTCTGTTACTGTCAACCAACCTTTTGTTCGAGATATAAACAAAATAATTTATAAAATCCAAAAACAAACAATCTTCTGTACAAATAAGAGTGATCTGCACACACACCGCCATTTTCATATCTTAGACTCTACGAACTAGATTTAGGAAACTAAGGGCAAATTTTTCAATCAACAGGTAATTTTTATTCCTAAAATAAAATTTACGTCTGACACTTTTTTGTATGGAAGAACTGTCAAAAATTCAAAATTATTTGTCCGATAAATTTATCTGGCGTTGGAAAAATCAGCCCTAATAATTATAGTTAATATGCTGATTAATTCATACTAATTTGTGTGATGGATCTTTGTTAATAAATTAACGAACTTTAATGATAAAATATAATATATCGTCGTATAAAATCGAACAGTGGAAACACTAACAACTAAAGGAAGGAACAAGAAAAGAGAGAGAGGAAGTAGTGGAAGCAGTGTTTAAGAGGTAACGTCGCAAAACAAACCAATCTAAAGAAGTCGGATATGCAACTGCAGCAGTTCTGTTCTAGCAGGTTCACAAAGAAAACATAAGAATTAAAAACTTACCGAGAAGAATTAAAAAACTTAGCGAAAACAAAACCAATTACAATGAACAAACACATTTCCTTCATAGCGTTATTAGCTCAAGTGTCTGATGTGTTTCATTGTAAACAAGATGTTGATCGCATAGAAGTGGTTGATATGACAAAGCCTACTACTTGGGGAGCCTTAAACATGTATTATGGCGCGATGGAGAGGCATTGGTAAGTAGAACCTAGAATGTGTCTGTGTATGTCTTAACACATAACACGCCTTCAGATCTATTCTGTAAAAACCTCTTCACTCTAATACTTACGCCAAAAATTGTGTATTGATCCGTATTCCTCGAATTTATAACTTAGATTTCTCTCAAGTATATTATATATATTGTATGTATTGTATTGTATTATATGTATTGTATTGTATATATTTAACTGTAATAAAACCTACATTCAAGAAAAAAAAACTATAAACGAAGGCAAATGACAAAATACTAATAATAATAATAATAATACAGCCTTGTGGAATCGGAGGTGCCGTACTACAGGTATGTGCCCGACCCAGTTCTCGAAAATGGTAATATCACATTGTACTGGGATCGATCCATCATCACTGACAGGACTATTGTTGCCAATAAGCCTGATATAGTGGTGGTGGATCGATCAGAGCGGCGCGCAATGATTGTTGACATAACCGTCCCGCATGATGAGAACCTCGTGAAAGCCGAGAAAGATAAACAGATCAAGTATCTTGACTTGGCTCGCGAGGTTGTCGACATGTGGGATGTGGACTCAGCAACCATTGTGCCGATAGTCGTGACAGCCAATGGGTTAATAGCCAAGAGCCTCGACCAACACCTAAGGAGGCTCTCGTTGGGCAGCTGGATCAAGGGCTTGATTCAGAAAGCGGTACTTCTGGACACGGCCCGCATTGTTAGGAGGTTCCTCTCTCTGGAGCCCTGACCGCCGGTAGCTTGGACCCTGTTCCCGATACCGGTGGGCTACTATTTTTTATATTTTTAAATGTTTTTATATTTTTTATATTCTAATATTTAAAAATATAATTTATATGTGATTTAATGAAATAAAGGAAATAATAATAATAATAATTTGTTTATTTCACTTCAAAACACAAACATCAGTGTAGCCCTGGCTCTTGTACTAGGAAGTCCTGTATCACAAGAGCTTAACTTAATATTTAATGTTTTTTTTTCATAATTCATCAACCTTTTTTATTTATCCTTGGGCGAATTTCACCAAACTTTTATAACTAGAATAAGTTTAATATTCTGAAAATAAATTTTGATATTTTGTCAGTTTTATACCAGTTGACCTTGTTTAATAGAGGTCAGTGGTTTTTCTAATTTTATTCCACGGTTAAAAGCGTTTACGACGGACGGCATTTCATACAAACTTTTAAGCCCGTGTTTTTCGAAATGAATAATACGCTTATGCAGGATACAAAGGTCTAAAAAGTTACTTAAAACAATTTCGAAATGTCTTATTTAACAAAAGATAAGTAACTGGAAATCTCCGCTTCTATGGAAAATTTAAAATCGGTGTAATTTGGCTGTAACACTATTTTTCGAAAATGTTCCTAACCTAACTGTTTTGTCTCCAGGAAGGTGTGCGTCAACTGCGGAGCACCGGACCTAGGCACTAGTATACACCTGGAACACTCTGGCAGCACAGGTTCCATGCACCCGGCTGTTATACCAGCAGATTATTTGTTGAGTCGATGTAAGTGGATACCTACCTACTAAGTTAAGCACCTGTTCTATTCTCATCGACATTGAAGTGAACATCTTGCACTAGTCCCGAAGAGTAACCGACTCATTTAGTTACGGTGTGCTCCTAATTATAAGCCTCCCCCTACCTCACTGCCCGTTATTTACCATACTCATCATCATCATCATCTGCCTAGCCTTTTCCCAACTATGTTGGGGCGGCTTCTAGTCTAACCGGATGCAGCTGAATACCAGTATTTTACATGGAGCGACTGCCTATCTGACCTCCACAATACATATCCTCCTCCTTCTCCTCCTCAAGTCGTACTCCTCATTACTGAGGGTCGTGATCCTCCCTTGAAAACATCTTTTTCCTAACGATGTTTCGCCATCTCTGTCTATCCTTAGCCAGGTGCAACGCATCATGAAATTTCGTGTCAAGCGAAGAGCTTATCTGATCGGACCATCGCAAAGGGCTGCGTCCTCTTGGTCGTTTACCGTCCACCTTGCCAGTAACCATTAGTTGTTCAAGGTTATTGCCGTCTTTTCTCGCTATGTGGAAGAAAAATTCCAACACTCTGCGGAGACAGGTCGTAGAGAGTCTGGTCTTTATTCCGAGCTCGCGTAGGATAGACTCGTTGGTGCGGAATGCAGTCCATGGAATCTGAAGCAACTTCCTCCAACACCACATCTCGAAGGCATCTATACGAGCTCTGTCGGCCTTTCTCAAGGTCCAAGTTTCTGCTCCGTATCAAAAAATTTAAAAGACCAGCGTGTTGACCAATTTCACTTTGGTATTTCGCGAAATGTTGCGATCTTTCCATATTTTTTGAAGCTGAGACATAGCATTCTTGGCCATGCCTATACGTCTACGGATTTCTTTTTCGCAAGACCCTGTGTTAGATATGTTAGAGCCCAGGTAAATGAAGTCATCGACCGTTTCGAGATATCCTCCTCACATCCCGTTATTTACACCATACTATCATGACGAATTTTATTATCTTCTAGTGATTGTAGTGGACGTAAGTACGCTGACAACGCTGAATCCGGCGGTAGTCTTAACCCTCGACGTAGCGTTACAATGGGCAGCTCTGAAACACGACCCGCAGGAACCAACGCTGTTATTCTTCAGGTTTGGGTGGACGGAGGAGGATAACCAGCAGATCAACGTGGCAAAGTGTTCTTGTAAGGTGCCTGGTAAGTCAGACTTTACTACATGAAACATCACACTGGTTTTCCTCACTCACATTTTACCAGTTGTTTTCTTCTCGTGTCACCATGACCTTGAGAGCAGTGGTAGCCAGGTGGTAACGTTCGCGACTTACGAGTTGTAGGTCGTAAGTTGGAACCCAGACAGGCGCTTTACTTTGTGTAAATACTTTCATCACCACTACTCTCAAACGAAGGAAAACATCGTGAGGAAACATGTCATGTCCTAGAACTAAAAACTCGAAGACATGTATGTGACATCTACCAATCTACACTGGGCCTGTGTGGTGGATTACGGCCCACTCTCTCTCACAGAGAGGAGGCCTGTGTCCTAGCAGTGACAACATGATATAGGCTGATTCTGTGTCACCATATCCCCGAGACCTACCTACATTATGTTTCATGAAAATAAGGAATGTAAGAGAAAATGTAATATGAACCAAGCTATACGATTTCTAATGACGCGTAGAATGTCCACTTCTCTAATATACGAAGAAAAGACATTCTCTTGGAACCTTTCCTTCATTTGTGACAAATCACGTTGTAAACATCGTTCTACAATTTGTTATTTTGTCTTTCGTTTCTTTCATGTTTATTGTGGACATGATACCCGTGTAGGGCACAAATCTATACTTCGAGCATGTACTAAAACACCATCTTAGAGAAAAACCGGCGAAGTGCGTGACGCACGCACAATGACGGGTTCCGTAGTTGGAATGAATTTATCCCAAGAACAAACTCAACATTGTAGTTGAAAAACATGTTCTCCCATACATTCCAATTGAAAATGTAAGTTTGTACGCACAATATTGAGAGATTTACCATGTTGTTTTAAGATCACAGACTTATAGGTTTTCCTGTAATCTATAGGTATAAAACTATATTGTGTATTTTTTTTTCAAAATTTTAGGCTCAGTAGTTCGGAGATAAGGGGGGGGGGAGAGGAATGGTAAATTTTTTTAAATACTTAACTACAATACTTTAAAATTATTATATTTGAGATCCTTTTTCTTTTTTTTATGGGTGGGAAATCATCAAATGACCCCTCCCACTCTGGGCGGAGCGGAAGGGAGTGTCAGACTCTTACTGACTAAAACCCACCCGTGTTCCTTCACTTGCCTGTGCCAGGGGCCACGGTATCTCTTTCGAACAACCCGCGACCCTGGCGGGCATCGGCCCTAGCGGACCCCGTCAGTTGGTGCTGACATCTCCTTGAGGCGCGCGTGGAACACAACGCGCCGTCGACCCGGGCCTGGTCCTTACCGGACGGCGAGCTGCCCATTGCTCGCCGCCCGCAAGCCCGCGCCTACGGTGGCCGGGAATCGGCTATCGACTCCATATATTTGAGATCCTCATAGTAAGAACTTTTATTTGATATGTCACACGGTACAGATTGCGAAACTTTTATTTAAAATTTTCTATTTGCCCCCCAAAAATGACCCTCATAATAAAAATTCATTTATTTACGTTATACGTCTGTGTTTGGGTCACAGAGACTCATATGTGTACCAAATTCCAACTTAATCGGTCGCTCGGTTAGATTCGGAGCAAATTGGCTGTGACAGACACGAGTGATCCTATAAGGGTTCCGTTTTTTCCTTTTGAGGTACGGAACCCTAAAAACCCAACGTCATGGAAAGATAGGCAAGCAGGCGGAAATTATGCATTAGTGTTATCTACCTGATAAATGATTTTATTTTTGTAAGTAGGTTTATACAAACACTTTTACACGTCAATCATGTTTTTTTAAAACTAGATGAAGTCGGCCCTACTGCTTATCATTGGCAGCATCGGCAACTATACAGGATGTCCCTGGAAGTATGGATCAGATCGAATAGGGGCGTGGGTAAGGTCATTTCCAAACTTTTGAACCCTGAGAACGTCGATTAACTTTTTTTACTTTTCAAAAGTTATGATCAATTTTTGTTTTTTTTCCATCTCTTCGCATAGTGATCAAATAGAAAAATCATTAAAAAAAACTTTCAGGGCTATCTAAGAAAATGTTCTTAGATAGCCCTGAAAGTTTTTTTAATGATTTTTCTATCGGGGCTATCAATTTAGTTAAATTGATAGCTCCGATAGTTTTTTTTATTGTTTTTTTTTCTTTGAGCACTATGCGAAGTGATTGAAAAAAACAAAATTGGTCGTAACTTTTGAACCGTAAAAAAATTCACCGACATTCTCAGGGTTAAAAAGTTTGGAAATGACCTTGCCCACGTCCCTATTCGATATGATCCGTACTTCCAGGGACACCCTGTATTTATTTAAATTAAAAGTAATAATAATAGTAATCGCAAATAATTATCGCTAATAACTTTATCTACCAGACAAATGACAACAAGCTTTTGATGGACTAGAGTGATAAATTCGTATACCTACACACTTTGAAAAGGCGAGTTTCTAATGCTTTTAATACTTGAATGTTTAATTTCTATAGGCCGACCGCTTAACTGAGGCGTTGCCTGAGGTAGCAGCGCGGTGCGGGAGGGGTGTAGTGACGTGATGCGAGAGCTCAGTGATTCGTCAACAACTATCACCCCTCCCGCACCGCGCAGCCACCTCAGGCAACGTCTCAGTTAAGAAGAAATGCGGTCGGAGGGACTTTTGAAAAATCCTAACAGTCGTAATTCGAGGTTTGGCTCTCGCCTATTTCCTCCTCCATTATTGGACCAATTTAAAAAAGATATTTCATAAAATGATTAAAAAGGATATAAACTGTGTCCCTATGTTTTTCTTTTTTCATTATTGTCAAATGTGTAGGTACAGTCACGAGCACTAATATGTCAACACTTGGCAACTTTCAATTGCGATTTTTTCGTGAAGTAAATGCAATGTTGAAATACGACACTTTACACAAACCCATGGGTTCGAAAATACGTTGTTCGTAATAATAAAAAATTTCATTCAAAACTAAAGGAGAAAATCGTCTTTGAATAAAGTGTATACATACTTATGCTCGTGACTGTACACTAAGCCTCTGTTGACAGCGGTTTAAATCGGAATTTTTTGAGCCTGCAGTGCTTATAAAAATAAATGTATCATCAAAAAGGACAAGAACATATGGACATACAAGTAGTTAATATATTTATTATTCTGTAAAAAATCATTGCTAAACAGACGAGAGAGTTTCTATGGAGAAACGACCACCCGCATTCGGCCTATAACTTCATTTCCATACGTCATCATCATCATCATCGACAGCTGCTGCAGCTTCAACCACTGCTGGGCACAGGCCTTTCTTTTCTTGTACCAATCCCCACGCTCCTGTGCCAGCCTCATCATAATCAGCCTATAATGTTCCCACTGCTGGGACACAGGCCTCCTCACTGTGAGAGGGAGTGGGCCGTAATCCACCACGCGGGCCCAGTGCGGGTTGGTAGATGTCACATGTCTTCGAATTTTTGGTTCTAGGACATGTCGGTTTCCTCACGATGTTTTCCTACACCGTTTTGAGAGCAGTGGTGATGAAATAATTTACACAAAGTAAAGCGCCTGTCTGGGTTCGAACCTACGACCTACAACTCGTAAGTCGCGGCCGATACCACTGGGCCACCACTGCTCAGCCTCATACAGCACCCTAATTGCGTAGCACACTATCCATCGGAATCTGAATCATTTTTAAGCAAATTGCTAATCCATTGCTTGATAAGTTCGAAAAATGTATCTGCTCAACATGTAAATAACGCAATGAATGTTGTTGAACTGTCAAAATGAAACCGATTCCGATTGATAAAATGTGTTACGCAATTACAAAATCAACTGCCCATTGCCCTACGTACGCCAGCACATCACAATGAACACAATCTGTCAAAGTTTATTAGATTTTCAACTTTAGGTCTAAGTAACTAAGGCAAGGTAACCGACATAGCCCGCAGAATTGCCAAACTTAAGTGGCAGTGGGCAGGGCACATTGCTCGCAGAACAGATGGCCGATGGGGCCGAAAGGTTCTGGAGTGGCGACCACGTACCGGAAGACGTAGCGTTGGAAGGCCTCCCACAAGGTGGACCGACGACCTTGTGAAGACCGCAGGAACCCGTTGGATGCGAGAAGCACAGAACCGGTCGAAGTGGAAGTGCTTGGGGGAGGCCTATGTCCAGCAGTGGACGTCTTTTGGCTGAAATGATGATGATGAACTAAGGCATTAGGTTCAAAATTGGATTTTTGGCGATGAAGGTTTTTTCCAATTCCAAGTTGATTCGGAAAATTTGACAGTTTAGGGTAGCTTGATGTGATGGCGTCTGTAGGTACTAATCTCAATTAGCCACTATTTCAGTTTTCTGTTCATTTCTTCAGTGTGCTTTCCGTTCCCAATGGCGTGAGTGTATATCATGTGTGTCTATGCTTCTCGTTGTTGTCCAATTGCAGTCAATACCCAGCTTACAATCGGAACGACTGCGGCTGTGCGACACAGCCCTTGCTTGTACGACGTTTAACTTTGATTAAGTATCTACACTATCTTTCTTATCATCTAGCCATTTGATTTGTATATTAAATATTTGAAGTCATCAGACTAATTACCGCACTGATATCTCGATCAACCCGCTTTGTACGATAATCCGTAGGTAAGACTTTTATTTATTTGAACTACTTTTCCTTGATTATTCAGACTTCTTTTCAATAATTTATCGGCATTAGTGACATTGTGAGTTTACTCACCTGGCGATTTTCAAGATAGCAATATAAGTATAGACCATAACTACTACACAAAAAACCGGGCAAGAGCGAGTCGGACTCACGCACCGAGGGTTCCGTACCATATGTTTTTAAATTTTCATCGGCGAGGCCTATATTCGTCAGAGAATTTTAACATTGTGCACTGCGGTGTAGAATATTGCAGTTTTATGTCAGCGCCATCTTTTGACCGATAGTGGAACGAATGTAACTTTTATTGATGATTTCTGAAAAAGTGTGCTATTTAGAGACTTCGTTTTATTTTTCCTTTATTCTTTACATAAACTTTTATCACATAACTAGAATTATTTCAGATTTTTCTCTTTGCAAAAATCGGAGATAAGGGGGAGCGGTATTTTTTTTACATTTTTCATGAAAAGTCGAATACTATGAGGCCTAAAAAAAGGAAAAATGTTTGAGAATGTGCAACCTGCGCTCCTTCATATGATACCCCACATGTACTAGTAACCCCACTTAGAGTTTTTCAGACCCCCTTTTAGTCACTGTTGCAAAAAATATACATATATTTTTATTTATTTCTTATTAACAAAATAGTTGAGCAAACGTTATCTAACCCTATTCCAAATTTCAAGCTGATAGCATTAGTAGTTCTTGAGATATCCAGCTAGCTATAATCTTCGCGAAAAACAACATCAATTAGATTTTAACACGTGCATCTGCCGTCATATTGGTAGATAAGTACCCAATCATCGAAATGTATCTGTCATGCATGACTAATAATAGAATTTATATTTAATCTTCAATGGAATTTATATCAATTCATTAGAATTTTATAATCATATTTTCATTGTATTATTTATTATTTAATAATTTATATGCTTAAGTGGCTGATCGTGGAATGAAAATTATTAAATATTAAATAATTATATAATGAACATCTGTATGTAACCCGCATGTATCACCAATAAACGATTTGATTTGAAAAATGACCTCTACGAGTGGCGATTCACAACTTCCAGCGTACCCTAGGCAGGTAGCCCTGCTGCCAACAACCCTGTCTGGCTGCTGAAGACCTTTCCATTATGACATGAGCTCGAGAGACAGGCATTCACCTCCACCTTACATAAGTAGCCTTTAACGTACCCACTGCTGGGACACAAGCCCCCTCTCTGCCAGCGAGACTGGGCCGTAATCCACCACGCGGGCCCAGTGCGGGTTGTTTGATGTCACATATCTTAGAATTTTTGTTTCTAGGACATGCCGGTTTCCTTACGATATTTTCCTTCACCATAATCCCTGCTGACTGGTAAATAATTTGACCACGGGATGAGTTACCTACTAATACGAAAGAAGTGAACGCTCGTACAGAACTGACGACTCCGGAAAAGAAGAATTTGATAGGGACAGCAGACGACAAAACTCATAACCAACAATTTATTTACCAGGACTAAGCTACGAGCTAGCAGAATGGATAGCAGCGAACTTAACCCACGTGGTCGGCGTGGCTACTGATACACCGACCCTCGAATCGGAACAGACCAGGGATTTTGCCACCAGAACTGTCTCCAACATCCTGGGAGGGAGTGGCGTCTACATGATTGAAAATGTGCATTACAGGAAAATGCCTGGTGAGTTTTTGCCTTTTGAAATGTTTTTTTTTATGTACAGTCGGCAAAAAAGTTAGGTATGCAGGTTCGTCGGATATAGTTGAAGTTTATTAATAAACCGATGGATGTTGTCGACTGAAATTTAATTTGATAAAAGAGCTGTTTGTTTTGTATTAATAAAATAAAATTTTATTCGACAACATCCATCGATAGGATATACACACTCCTACAAAATTACAGCTTTCTAGTACTAACGGTCTCTTAGCAAAACCTCGGACAGACAGACAGACAGACAGACAGACGGACGGACATGACGAAACTATAAGGGTTCCTTGTAGGAACTACGGAACCCTAAAAAACGAAAAATAATATATGATGCAAATAAATTAACCTTGAAGCGCTTAACATATTATTTAGGTATTCCTTGGCTGTACCTATAATAAATTTTCATCGACTTACTTTTAATTAGCGGACAAAAATGATCAATCAACAATAATAATCATATAGATAGGGTTCTACTAATATTACTTAGATAGTAT
The DNA here is from genome assembly GCA_951800025.1 of Oligia strigilis. Lineage (NCBI taxonomy): Eukaryota > Metazoa > Arthropoda > Insecta > Lepidoptera > Noctuidae > Oligia > Oligia strigilis. Next base: position 3,397,517 of record OX637547.1, read on the forward strand.
TACTCACTTTCCTACCTACCTATTTTGACAAAGCCGTTGGTCTCATGGTCACAGGGACGACCGCTGAGCGTAGGCTCTATCCAGGGTTCGATTCCTAGGTCAGGTCATTGGGATTGTCATTCAAGGAATTCTCAGAACGACCAGCACCCTAATTGCGCTCTTAATTTGAATCATTTTCAAGCATATTGCTAATCCATTGCTCCATAATTATGTTCGAATAATGTGTCTGCTCAACCACGTAAATAACGCAATGAAAGTTGTTGAACTGTCAAAATGAAACCCATTGCTACTGATAGTGTGTTACGCGAGTGCCCTGCAGCATACCTAGCTATTCACAATCATCCGCAGGGTATTAAAAATGAATGTATTCGAATTTAAAATGACACATTTCGATATCATTATTTGCCCTGCCCCGACAACAAGCATCTGTCGGAAGAATAACGCTAATACGCTAATAAATAGCCATATTCATCTGCCTAGCCTTTTCCCAACTATGTTGGGGTCGGCTTCCAGGGGAACACCCAAATGTTCCGAAATATTTTGTTATTTTGAAAAAAAAAAGGTTAGGTTGGGTACTTTAAACCCTTTACACAGGAATAGGTTCTTTATCTATATATGTATGTATTTAGAAATATATAAGTATGTTTATCAGTTGTCTAGTAGGTACTCATAACACAAGCTCTGCTTAGCTTGAGACTAGACGGCGTTGTGTGATAGTTGTGGAATATTATTATTATTATTATTATTATTATTAATAGGTGCCCCACGAAGTGGGGCTACGTCGGCGTCGACATAAGATGCAAGAGCGAGCGAAGGGCACCCTGAGGTTCGGTTTGGTTAGGTAAAACAGCGAGCGTTTGGAGTTTGGACGACACCGTTTGTAAAAAGCGGAATCATACAAATTGCCTGCGACAGATAGGTAGGTACCTACAAAAAATCAAAACAATTCTATTATTATTTCTTTTATTTTCAGAGCATGGATGCATGGCCCTAGTAATGCCTTTGAAACTCCTGAACGTAGCCTACGTGCCGGCTCGGCTGACAGCCTTCTGTCCCACTACGAACACAGATCGCTCCGTGGTGATAGCTCTAAGGAAAGGTGTCCTATCGCAGACGCAGTTCCATAACAGTCGACTGTATGATGTTAATTTAGATGAGATATTGAGCTAGCTTTTGCGGAGTTAGGTAGCTATAGTAAAAATAATTAATCCAAGTCAATCGATTGTGGGTCAGTGCAAGACGCTTTAGGACAGGTTAGGTATAACCTAACAAGTTACTGCCCGCGACTTTGTCCGCGTGGAATTTCGGCCCCCTACCTACCAGTCGCTTCGCATCGACCGTACACGCTATTTCTTCGTTTTCGCTTAGCGTTCTTTTTAATCGGCTCCTAATAGGTAGTTGTGATGTTAAATAGCCTTTCTCAAGGATTAGTCTATCAAAATACAACAATATTTTTTTAAATCCGACTGGTAGGTAGTTCTAAAGATTAGCATGTTCAAACAAACTCTTCAGCTTTATTATTAAGTAGGTAGTATAATAAGTATAAATGTAAATGTGGAAGAGATATAAATGTGGCCCTGCTGGGGATACTCTCTCCAGATCGGCCACCTATAAGTAAACCGTTAGATCTTTTGAACCAGTGACCGACAAATTCTGATATTTGGCGACAAATTTCGACTAATTTTTTGTGTTATCAAAATTAAAATCCCTGATGGTGGCCCTGCCAGAGTCAGTGACACCAATGTGTGACCCAGTGGCAGTTTGTCAAGAGGTCTAACATAATTATTGTCATTTAGGACATACAAAATATTATTGTAGGTACCTACTCTGTGGACTTACATGAAGACCCACAGAGTAGAATAATACCCGACGCGTGGGCCCGTTGTTATTAAAATCTCAGGCCAAATAAAAAAAGTATAACCCTCAATGAAAGCCTTAACAATACCTAATCTGATTAACCCCAACCACAGGTTTTATTAGTCCTTAGGCACGGTAATGACAACTAAGAACATTACCGTGCCTTAGGCCTCTTGCACTGACCCACAATAGATTCGGAATTCCTAAAGGTACTATTTGGAACCGAGCTGCCAACTGCAACTGCCGACACCACGTGCAGCGACTGCATCAGCGAGCCACTGCACGAGCCAGACACGAGCGAGCCACGAGCCACTGCACGAGCCAGACACGAGCGAGCCACGAGCCACTGCACGAGCCAGACACGAGCGAGCCACGAGCTACTGCACGAGCCAGACACGAGCGAGCCACGAGCCACTGCACGAGCCAGACACGAGCGAGCCACGAGCCACTGCACGAGCCAGACACGAGCGAGCCACGAGCTACTGCACGAGCCAGACACGAGCGAGCCACGAGCCACTGCACGAGCCAGACACGAGCGAGCCACGAGCTACTGCACGAGCCAGACACGAGCGAGCCACGAGCCACTGCACGAGCCAGACACGAGCGAGCCACGAGCTACTGCACGAGCCAGACACGAGCGAGCCACGAGCCACTGCACGAGCCAGGCACGAGCGAGGCATGAGCCGCTGCACGTGCTGCTGGCAGTTGCAGTTGGCAGCTCGTTTCCAAATAGTACCTACGTGTCTGTTTATAGAAAAAACCAAAGATATAAGTAGGTATAAATATGACTGAGCCAGAATGCCAGAAATCTTATTAAACTAATCTGGAAGCTGTAAAATATTGATTTATAATTTTATTTTGAGTGCGTAGATCGGAGTTACCGCAATTTCGGAGAAGCCGAACCATCTGTCAGCGGACAGTGATAAAAATATGCGCTATATTTTCGCTTGCCGGGCGGTGTCACTGACTCTGGCAGAGCCACCATCAGGATTTTAATTTTGATAACACAAAAAATTTGTCGCCAATTAGTCGAAATTTGTTCGCCAAATATCAGAATTTGTCGGTCACTGGTTCAAAAGATTTGCTTTCTTTGTTTTTTGGTAACCCTCCCTGGACCAAAAAAGTTTTATAAGTAGGTAGTGTTGTAACGAGGGGCTCGTGTCTAAATAATAACAGCCGCACGGGTAGACCGTAGAGGTTAAGCAACACTTGCCGAGGTTGGTCCATGGATGGGTGAGCATTCATACCGAGACCGCTCCGTGCCTCGAAATGCACGTTAAGCACTTGGTCCCGGCTGTCATTCGTTGATCATTGACATTCTTTACGGGTAATCAGAGGCCCGAAAGTCTAACAACCAGTCTCGTCAGGACTTCAGGAGTACCTATCGTGTTACCCAGTAACTGGGTTGTGCAGGTCAGATAGGCAGTCGCTCCATGTAAAATACTGGTATTCAGCTGTATCCTGCGACTGGAAGCCAACCCCACCTTTTTTTTTTTTTTTTTGGTTGGGAAATCATCAAATGACCCCTCCCGCTCTGGGCGGAGCGGAAGGGAGTGTCAGACTCTTACTGACTAAAACCCACCCGTGTTCCTTCACTTGCCTGTGCCAGGGGCCACGGTATCTCTTTCGAACAACCCGCGACCCCGGCGGGCATCGGCCCTAGCGGACCCCGTCAGTTGGTGCTGACAGCCAACCCCACCTCAGTCGGGAAAAGGCTGGGCAGGTGATGAAGTTGTAACATTAAGATAATTTAAAAAATAAAACGACCATTGAATAAATAAGCTTTATTTTTGGCCAAACTATTACATTGCGTACACCATTACACATCTATTTAAATAAAATGATTACTTAATGTAACAAATTAAATCCATACGAAAATATAGCACAAACTAATGTAGGTACAATTTTGGACCCAATATTTGTTCAAAATCTGTTATTTTTTTAGGAATATACAACAAAATATTGGGTCTGCCTACTGACCAATAAAAATGCAAAGTATGTAGTATATTTAAAAAAGGGGGATAATTATTTCTAAAAAATTATAAAAGGGAAGCCTTATTTTTAGGGGAAGAGCACCCAGCTTTAATACTGAAGCACCCTCTTATCTTTTCACGCTTAAGCAATATCTTTGTTCAATACCTAAATGCCGTTTACAGCTCTCCTGCCCTTTTCTGGCCGTAGCGATCGGGTATAGAGCTTTAGTTTCCTAGGAAAGCGGGCAACTGTCACACAATAACGGCTGTCAAAATACAGTGCGTTTAATGTCAAATACTAGTGAAAATGACAATTTTTATGATGGCACAGGTAGCCAGCAGCCAGCAGTTAGCCCTAGCAATGGGTTTCATTTTGACAGTTCAACAGCATTCATTGCGTTATTTACGTTGTTGAGCAGACAATTTTTTCGAACATATGAAGCAGTGGATTAGCAATATCCTTCAAAATTATTCAAATTAAGATGGATAGTGTGTTTCGCAATTAAGGTGCGGGTTCGCATGGGCGATGTTTTCCCGCAGGAGGAATTTTTCGCGCAATGGATTTTCAACACTCTGCTTAGCGTCGAGAGTTGAAAATGCAAATGTGATTTTTTGACGCACTGGGAAGAGCTCTGTTGGATTCTCAAAATGCTAGCCTCAACACCGAGAGTTGAAAATCGCGCGATAAAATCCCGCCGCGATATTTTTACGTCCGTGCGGTCGTTGATGGAACAGTTTTCCCAGGAAACCCAAGCTCGACCGACAAACTAGTATATTCAAACTTGTTTCAAATTAATATTATTTCAAGTTAAACAAATATCAACTTTATTTTAATGATAATTAAGTTGATTTCAGTGACTACTAGCACTATTGAAAAAGTTATAAAAATGTTTGAAGTTGTAATGTAAACTGAACTTTATTGTGTTGGATTTAAAGTTATTTTTCCATAAACTCGTATTTTGTTTACATTTTTGGCAAATAGATCGCGAATGGTGATTAAATACACCGATGCCACATATATGCGACAAGCCTTACCAATATTATAGTAAAGCTCTAACGCTCGTACTAATTTTATGACTGATTTATAAGACATTCATTTAGAGATACTTGGCAGTATAGTTTTTTTGTTAATAAGACCGCTTTCAAAGCTTTTCCAATCCGATTAAAAGCATATTATTGTCGGATCATTTCAATCAGGAAATATTTCATCAATGTAGGAAACAAATCTATACCTGATTTTTAATAGATAAAAATGTACTTTATTTCAAACTTCTTAAAGCCTAATTTACTCTATTAGGGAACATACATAATACTTTTCTTTTAATATATTATTGCCACGGTTTCACTGGCACTGCTCATATTATTATAACATTAGGAAGCAATATGTGAAATATTAAAAATAGATTCTTCTTTGAATTGGTGCACCTATACCCTTATATATTTTTATAATACTATATTTTGGTACTTACATGATGATTTTATAGAACTGTGCCTTTATTTAAGTTAAAGGTTATATTAAAAGAAATGTATAAAATATAAATGATTGAGATAATAAACTATTTAAAACTATTTTAAAGTTTGGCAACCCTATTCTGATTATGACAGTGTTGTGAATACAAAAATATAAAAAATAACACCATAGACAATTAGCACAATCCGTTAGTAGTTTTCAATAAAATAAAATACAAAATAGACAATTTTAAATTTTATTTAAAATAAAAATAAAAGTATACATTGATACATTTTGGAATCGGACCTTTTTAACACCAAATTAATAGCAACACTGGGCAGTATTATTGTTTTCATACATCCCTCTACAGGATAACAACAGGACATACACAATTCAGGTCCTTATTATACAAAATTTTGTTATACATCGATAATACTGCGCAAATATCAATTTATTCAATCAGAATAGAGTCTTAATATCTATAATTATCGGTTTTTATAATCTAAGGAAATTAATGACATCAAAATCGTTAGCTTGGCCCAAAAATGCTCTTAGGAATGCCGGTATAAAGCATACAGTGCCGACGAGAGGTTGACAGTGAACTGACCTACGTTACAAGGTGATCGCCAGTTACTAAGACGAATTGCATTGACCATAACTAAAATAATAAGCTAATTACAATCTAAATAATAATATTGCTACATCTTTTTAATTGTAATAAGTATATGAAAAATTATGGAAATACATTGCATTTTTTTCGTTCTATATAGACTGTATTAATTGGCAACACTGGTTTATCGCAGAGAACATGTAATAGATCCATCAAAAAAACTAGCAATCAAGGCAACTAACCATGAGTATTGAAAAAAAAAATGTCTATGCTAGGGATGGTGTTTTTAAAAAGCAATTACTTTTCTTTTCACGACAGCTGTTAGTTGTCTAGACTTCATAGTGTCTTATTAGTATTTCACCGCGATAAACCATCGTGTGACCGTAATTCATACAGATTATATGAAATTCTATTTTATGTTTACGTTACAAATCGGTATGTATATCTAAAACTGTATGTAGATTTAATTATTATCAAGGTCTGTTATTAAGTTTTCTATTATCACTGAATATCTAACTTTAGCACAAGTCTGTCTGGAAAGTACATACATTAGGAAAGAAATTCATCACGATTATACAATCACATAATTACATATTTTGTTATGTATAGGTAGGTATTACTAATGACTCGGCTTCGTCAAAAAGTTTGAGGACTACGATTGAAAAGGGTCTTTTAAAAAAGTTTTTATTTGATAGTTTTAAGCTACAGACCTTTCCTACGTTTGAGTACTTATAACATTTCATGTCATGTTTAAGATGCGATATATTTGTACATTCAATTTATTTGTATGAAAAAGTATGAAAATATACTTCTATAAGTCGTGATAATATCGCAATTTAACATCAAAATATTAGTGTGAGATTTCTACACCAACTACTCAATAACACACTGATTTCTATAATTTCTTAATGAAATTTTCTCGAACTTTCTATCGCATTCCTGATTTCTGTTTGACGAAGCGTTTACACTAATTTGTCAATAGGTTTTCTCAGTCAGCCACCATTATCGACACTTACAACTGGATCAGGCTCGTGGAGACCACTACATAAACTATTACTGTGCGTAAAATATCATCCAATCATTTTGTTTTTATTTTAAAAGCTCCTGGCATTTGAGTGAAAGAAATCCTTATTTTATCGACAAAGGCATTTTAGTCACATTCACATCACTAGTTTTCCCGCCGAATTTGATCCGCCATATTGGATTTACAAGCACACGACAGAAATAAAATCAAAATTCATTAAAATTTAATACGTTACAAGTTACAACAGTCGCAATGCCTTTTAGATGTATAGAACTATAAGATTTGCGTATCATTCTCCACTATTACCAGAGCGTTTATACTAACCGATACTTATGGCACAGGTAAACAAAAAACAGAGCCCAACCCAGTCGGTCTTTTCATAAAAATAAAACAGCCAAGCTTAGTCCTTCCAATCCTTTTTGATATCAAAGCACCATTCCCATTGGAGGTGTACGTTTTTGTCGTCGTCAGTAAAGAGGCTGTTAACGGAGTACGAACCTCGCGCGACCATTCCTGAGGGCGCATCTTCGGGAGGCGTCGTGTACGACTGGATCTCGGTTTTTGGCGGGTACGAGCCGACCATGTGGGTCATTTTGTCGACTGTAAATGAGAGAGAAAGGTTTTAGTTTGTGATTTACAATCGTAAAGGATAATGCTAGGATTCTCCACAATTCGAAACATCATGATAACAAGTCTTAAGCCATATTCGAAAGTCCTTGTTCTGACTAGTGGTATTTCAATAATGATTACATAGATGACAATCATTGCGACTGCTGCGCATAGTATTGCAGCTTACCAACTGACGGTCTTGTAAGCTAGGCTGAAGAATAATTTATAAAGATATCGATTGTAGACCACCTGTCTGAGGGTGGCGTTGAAAGGTGAAACTGTATCGATTTTCTGATGTGTTTTCTGTGTGTGTGTGTGTGATTTTGTGATGTGTTTGTTTTTTTGTGTGATACTACACCTTTTGAAGGTTAAATATTTTTGTATTTTGAAGGAGTTGGATTTTTGGGTTTTATGATACGCTTCAGTTTGGCGGGTTACCGCGGTTATTAGACGAAAAATTGTTTTTTTTTTAGATTAATAATGTAGGTACTGCTGGGCTAAGATTATTTGATGACTAAATATAAAACTATTCCTATGCATTTATTCTCTGTAGGACACAATAGTTGATGCCTTTATATACCTATGAAAATTCAGGGAAATTCATTGTTAAGGTGAATGCGCAGAAAGCCCGCGAAATTCAATTTTTCTTACGTTTTTTGCAATTTTCAGGTTGCATCTTGATCTAATCAAATTAGAATCATTAATACATCTTTCTAAGTTAGATTTGTATTTGTACCATAAGAACAGATCTCTTATGGAAAAGTGCGTATTGTACAAATCTAACATAAAGAGATATTTTAATGACTATAATTCTGTAAATACATATCTATTAAAGTCGCGGATCATATTTTGATCAAGATACAACCTGACACTGACCTGCAAATTGCAAAAAACGTAAGAAAATTTTAATTTCGCGGTCGCCTTAGGTATGTGAGCGGTGGGACGGAGGGGCGGGGGCGCTTTGTCATTACGCAGTACATGCAACCCTGCCGCCCTCACCCCCGTCCCCACCCAAGGCGCGGCCAACTAGTTCCGCGCAGACTATAGTAGGTCGAGAATCATATGCTAAATTTATATCGTGTCGGTGTCCCTGCCACCCCGCATAAAATTCGAAAAGCATTCATTGACTACAGATTTTAACTACAGAACTGCTCAATCTCCTAAAAACCAAGTTGAAAACTTCCTTAACCTTTTGAACGCCATTGTCACATGTACGTGACAAGCAAGCGCGTGCCCTGTACGCCAGTCGTGTGTCGCCTATCCTATTACGAGCGACACAAATATGTGACAAAAAATGCGGTGCAGTTTATCACGAAATAAACAATTAAATCATTACTTTTGTGTGTTTTTATTTGTATACCTTAAATATTTAAAATTGTGGCTTGGCGTGGAGGGCACGCGCGTGCGTTTATGCTCTGGCGTTCAAAAGGTTAACATAGTTAATTGTATACAGGCATCACACGTCACAAGATACAATCAATCAGGAACAAGACTATTAAAATGCCATCAAATTGAGTCACGATATTGAATACAATACATATCGAAATTGAATGAACAATCATTGTCGATGCACTTTGAATAAAAATCGGATACGTACCGGGCACTGAGGGGGGGAAGCGTGAAAAAATACAAAGTGCAATCAGATAGAGATTATACTTATGTTTGAATCAAAGTTATGGTCTGTTCCAAAAGTATTTGACGAATATGTACAGTCAACAAAATAAGTATGCAGGACCGTCGAATATATTTGAAGTTTAGTAAGAAACCGATGGATGTTGTCGACTGAAATCATTACTTTGTAAAAAAATATTTACGCCATTAAATATAGTATTTATTATTACTTATTGTGCAAGATTATAACCTGTGGTGCTATTCTGTAAAAATTTCACCGTGAAAACTTAGGTGAAGTGAGCGTGGAGTGAGCTGTCAATAGTGTCAATTCCTAGCAAAAACGAACTCACTTCATCTAAGTTTTCACGGTGAGATTTTTACAGAATCGACCGGCTGAACAAGGTTTTTTTACACTTTCATAAGATACTTTTGGAACAGACATTATAATAAAACACTTTACAGGACCGTATTCTAGAACGATGTAAGGTCACGAGGCTGAATTCAAGTGTTGAAAATAGTAATTTCACAATTACTTGTACGTCGAGATTTGTACATGACCATCACTTCAAAATACAGCCACTGTCGTGATATCATTCAGTCAACCAAGTTGTGAAACTCTGATACATGATAAATCTTAAGATATTCCAGTAAATCTTAAACTATGTTTTAGTAATTCCCAAGATAATGCAATAAACTCCACCTGTTCAATAAAATAACAAGCTGATCCGTTTCAATAGCATTCTGAACTAACAAAACATTATCTTGGAGATTATAGAACGTATGTCCGGATCAGATTCACAACATGCATGGTTTAGACTTAGAATGAATCAATTAACTAAAACCATCAGTTATATTCAGTTAAACAGGATTTACTGGTATAGGATCTTAGGATCTGTCTATCATTAATAGAGTTTAACCGTACCATGTTCAAGCAGACGGCAAAATTAATTGAGAACCCAGGGGTTCTCATTTAGTTCAGGCTTTTGGCCAAGTCAACTAATTTACAAACGTAGCAATGGCAGTGATTGCGAGTTTTTGACAGATCTATACAAATAAATAAAATTTAAGTTTCTGTTTGTGATGTCAAAATAAAAGCGTTTTACTAAATGCATATGAAAGTATATACAGCATTTGTAACAAAACAAAAAACAATTAAGTAAGTAATTTATTTTTTGTCTGTCTGTTCCGGCCAATCTCCGAAAAGGCTGGACCGATTTTGACAGGACTTTCACTGGCAGATAGCTGATGTTATAAAGAGTAACTCAGTTATTTTATTTTAGCAAAAGAATTAGGGTTTCGCGCAAAAAATTAGAACCCTTGAAATCCACAACCACGCGTGTGAAGCCGCGCGTAGAAACTATATAGTTGTCATAAAAAACCTGCCAAACTCATAATGGCGAGACCACTGCATCATTTGTGATTTATTCCAGCTCTCCCTACATTTGCTTATAGAGAGTAATAATATGTCAGGACTCCTTACCTGGTACTCCAAGCCGGTAGGTCTTCTGCACGTATTTGAGTCCATGCACTATCTCCCTCTGAACGATGAAGTCGATCCTTATCCTGTATTGCACTCCTTCCTTTATCACGAACACCTGGAACGTTACAAAGGTTATGTTAGGAAATGTTTTAATAAATAAAAAACTAACTAAACACAATAGTCTGTCTATAACTTTCCCACTTCTAGGACACAGGCCTCTGTGAGGAGTGGGCCGTAATCTACCACGCGGGCCCATTGCGGGTTGGTAGAGTTGGTGGATTGAACTAAACCCATTTCTAAACTATTTATTAACGTGGCGCCATCGCCACTTGGGAAAGGCCTATGTCCAGCTGGACTATGAAAGGCAAGTTGATAGTCTCTTGAAAGAGAAATAGACACTATTTGATTTGGATTAGTAGTACAAATTAATTCTAGTCACAAAGTCAATAAGATGATGGGGATCTCAAAATTGTCATAACCTCTACGTTTGTTACATGAATAATTTATGAAAATGGTGACCAATATCTTCCTCATAATTACGTATTCACCAACCGTTTATTGGAGCTGCTTGAACAGCACCCTAATATTGCGTAACACACTACCAATCTCAATTTGAAGTATATTGCTAATCCACTGCTTCGTATGTTCGAAAATTTTTATGCTCAACAACGTAAAAAACGCAATGAATGTTGTTGAACTGTCAAAATTAAAGCCATATGCTACTGATAGTGTGTTACGAAATTAACCCGCTGCTCCCAGTAACAAAAGTATGTCAATATAATAGGTAAATATTAGCAGAAAAAACAACGGTGTTACCCATCCTCATCATATCTGTCAACCGTATTGAAACAGAGTGATGGAAAAGGAGCTGCCATTTCTTACTCTTTCTTTTGTCTTGACGATACTCCAACATACTAATTATTTGCACAATTTCCTTCGGTGACAAGCCATCTGTTTTGAGCCGAGTAAACCGTGAAGCAGCCATTAAAGCGAGTGTAACGACACGAGCTCGCTACGACACCGGCGCGAGGTTTTTAGGTCGCACACTGGACTATATAGGTAGTTGTTGCTGGCATAAATCATAGTGCTCATTTGATACAGTGGGCTACCAAGTTTATAAACTGTTCGGACAAGGATTTTATGTAAATTAATACAATACGACCGACGTAACTTGGCGGGCCTGAATTTCGCGCAGGAGGCTGCGCACGAACGTTTTTTAGGAACCAAATGGTGGCATGAGGCGAGTGTGAGTGAGAGAACATGCGCGAAAGTTCGCAAAGGCTATACTCAGGCCCGGTCGTATTGTACTTAACATTTATTATGTAATTTCAGTTTTGGAGCTTCAGTCTTACTGCAGTCTTCACAGCCAGTCATGACCAAATACTTATGATATAATAACCAGCTTTTGGACGCGGCACTGCGTTCGCGTGGTCTAAAATGATCTTACAAGAACGTACATTTACTATCGGGAGAAAAAGTATCTTACATTCGAACCCAGGTCTTGGGTCTACCTGTGTGCGAAATTTCATCGAAATCCGTTCGACCGCTACGGTGCGAAGCGGTAACAAACATTCAGAGAGGCAGACATTTATTTTCACATAAGTATAGATGCAGAAAAGATTTGACTTGAATAATTAAAGCGTCACGGTAGGTACAAGCGCGCAACACTTTTGCTTTTTAGGGTCAAGAGCGGGCCAATTTAGCAATAAAAAAAAACGAAGTGCATAGCCTAGTACCTAACTGGAGAGAAATGAATGTTTCATTTCTCTCCGACAAGTTAAGGAAAAGATGCAAGGTTAAATTAAGGAAGTCCCGACTTCCTGGCCTGAGTAGAATGACGGGAAGTGGGCTGGCTGTACCAGCTGCAGGGAAAGCAACCTGTTGTGCCATGTAATAACAGATTTTTAACCTCTTTATGGCATGCACATGGCGTTTTTCTTCACGTGCCTCCAATTGGCTGCAAACGCAACGCGCTTGATCGCTTTTGTATCACGCTTCACGTGTACAAACACGTGAAGCGTGTTACGAACGCAAATAATCTGCTTTTTCAAGTTTACCAGTGCCTATAATAAATACCAAAGGCAGAAGAAAAAGTAGAATTATAATTCATACTAGCTGCGCCCCGCGGTTTCACCCGCATAAGTGTCGATCCCATGGGAATATCGGGATAAAAAGTAGCCTACTTATATGTTAATCCAGGGTGTCAGCTACCTACATACAAAATTTTATCAAAATTGGTCCAGCCGTTTGAGCATGAAGAAGTAACAAACATATAAACACACACACACTCACAAACTTTCGCCTTTAACCGGACGAAAGTAACGTTTAATCAGCCATAAAATTTAATAGTCGGTACCAAAACGAAACACTAAAGAAATTTCAGTTCAGGGACAAGTCATATCATAAGATTCAATTGAAGAAAAAACAGAACCATCCGTCCCTTTGAAATATGGCTCGGATTCTTCCAAACAAAATATATAATGGCTCACAACAAAAAGCTAGAAAACTGTACTCTATCCAAACATCCTGTATGTTCGGGTATGGCGGGTATTGGCAGGGAGCCAGGTCGGGCGTATCGCGATAATTGTGACTAAGCGACTTATTGGGCAGCGATCATCTTGCACCTGTCACTCGGATGATTAGTGAAAGGAATCGCGTGATTTCTTCCCAGTTCGTATACAGGAATTTTGGTGGATGATATCATAAGAAATTGCTCTTAGAACCAAGGAGGAAGTATTTAAGTGTTGAAGAACAAACAATTTCTTTCATAGGCTCGCTCCGCATTACATGGGCGAAAATTTCATGTTTTGGTAAGGACACTACCAGCCGCACTACCAATAGTGTCGTTTACAATTAACGACACTACCAAGTCAATTTTGGATTAAATTGTACAGTCAACCGGCGCCTTCCGCTTCTGCATCTCATGTGACATGAGATGCAGAAGCGGAAGGCGGCTTCTAATACCAGTCAAATGGACTGGAACGGCTTTACTCTGGTTAAGGGCAAGAAAGGTCGATCGCGTCGCAACCACAACAAACACGGTATCACTCCTGCAAGCGAGGTTTTTTGAGCTGCAGTGCTCACCGTCCTTCTGAATATTTGTTGGACCCACATACATACATCGAGAGAGAAGGATCCAAGGCCAAATCAGTACAAAGGAAGGACATTGTTGAAGCTGTCGCGGATGAAGTCGAGCAGTACCTAATCCTAGAGGTAAATCTGGTATTTTGAGAATCTGATAAAGGCGCCGATTCCCTTGTTCACAAACTAAAATAAATTTAGGTTCGTGAGTCTTTTTCTTTCTATGTCGTTAAGAAAAGGACAGAAGATAAATATTAGTTTAGTCCTGTCAAATGAGTCCGCGCCTGACGTAAATTGACGTATTTTCAGTAGCCAATTTTTAATCACGTCTAAACTTGTCTATGGAGTATCTTAATTTGACAGGACTAAACTAATATTTATCTTCTGTCTTTTTCATAATGAAATAGAAAGAAAGAGATGCACTGAACTTGTTTAGTTTGTGAACAAGGGAATCGGCGCCATTCTGAGATCGAGGCCTGCAAAAGGTTGTCGTCCCTAGCCCAAAATTTCGGCTGGCGGGATTTGCGTGTAGATGTTACCTACAGGGAAGCATGCCCAAACCCAAGTAAGGTGTGATAATAATTATGTTTTTGTGGTTTATACTTGAACTTGCTGTGTTGACTGTACAATTTAATCGAAAATAGGCTTGCAGTGTCGTTAATTGTAAACAACACTACTGGTAGTGCGACTGGTAGTGTCCTTGCCAAAACATGGAAATTTTGTGCTATTTTAAAAATTTTCTTCTGTTTTTGGATAGTAGAGCTGCTTATGAAAAGGATCTTCCGGAAAAGTACTACGACTATTTCTATTTCAGGCGCCAAGTTGCAGTGCTGTGTATAGGTTACGATGCCGGTGAAATTATAGACTCGAAACATTTTAGTACTCTTCTCTATGGTTTGAAACACCTAGGTAAACATCTTAGGTTTATAGTAAAAGTCTATAAGTGGCAGTAAAGATTGGTTTCCTAAGAAAGTGGTTACGTCATACTAGAACGGCCGTTATGAGAATCTGTCATTTTCATAACACACTACCAATCGGAATCTGAATAATTTTGAAGCAAATTGCTAATCCATTGCTTCATAAGTTCGAAAATTTTGTCTGCTCAACACGTAAAAAAAAACCAAAAAAAAAAACGATCAAAATGAAACCGATTATGATTGACTATGGCGTCAAAAACGCTCTGTATTTGGCCAGTGCAGCCGTTACTGTGTGACCATTCCACACTTTCAATTTTCTGCTGGCCTCAGCCCAGGCGAGGGATACCCAAACCAAAGTACCAAAGGAACTCTAACAAACCAACTAGACAAAAGATAAACACAGACACTCAGCAATCGTATCTTTCAGCACTAGCAACAAACTCACGTGACTAATGACGTCACTAGCTAGTAGTACGACTACGTACACTCCGACTGAACAGCAGTGACGTATGAGTGTGTGCATAGTTCACTATAGTTATTTTTGGTACATTTCATAGTCCAACGGTAACTCGTGTGCCTATTGCAACACAAAGAATGATGGGCATTTTTGTATGGAGCCTGGCCTGATGACCAATGAGTTCTAATGAGATCCACGAATGACAGCCGGGACCAACGGCTTAACGTGCTTTCCGAGGCACGGAAAAGTCTTGGTATGTAAAAATGGTCACCCACCCAGGTACCAACCGCGGCAAGTGAGGCTTAATCTAATCGATCGACCCGTGTGGCTTTTATTACTTAGCCATAAGCCCCCTCACTGTTATGAATCAAATAACTGATATTATTGAGAACTGCAGTGAACATTAGCGTCATAAACTAATACGTATTATGACGTTCTTATGTCTATTGGTATAAGCCTTTGCCGATAATCACATCAGGGCAACCAAACCAGCGTTACCAGTTATGCTAGCCTTGCTACCTTCAAGGTCGGGTAGGTAAATAGATAGTAACACTAAGGGTCCCCGCACATGGGCCACAGGCCACAGCCTCAAACGCCGCCAACACGAGAAGCTAGAACGACTATTAAACGACGATTTGTAGCGTGTGGCGGCCACCGCCCCCGGCGTCAACCGTGTGCGGCGAGTCCATATAAAATGTATGAAAACTGCAGGAAATATGCCGGTGGCGTCGTTTTGTGGTTGTCGGTAGCCCGTGTGCGGAGACCCTTAGTGTTTGGCCAGACTGGCAGCGCGGGCGCGGCGCGGCGAGCTCAAACATGAACTTCCATTGAGTGTCCATAGTAGGCACGGGGGCGTAGTGAGCGGCGCGGGCTGCATGGCGGGGAGCGCGCGGGCAACTCACAAAAATAAGTCTTCTTCATCCATATTATATTTTGACAAACACAGGACACGACAACACGCAGAACGCAGCCGCGCTCCAGTGCTGACAGGCAGCCCGCGCGCGTTCCAGCGCCCGCGCCCCAGTCTGGCCAAACACTAAATGCAGCTCAACGCTTTTACATGGAGCGTTTGTCCAATACTAATAATAACCAAAGGTGAAATAGATTGTCAGACTTTCAGACTAACTACCTCTAACGACCGAATCAACAACTAATTAACAAAAATTATACCCGTTTACAACCGTAAATCCGTCAGCACTATCTACACTACATGGCCAATGACGTCACATATTACGCTATAATCTTACTAAGCATAGTACAGACTGTGGTACAGACATGATAAATGAGTTGTTGCATCGTAAATCATTTGGGGACTTATTAGTTGAGCGCAGCCCCTGCTCCGTCTGTACGAATATGTTTAGCGTTTTGTTAATCATTCGGAGAGATGTTATGAATTATGTGAAGTAGCGTGTCTGTTTCTGTCCTAATGTTGGCATCATAATATTTGATATAATGCGTGGAGATTCTATGTGGCGCCGAGTTATGTAAATTATGAGGCCTCCTCTCAGTGCGGGTTGGTAGGTGTCACGTCTTTGAATTTTTTGTTCTAGGACATGTCGGTTTCCTCACGATGTTTTCCTTCACCGTTTTGAGAGCAGTGGTGAATAGTTTACATATGAAACGACATGATTTTAGATACGTTCTGAAGTGTCGTTTTAACTTGATGCATGTTTTAATTAAACTTTCTTAAACGTTAAGGTGTATTTTTTACAATATTTAATAATGATAATAAAGCAAAATTTGAGAAAACTTCTCAAATTCAATAATTAATTCAATTGATTCATTTTTTTTTTGCTTTTTTTTTTCATTCATTAATTTCTTTTTGGTCCTTATTTATGAAATAAATTGAAATGCTTGTATGGTGACTGCCAGAATTACCGCTTTGGCTGCCTTATATGTATGGCTATGGACAGGTCTTTGTTTGTACTGTGAAAGTCCTTGCGTTGAAAAGCAGTTAGACTTGGAACTAATATATTAATAAGACAAGTTTATAATTGAACGATAATTCTAGCACTCCTATTCTATTGAACTAAAACACCCTATTAAATTATTTGACACTCGTTTGAATGTTCGAATGGAATATTATATCCAGCCAGACCCTTCACACAAGACTACAGTACTGTAGTGGGACAATTTATGCTGATAATACATTTTTGTCCCATATTTTGATGTTGAAAATGGAGTTTAAAACTTCACAGTAAAAAAATAATTTCTAGAATAAAAGCAAGATTTTTTTTTATTAAATTTAGCGTGTCGACGGCTATCTAAATGGAGTCGGCCCAGAATTCGGCTACGTGTTTGGCGCCATCACTAGCGTCCATCAGTTCCTGTAACGTGCAGCTGACAGGACACGCAGGACACGATATTGAGTGTCCCATCGTTTGTGGAACAGCACCACATTTACACTAAAAGGCAGAGTCGTCTATGAATCTCCACCTGAACAGGTTTTCCTTGCTTCGGCCAACCAGGGTCCGGAGTTTGTTTAAAGACTTCCAGGTTACCCAAGGCAACTCACGTCTAGGTGGGACTTGGGAGGAACTTCAGCGGGTAGAACGAATTGTGACCGTGAACAAATAGGCCATGTTTTTATAACTCTTTTCAATGTCAATCATTTTATCCCACTATTTTTCAATAACAATAACCAGTATCCAGTTAATGGGTACAGGAAAACAGTGAGTACCCATTTTAATACAATTTATTTCCTGAAGGGACAAGGATAATAACGAAATGAAAATACGAACCTACTTAAATCGTGGTAGGTTGATGTTAATTTAGAAATAATAAGTTCAGTTTAGAATGTAATGAAAAAAAAAAACAATGTTAAGAAAAAAATACAACGACGCTAATGAGGTGGATCCGCTGGACGTTGAAAACTTAATAAAACCTAAACAAGTAATTATTAAAGCTACGAAACTATGTGCTTTATGTGCGCGAATCGCGCCTGTTTGTAGGAGCCTTAATTTGGCTCAAACATGATCGTATTCTTTACCAGAATGTCCTTAACAAAAAATTGGTTCATGAAAGTTCACTTGCCAATAAATTTAATGAAAACAATTGATGTATTTTAACCTAATTACCACTATCGTATATTTCGTGGCGACACGAGAGAAAATGAAGCCTTGGAAAACTTTTTTTATTAACTTCTAACCTAGTTTAAAAAAAAACCGCAGTTTTAGTTACAAGACCCTTTAGATTAACCATACATACCATACATTTCAAAGGTTAAGGTTTGGAGGATTATGTGAATTATTCATTTCATATTTATGGACTAGAGACATGAAATTTTGAGGGTGTGTTCTTTGTGAAGTGTAGGTATCCACTAAGGGGTTTTTCGACATTCCACCCCTAAGATGAATGGGGGGAGGGTGAAATTTCACGCGGACAAAGTCGCGGGCAGAAGCTAGTTTTAATACAATTTGTTTAGATTACGGTATAGAAGTATGAGGAACAGGGTGTAAAGTTCACTCATACTCTATAGAAAAGGGAGGATCCTCCGACCAGACGGGTGTTGTGTCTGGCGGGCAACTGCCCGATGATTCATGTCGGGCTGTTGTATCTATGCTAATTGCGCGGTAAACTCTGCTTGTGCGATGCAGGATTTCCGTGACGTCAGACGTGTTGTTCGCATGTGGCGTTGTAGATACCGCTACAAAGGTACATACCTGCTTTTTAAGATCATGGAGGTCCCCGGAGAGGTCCAACTCGACGTCATCGCGTCCAGTGACGCACAACGCAAGCTTCTTGACGATCACTCGGCGTGGGTCGTTGACATCTGTTGGCCAAATAAAAATATTAGGTAATCAGATTTGATACTTAGTCAGTTTAGGTTTCTGATATTCGGAATATGATAAGATTCAATTTTCCGGATTCTAGCGTGCAGATCATATTCAGTTCCGAATTTTGGGGCGGCAGTAAAATTGGTCCGTCGCTACAGGAGAAGCAGTGGTGGCCGGTTAAGGAAAACGTCGTGAGGAAACGGCATGTCGAATCAAAAATTCTAAGACGTGGCCCACTCCCTCTCACAGAGAGGAGGCATCCTCTCTGTGAGAGTCTCTGTAATACAAAGGTCTAAAAAGTTAATTAAGAACATTTTCGAAAAACAGTTTTACAGTCAAATTAGACCGATTTTATATTTTCCATAGAAGCAGAGAGATTTCCAGTTATCTTTTTTTAACTAAGACATTTCAAAAACGTTCTTAAGTAACTTTTTAGACCTTTGTATCCTGCTTATGCGTATGAAGTTTCATTCAAATCGGTTCATTCATTTCGAAAAACAAGGGCTTGAAAGTTTGTATGAAATGCCGTACGTCGTAAACACTCTTATGCCAAAGTAAGTCCAGTCAATGTGCGAAGGGTAAACGGACGAGGCCAAGTTTGTAGAGCGGCCTAATTAGTTTACAAGGACGCCTAATTCCCGACTAGGGTTATATATAAGGTAATTAGAGGGGAAAGGTTCGGAGCCTTTCCCCTCTAATTAGCTGATAACTTCCCTCTAAATGATTAAGGTCCGACATATTATAAAGAGGAAAATAGTTTACAAAGGGCTGGTAATTAAAATAAATCATTACAGGAAACAAGGGGTATCGTATTAATCCCAGTAACTGGGTTGTGGAGGTCAGATAGGCAATCGCACTAAGTTAAATAGGTATTGACCTGCATCCAGTTAAATTGGTAGCCGAACCCAACATAGTTTGGGAAAAGGCTAGGCAGATGATGACAGAAAATAAAGACACCAATTTTCTGCAATTTCTGCCCGAAAATCACTGATTCCAGTATTCATTATAATTCATTATATTGTTAACCAACTACGCCTTTCTATTCGGCAAAGAAAAACATTGTGAGGAAAACTTAACTTCACCATTCATCTTTCTCCTGCCAGTTTTTTTTTTTTGGGTGGAAAATTATCAAATAACTTCTCCCGCTCTGGGCGGAGCGGGAGGGCGTGTCAGACTTTTACCGACTAAAACCCACCCGTGTTCTTTCAGTTGCCTGTGCCAGGGGCCACGGTATCTCTTTCGAACAACAAGCGACCCTGGCAGGCATCGGCCCTAGCGGGCCCCGTCAGTTAGAGCTGACATCTCTTTGAGGCACACGTGGAACACAACGCGCCGTCGACCCGGGCCTGGTTCTTACCGGACGGCGAGCTGCCCATTACTCGCCGTCCGCAAGCCCGCGGTTACGGTGGCCGGGAATCGGCTATCGATTACCGACACCCAAGGCGTCTCCTACGGCGACTCTCCTGCGGCCTCTCCCTCACGCGCTCCGCCTCCTCCTTCGCGAGCATTACTGCTTCGCAGGAGATGACGGCCTCCCTTGCACTCTTGCTCCGTACCATGGCCTGGATTAGGGCCGGACGCGAGAGATCGCCGCCGCCGATAGCCGCCGTGAGGACGCGGCGGTGCTCTGCCCAAGCTGGGCAGACCTCCACCGTATGCTCCACCGTGTCCTCCGCAATAAATTGTCTTAAGAACCTGTCTGATCCGAAGGCCAATTCTCGCAACTTAAAACGTTCAAAATCTAGTCGCACTCTTATCTCGGCGACAAACAAATGTCAACGACTTGTCAAAAATATAGGGAAAACTAGCAGCGCACCGCGGCTTCACCCGCAGAAGTGTCGATCCCGTGAGAATATCGGGATAAAAACTAGCCTATGTCCTTCACTCCTTCCCCGGGATGCAATCTATATCTCTGCCAAATATCGAAATCCGTTCAGTGGTTTAGGCGAGAAAAGGTAACATACAAACAGACAGAGTTACATTCGAATTTATAATATTATAGTATGGATTAGAGGTATTTTTGATAGATTGAGAGTTGAGACTGAGATCAGACTGTGAACGTTCTTAAAATTACGAGAGTTGCCCCTCTGAAATCACGAACACGGAAGTGCAATGATCGTTTCTCATTCCATCTTTGTACGAGTACAAGCCTTTGCCATGTGGTGGATTGAAAGTTTTTTCTGATAAGGCTTAAGCAATTTTAAGATTGGAAAGGTCTTGAAAACGCGTTTAAATATTGACGAAAAGTTTTTTCTACGCCAAACAACTATCAAGATAGGTATTTCTAAGCGATAATTTTCGCCTGGCAAGCATCGGAGAGTGCCGCATAATTTATTATATCGAAGGAAAAACAAAAACATTAGCTCATTGCTCACGTGTCTAATTTTATTCCTACGATGATTATAAGAATAGATCTCGTTTAGACAGCCCCATACTGGGACATTGGATACGCCTACATACCACTGTGGCGTAGTAATGAATATTTTGTGGTCATTTTCTGGTAGACGTTAAGTACGAATACTAGTTTATAAGTCGTGTGTGTACGAACGAAAATTTTGAATAATCCAAAAGTGTAGTATATTGTTATCGTACCTTTGTTACCTTTTTACGCCTAAACCACTGAACCGATCATCCTGAAATTTTGCATATACGTTGTCAGGTGTACAGAAACGGACATAGACCTTTCATCCCGAAAAAAGTGCTGTTCCCGAGGAAAACAACAATAACGTTATTATGATAATAGATGGCGTGTCTTTCGAATCAAAAACAGGACAACGTCTTTCGGGTCAGCTAGTGGTATATAAATTAAGTAGGTTCTGTGTACAAGCAGGAGTATGACAATAGAAACAATTGCCGAAAGGAGGCAAAAAATTCGATCGTAAAGCACTCTCTGATGCTTCGCCTTATGGCTTTATAAGTCGTGCAAAATGGAACTTATAAAATATTTATTTTAAATTCTGAACTTTGCGAATGCTTTGTGTTCTAGATAAATTATACTTATCAAAGTTTTGAAAAGTCAAGCTGTAGCTCAGGTTCTATTGAGCAATAGATCGAAACTTGGGAAAGAATAACTGCAGAGTAAGTATAGAACCGGTCGAAGTGACGGTGCTTGGGTGATGTCCAGCAGTGGACGTCTTTAGACTATAATGATGAAGTACCTATAGATATAAAGATACAGAATGCAGCGTAAGAGTTTGGGTCAGCTCCTTTTATTGATAAAACGCAAGATTGGGGAAGACTACGGAAGGAAGTGCATGGTTAACTCCACGAAAAATTTAGCTATTAGACTGAATTGCGAGTTTCTAAAAGAAAATCTCCCCTTAGCTTAGGAAACAAATACCGTACGTAACCTTTTGCAAATTATATTGGCTTCCTTTATATTTTACCTTTCTAAACATATTCTAAAGAAAATTTAACTACGGTGGAAGTTTTTGGGAAACCTTGCAGAGCCCACAAACAATCAACTTGGTTTTGTAAGACCGAGGTTCTAAACAAAGCTGACGTCCTGGCACTTTCTGACGTATTTATAATTAAAAAGCTTTTGAGTTATGATGGAAGCCAATTAATTACACGACTTTAAGAATATTTTCCTGTTAGTTGCGCAAACATGGATAAAAATTACTTTCCAGGTGGTTAAGGGAGATGGAAAAGAACTGGCGCTACGGACGACGTAGCTTACAGAGTAAGCATGCTGAAGCGGCTGGCCATGTTTGTCGAAGGACAGATGGCCGGTGGAGCTGTCCTGGAGTGGGGACCACGTATCGCAGCAAGCGTAGGATGCCTTCTAGATGGACCGACGACCTAAGAAGATGGCTGATACAGACTGGATACGGAAGGCGGATGGCAGTGTTGTGGCGGAGCCTAGGAGAGGCTTGTGTGCAGTGGACTGCGATAGGATGAGTTGAAGAAAGTTGGTCCTTTTACTCATGACAGGTGTGGTGTGGGTAGTCTGACGACTTTGACATACATGACATATGTATGGACGCAACTTTTAACACTTATCGGCTATTAGTTACGGCCCTCTTGGCCTCACAGGACACACAAGACGGTTATCGCAAATCAAATCCTCTCACACAGGATGCATACCGTCAGAGAATGCATTCGACCAACTAGGTCAACGCAAATAGGTCATTGTCGTTATTGTATTAGTCACATCTGATAGGTCAGCTATAAAGGAAATTGTTGTGGCCGCAAACGACGGTAATAGGGCTTCAGATAATATATGCGTCGGGGAGGAAGTCATATCGATACGTAGAACATCCGTGGACATCCGTGTAAATTAAAATATGTATCCACTGATACCAGTTTGACGATTATAAGACTCGAAGGACCAGAAAGAACCTGTGCCCATTAGAATACTTATTAAGTTGATAGGGTAACTAATGAATGAATTGCACCGATCCCAGGCAGCGTGGTTAAACCAGAATCGATTAATCGAATGAACCCCAAGATTCACACTAGCTCCTGTAGCCTCATGTTCATGGTGCTACAACGACCATTGCATATCAAGGAATAGACCGGGGGGCGCGGTAATGGTAGGGAAGACGTGCCCGTAGGATAGGTAAGGATTTAAGAGCCTACCGGATATGCATCCTAGAGTAAGCATTGGACTAGTGGAGAGATGGGTAATTATTTTCTATGGATGGGTCATCCTTGCCAACCTTGCCGCCAGGTTGGTTCAGGTCACCCTATCAAATATTTTATACAGTACCTATAAACAAATGAGTAAAGTTTTGTGTATGAATGTCGATGGCTATAAGAGTAGGGGAACACAAAGAAAAGATGGATAGACTGTGTGAAAGATGATATGGTTAGAAAGGGGATGACTACTAGAAAAGTTTGGAAGAAAAATACATGTTGCACCGACTCCAAATTAATCGGTATAAGGGCTAAGGGCAGGAGAATGATGATGACAGTGCAAACAAATTAAATTACTGTGGAAGCGAAAATAGAGCAGTGGTGGCCAATAATAGAGCAGTGGTGGCCAAGTGGTAACGGCCGCGACTTAAGAGTTGTAGGTCGTAGGTTCGAACCCAGACAGGCGCTTTACTTTGTGTAAATTATTTCATCACCACTGCTCTCAAAACGGTGAAGGAAAACATCGTGAGGAAACCGGCATGTCCTAGAACCAAAAATTCGAAGACATGACATCTGCCAATCCGCACTGGGCCCGCCCACTCCCTCTCACCGAGAGGAGGCCTGTGTCCCAGCAGTGGGAACATTATAGGCTGATTATGGTTATGGTTATGGAAGCGAAAATAAAGACGTTTTAAAACTATTTGTATGTCCTAATGATATCTTATTCAGCGTTGTTTTTCGTACGTTTTTTTACAAGGCCTTAAGGCAAATCTAAAAAGAACCCTGACAATGAACCATTCTGTTTGCAAATCACATTCGGCACTAAAAGTCTTTGATCTCTTAATTAACACTTCAGTGCTCTTCACAATAATTCCAGGTTCGCACTTGCGCGTTTTTTCGTTAGCGATTTTTTTCGCGCACTGAATTTTCAACGCACTTTATTACCGCCGAGAGTTGAAAATACAACATTTTTGACGCACTGGGATGCGCTCTGTTGGATTCGCAATGCTCAGCGAAACACCGAGAGTTGAAAATCCAGTGCACACTAAAATCCTGCCGCGATATTTTTACGTCTGTGCGAAGGTTGGCTAACTTCAGCAAAAAAAGTATTCGTTTGCAAAATCATCGAGTAAGGTTACTTCGATTTTGAACCTCGATGACAACGAGGTTTAAAATCGAATTAACCTTACTCGATTTCAGTCTCCTACCCAATCATATCGATAACATGCTAGGTATCGATTACTCGTTCAGCGTACAATGTCGTGCGATACAGGTTGTTGGGTCGACCCACGCGTCAAGGTCATGTCATGCGTGAAAGCATTAGACCTTGACATTCGTGACAAGCGTCAAGCCATGTAACGTTCACGGAACTGAAAAAATGCTATTCTGATGATATAATATAATATAATCTGCTATAAAGTAGGTAGTATGAGGTATATAAGAGTGAGGGAAGAGAGTGTACCTGTGTCTGCACATACATTTGACTATGCATACACACATCACGATGCAGTATAAACCTGATTTACTTCCGTCACCTCACACATCAGGTTTTTTTTTTCGGATTGGAAATCATCAAATGACCCCCCCTCCCGCTCTGGGTGGAGCTGGGTGGAGTGTCAGACTCTTACTGACTAAAGCCCACCCGTGTTCCTTCCTTAGCCCTTTATGTTCCGGGCCAGCGGTAACCCTTTCGGACAATCCCGCTGACCTCACACATCAGGTTCAGTTGAAAACCAGCGTCAGGCACTAGTTGTCTGGCATTTTTGCTGAACTGGGCCTTTTTGGCGCAGGTCGTGAGGCACACTTTCTTACATCGGACTTTGCACTTTTTATTTTTATCTTTTTTTTTGTTTTTATCTGATGTACGACTATTATCTGACTATCTGGTGTATTGTGTATTTTAGTCTGTGCTAAATAAATGTATTTTCTTTCTTTATTTCTATTTGTGCACTTTATTATATCCCGCGTCGATGTGTAATCTCCGCTCAGATTGGCGGAAATATAGTCTATGTATGAGGATAATATAGACTATGTATGAGGTCATATTTTCTACTAGGTATATGATAGACAAACGTTGTAGCCTGTAGGTAACGACTTCAGTTTACATACGCACATACTAGTCGCATTTTTACAAAGGGCATGGACCGACTGCCTATCTGTCCTCCACAACCCAGTTACTGGGTAATACGATACCACATGTTAAGACTGGGTAATACGATACCACATGTTAAGACTGGTTTTCAGACTTTCGGGCTTCTGACGACCCGTAATGACAGCCGGGACCAACGGCTTAACGTGCTTTCCGATGCACGGAGGGGTCTCGGTATGTAAAGATGGTCACCAATCCACAGACCACCCGAGGCAAGCGTAGCTTAACCTGATCGATCGACCTGTGCGGCTATTATTATTTAGCCACGGGCCCCACTATCCTCCATGTTTATAATTTCGAATAAAAATAAAGCAATGAATTTTCTGGATAAAACAATAAGTAGGTATCGATCATTCTAGTGGTCTAAGTGAACATCAAATACCTAGAAACAACTAGGTATTTACGGTTAGCATACCTATGTGTAAGTATAAAGGAAGCAGGAAAAAACAACATGCGCAGCGCCTGCGCAACTAATCAAAACGGAAAACGGAGCGTTGGACATGTCATAAAATTGTTTGTCAACGTAAAATGATTAGATAATTCATGTACGTATCAACAGCTATAGATAAGACATTGATAACACGTTCTAGACAGCTTGATAATGTTCTTAGGAGTTTGAGTTAATTTAATTTTCACAGTAGAAAGAAAGAAAAGAATGTAGGAATGAAGAAGGGTGGGAAAAAAAGACGGTTTTTGCTATGCCATGTGACGTGATGAAAAAAAAACTTTTTTTTTTATCCGTCCTTCTGTCTGTCACCAGCCTGTATCTCAAGAACCGCGATAGCTAGACAGTTGAAATTTTCACAAATTATGTATTTCTGTTGCCGCTATAACAACAAATACTAAAAACAAAATAAATATTTAAGGGGGACTCCCATACAACAAACGTGTTTTTTTTTCTGTGT
The DNA here is from genome assembly GCA_951800025.1 of Oligia strigilis. Lineage (NCBI taxonomy): Eukaryota > Metazoa > Arthropoda > Insecta > Lepidoptera > Noctuidae > Oligia > Oligia strigilis. The sequence continues at coordinate 3,423,994 of OX637547.1, forward strand.
TTTTGCCTTGCGGTACGGAACCCTTCGTGTGCGAGTCCGACTCGCACTTGGCCAGTTTTATTGCATCAAATGTCACTAGCTACCCGCTACAATATTAAGTATGTATGTCAATGGATACATTACAAGCATGTTAATTTAAATAAGTAAAAATAAGAAAATAAATTATTTATTTTATCAAAAAGTCCAATTACATTTTAATTTTTAATTATTATTGCAAAGTGCATGTCAGGAATAATAAACTGAAAACAAGATGAGTACCAAAAAGTCAATCATAAAGTCATTTAAAATTGCATCACCATCGATACTCAGATCCCGCTTAGGTCCCACAGACTTTTCCCATAGGAACTCCGAGATATTTATAATACGATTTACCTACTTATGAGAAAGTTTTATAAACGTATTTTAAACAAATCAACATAACAATGAAATCTGGATGTTTTGACAAGTCGTATACCGCGTGCGAAGCATGGTCTGATCGCTAGTAATTAATCTTTATACACAATAACTTAGCAAAAAATGTCACAGGAACAAGGGTAGGTACATTTTTTGCTTAACTCAAGAGTACAATGGACGACTATTTACAAAACTCATGTCCAGAGAAGCTATACAAGAATAGCATGTAATTTAAATATTTATGAAGGGTTTAGATTCTCGCATATAAACGACCGCATGACTAATGATGTTATCAGATACCTAAAGGATGATTGTCATGGTTCATTTAGGAATGGATAATGAATCGTTCATCTCTTTATGGCAACTGCAGCCCGTCGCCCGATGTAAACTTTAGGGCCTGTGCACACGTTTTTTAAACGCGCCATTTACGCGCGTTTTCAAAACGGGCGTCCACTAATATAAAATTTCATTCAAAAATAAAGGAGAAAATCGACTGTGAATAAAGCCAAGTGCTTTTGCTCTGACTATACACCCATTATTATACACCTCTGACTAACCCTTCGAGGAAAGCAGGCGTGGTGTTATGTTATGTCTCAAAACGAACGGAAAACGCCTGGAAGAGCTACTGGTCCTTAAAGGTCCTATTGAAGGGTGAGCTGCCTATGGCACTGAAACGCAGGCTCATGGATATGTGTATTCTTCCCGTCTTAACCTATGGTGCACAAACTTGGTCTTTGACTAACATCCAGAAGTCCAAACTCAAGGTCTGCCAACGAGCAATGGAGCGCAGTATACTAGGCGTTAAGTTAACGGATCGTGTTCGAAACACAATACTGCGCTCCAAAACAAAGATAGCTGACGTGGCTCAAAAGGCTGCTCAACTTAAATGGAACTGGGCAGGACATGTCTGCCGCATACCGGACAAACTGTGGGCCCAAATAGCGCAGAATTGGTGCCCTGACACAGTGAGGCGGGGTCGTGGCAGACCACGTAGGAGATGGCGGGACGAGCTGGATAGGTTCCACCAAGACTGGAAGGAGGACGCGCGGGCTCGCGAAAGATGGAAGGAGTGGAGGGAGGCCTTTGCCCAGGAGTGGGACAGCGCAGGCTAATTAAAAAAAATCGGCCTGGGTTTGAACTCACGAATCTACAACTCATATAATGGGGCCGATACCACTTTGTCAATTCAATTAACATTATTCTATAATATGCTTAGTGCTTACCAACAACAACAGCGCCAGCCTGTGCCTCTCCAAGCAGGGCCTCCTTGTACTTCCTCAAGGACTCATCCTCCTGGTCCGCAGCGAGGATCTCGTCAATAGTTTTCTCTGGAGGAGGCCTGTACGAGGACTTGATCTCTTCTTCTTCCTCCTCCTCAGGAGTGCGGGTCACTTCAGGGTCTCCAGACATGGTAGGTATGCTAAAAACGAAATTTTAGGTTGTTACTTAAGCCAGTTTAATAATATCACAAGGCAAATAAGTTAAAATCTTGAAAAATAAATAAGGATGAGTACCTGGTTTATTTTTTAGAAATCGGGGGTCCTATTAAATAAAATTGACAGCGCAACTGTTTCTTTCATACAAAATTCTGGTTTATTAAACAGCACCTCTCGTGAACCCTAGGCCTAGGTTGAAAAAGGCATCCTCCTAGGACCAGGACCAAAACCAAATGTAAGTATATTTTGAATAAAACAGCAAAACTGCTTCAATAATCGGAAGATAAACCACGTTAATATTATAAAGAGGTACTGTAAGTTTGGATGTAGGAGGTAATCTCTGGATTGTACTGATTGGAATTCTAAAATTTTTTCACTGGCCTTCACTGCACTATCGCCGAGTGTAATATATATGTTTTATAGTACAGTTGACTACAACGTGGGAGAAGTGAAGTCACGGGCAGAAGCTAGAGTTATAATATTAAAGGTAGGTAACGTTATATTTCATGTTTTATGGTGACCACTAGTGATGACTATGACTAGTGACAATAATGTGTGATGCAAACCACTTGAATCCATATTTGTCAGTAATGAGTGACATTTAAAGATCACAATTGGCTGTGTAGGTATTGCCTATTGATAACATGACAAGTATAACTCATTTTAATGTTATTGTCACTATAACTGTCTACACTATAACTGTGTAGTTATAGTTACTAATATTTGTGATCAATAATTTATTAGGGCTATTGATTATGCATTCTAGAATGCTTAATAACCTGGCAAATATAAACCAACAATAATGTTCATTAAAAAATGCACTTGGAACAATAACAATAATATATAAAAAGTATTGAGCAATAACATGCAAACGGCTAATAATAGGCAATCGTTAGATGGATTAATGTTATAATACTAACATAATTTATAGGTAGAATTTGTTAAACTAAAATGTTTAACAAATTCTACCTATAAATTCAAAATCTACACTCACACATACACAGCTACACTCACACAATCACACACAACTGGCACTTATGTAGTTACTCCCTTTTATTTGATATAAATCCATTAAAACTATTTTTACCCGCTTTTCCCCGTTTCTTATCTTCAAAATTAATTGTATTAGTCTAGTTTATTTTTTTTACAAAAGTACACATTACCAATTTGCAAGTAATTATTGTAATGTTCAGAATGGACGGATGGATGACCCCTGTAACACAGGTTTTGCCTAGCACGGGGGTCATTGGTCATTTATTTTGGACTAGGATATTCGCATGCTTAAATTGTCACTCTGTATTTGTGTACTTACCTTTATAAGTCAAATAAATTTATTATTATTATTATTATTTTTTAAGCCAGAAGCACAGAACCAAATGAAGTGGTGGTGCTGGGAGGCTTATGTACCCACAGCTGTGGATGTCTTTCGGCATGAAGGAATGTTATTTTTATATCATGGTTATGTACATTTATATTTATATTTAACTTGTCAGGTGAAAGTTACAAGAATTTTTTTGTGACTTCTGTTATGGTTGAGTTATTGGTGTCTTAAATCTGACAAATTGAGAAATTTTCAATACAATCTTCTTAGTATCTAATATTAATATAGAGGCCATTTAAACAGTTCTAGAAGTTCAATAAATATGGTGAATTCAATTTATGATTCCTATTGATTTTGAAGTTGTGGTGTAATATTAACTAAAAGATTGATCAATGTTATTGGTCAATCGGAGTGAATTGATGTAGATATCATTAACATTAAAGTGACTTAGGGCTTGAGATTTATTATTAATATCTTTATTCCAGCATTTTGACTCATGCATGATAAGCGCTGAATCTAGATCTGTGCCAGCTAATTTATATGCAAGATATTAGGCCGAGAATTATAGGTGTCCCTGGGTGACTATAAGTTAAAAGAACTAACAGATTGGACTTGCAAATCAATTGAAGTGTTTAGACCATGGAAGGAATGCATCAAAATATAGTTAATCAATAGGAAACAAAAGCTCCTAGGAAGACACTTGCATTCGAGAGTCACATGCGACTGTCGCATAGAATCGTATGAATCATAATCCCCCATAACCTCTCTAGTCTACTGTAATAGTAAATTACGCTTACAATTTCGATAAAATATATTTGAGGAAAATTATCACATAGACCGGATTTACGCGGCGCGCAAAGATAAAGATTATTTCAAATTCGCTTGCCGTGAAGCCAGATGTAAAGCGAAATACGTAAGCCGCTAGTGGAACCGCCCAAAAAAAACTAAAAATCGTAAACTTAGTGGACAAAAACTCCGTGAATTAAATTAAATTTGTATAAAAATAACGTAGCTTTGCCACACGTAACGACTCCCTACATCCTACACTATCAGAATTATGCGGCTTAGTCATTGCAAGCCGAATAAGTTACATACGCTGCCGCTGCCTTATCTCGACATTCACGGTAAAACTTGGTTTTAACTTACGTTTCAATTGAAAATGCTGGCGAGACAAAACAAAATCAATAACTTGTAATTGCACAATCGTAACAAGCACTAATTAGCACCGAATATAGATATACAACTTACGAAAATTTGCGATTTGTAAAAACTATAGATCAAAAATGACGGACAAAACGATTCCGGGCGGTCATCGAACTCACAAAATTAATTTATTCGTCGAAATGGCTGTGCGACCAGCGACATTTGCACAACTCTGTCTCACTTTACTCACTATGATCTCTCTGTCGTTTTCAGTACGACAAAATGAGACACCAATACCTCGCAGCCAAGAATTTTCTCAGGTGTTGCCAGAAATAAACCTTTTATCTGTGAGACTTCCGGTGCAGTCTAGTGTTTATGGATATCATGACAGTGATGTGCATTATGCTAGATCAAACGTTATTTTAAATAACGGTACGCGTAGTTCCGGTAACGATAATTTGTACCGTTCCACCAGGAACGTAACAAAATTAATTCCTTGGTTAAAACGATACTGACAAACAGAACGAAATCATAAACTGTTCACTAACAATATTATCAATAATATATCGTTATTAGTGTAACGATATAATAACGTTATTCATTTCGATACTCAACTTTGCCAGCTTCATGACTTATAAGATGACAAAAAGATGAAAAAGTATGAAGAATAACGTTACAAATGAATCTGTAACGTTTCTCGTGTAATGTTATTACAAGCGGATAAGCTTAATGTTACTGATACCTATAAACGTTACTTATAATATTGTTCAACGAAAATGATATTCTCTAACGTTTTCTTTTCGTTACAAATTTTGGGACTAACACTGGTGGTAACGGAACGAAATTCATTTCGTTTTCAAGTCCCTCCCTGTGCTAGATACACACGCAGCGACTTCAGTTACCGACAACCCGTTGGGGAATTTAAAAATCTCACGTTTACACACAGATTTTGACATAGTCATAGTTATTTATTGACATTAATTTGTATCTGAATTTACACAAAATAAATAATATTAAAAATTGAAATACACTGGAAAAAATAATCAAACTTAATTGATTTTAAAAATATACATAATTATCCAATAATTTAAATCATAATATAATTACGATTAAATAAAAAAACATTTATTTAATCATAATTATTTTATGATTTAAATTATTCGAGGAATAATTTTGTAATTTTGACAGTTATTTCATACAAAAAAAACTCAGCCCATCTTCAAATCTCCAATGGCATAAAGTTCAATAGATTTTTTTTGAGTTTTGTTTGAAAAAAACTAGTGTCGGCCGTGGTTTCCTTGGCAACCTGTTATATAATTTTACTGATTGGTATCGTAATCGTTATCATTGATTTTGAAATCGCCAGCGATTCGCAATCGCTGCGTGTGTACCTAACATTATTCTTAGTAAAATACTCATGTTCTATCGACCACAGACTTTTAAAGTGGTTGAGAATTGTTTTGTCCTCTAGAAGCTGTATTATGGTTATTAGAAAATGGTCGGTAAAAACCCGTATGCTCACTATTTCGCCGCCTGCTCGCACCAGTTTGGCAACGTTGCGTGCCATGCACGGAGCGTATCAGTCAGCACCGGCAAATAATCTCGCCGACAATTTTATTGTTGATGCTTCGTGCATGACACGCACAGACTACTTAGAGAATGACACGCAATGGTGTTAGTCGGTGACGAAACGGTCTAGTGGGTATAGTCTCATGCCCCATTCGTGCGAATCGCGAGGCGAATGGCGAGGCGAATAACGAACACGCATATTATGTAAACAGTGCGCTCACTATTCGCCTCGTGACTCGCCTCGCGATTCGAGCGCTCGCGTTGTCAAAAATTTAATAATTCACCCCGCGAATGTGTGAACAGTAGTTCGCGGTGGCCCTCATATACGAATGTTTCGTCGAATCGTTCGTCGAGTGACGAGGGGAATGGCGAACACGATTGTGTAAATGCGGTATCATACTTTTTGTTTTTTGCCTGACACGTTCCTGGCACGGTCATGGTATGAAATTATGGTGAGGAGACTCATTTACACGTCACGTTTATATAATCAAATTGGCTGACATCAATCGAACCATGGATGATGAGGTGAATTGATGCCAGATTGTTTGACTAATGTCCCCCCCCCATGTTTCGGTCCTCAATAAAAAAAATACAAATTGTCAATGGTTTGGTTTCTGCAAATGTCAATGTCAAACTCAAATGAAATGAAAGAATGTTTCAACTTTTCAAGTTGTTGTACTTGTTGTTGAATTCTTGAATTGGTACGATCCTAAAATAATCGAATTACTTAACTAAACATGAGACTTAAAAATTACAGTCGTCTCTTTCTTATACAATTATATTTTATACACAAGTGTGAAGAGTAATAACACTAATATGCTGTTGCGTAGCTATTTAAAATAAATTTTAGGCTAAACCTGATGCTATTTCGTAACTTCTAAACCAATTAAACTGAACTGAAATCAATTTTACTTATTGATTTATTGAACTATCAAGTCAAATAATGTTTGTAAGTATCTCAGGTTTATGTTAAGTCCTCTAGTTGACCTCTTCCAATAACAAATGAAAATTGCTACCTTGATTTCAGAAATTAAACATTTCACGTCTCCCTGCCGTAATAAGATGTCAGAACCATCTTATTAGACCCTGTACAACTACGACTCAAGCTTCAGATGATGAGAAAGAGAAGGAACTGGAAAGAATAGCTAAAGATGTAAGCTTGTTATTGTTCATCCATTCTATCTTTTTTTTTTCTTTTTCTATAGGCTTTTTTTATTGTTGGTTCTATACTGAAATTTGGTCAACAAATTTAGTTAACAAAAAATCCGCTCAATATGTCCATTAACCAAATTCTACTACAAACTAAGCACAAGGCAGACTACAGCCACTGTGATTTTATTGTAAAAACTGATTTATCATTTCTGCTATCCAACTACATTCAATCTTCTTCCACCATCTGCATTACAGTAAGAAAATATTCAGACCACTTAATAATTTCAAATTCCTTGAAAAGCATCTAAGTACTTATTCTAAGTGTTCAAACACACTATGCCGAAGGTACGCGACTTTTACGTTCCGACGTATTCGGCTCATATGACTCCATAAGTGCCGCTCTTACGTAGCAGAAATTCAGTTGCGCACACTCGGTGTGGGGGCATGCCTGCCTCCCGCTGCTCCCCGCCACGGATCTTCTACGGCAATCGTACCTTCGGCATAGTGTGCTTAGACACTAAAATAAAACCTCTTTATTATAATTCCAGGCCTCCATAGATGAACCTCCTACAGCCTGCTGCCAATCTGGTTGCTCCAACTGCGTGTTCATAGTTTGGGCGGAGGCTTTATCAGCAAAAATGCACGATGCAGGGCCTGAACTCAGTGAAAAGATACTGAAGATGGTTGATGACCCCTCGATGAAGGCATACCTTGAATTTGAACTGAGGATGCGAGGATTAAAGAAATGATCATGTTATTGTATTATATTAGGCTAGATAGTAATTTTGTAGATTTTAAGCTTGACAGTTTGAATATTTTGCACTCTTATATTTAATTTTCTGCTCAGGATATCTACACTCTGGTTTACCTTCGGTCCTCTTACAGTTATTTTACGTATCACAGCAACAATCCAATAGCAATCCTATTATAACAGCAATAAAGATCACAAGTTTTGCCAGACTCATCAATAGCAGCAACGCAACAGCAACCATAGTAATGATAATAAAGATCCATGTGGTTTGGATGCGAAATCATATGTAAAATAACTATAAAAGGACTGTAAGATGCATCCTAAGATTTGCCTATAGGAAAAATTAATGATGAATATGTATATAATATTCAAGAAGTTCAATAGGAATCATGTTCTGTTTGTATTTAGGTACACTGTTCTAGCCCACCATTGCGGCTTAGATAGATAAAAATTGTAACTAAAGGACAACTATCCTTTTACAGAATTTATGTTAATTTAGTACATTTTTATTTTTTTGTTAATACATCAGCAACAACATCATATCAGGTGATTCCTTCAATGTAGCCCACGAAATTCTACATTTCTTAAGTTTTTTCCAAACGGCTGCTCTCTTTTTTGTTGATCAAAATTCAATTAGCGGAAATTCTGATAAAATAATTACCAAATTATAATGATTTGAAACATCAATATAGGTCCGAAATAATATTTGCTTCAAATCGTCATATTTTAACTAAAAATGCTATTTCCATCAAATATTTAAAATTTCGTGAGCAATTTAGAATTTGGGCTATCTTGGCGGATCCCGATTTAAGTCATTTAGTGTTAAGTAGGTCAGTAGGCATAAAATATCACTCATTCATTCCATAAATTCTCATTCAAAGATAAGAATAATTATTGTGATAGAACAAATTTTATATTTTTTATTGTTATTTATTTAGTTTACATTTTGTAAAGTTTATTAATGTACAGAAAGATATTACAAATAGTATTAAAAAAACCCTTAATAAATAATCACTGATTAAAATTATTCCAATAGTACAGTGCTAAAAGGTTCTTTTGGCGCGCGTGGTTAAATTTGGAACTAAATACGGCCATCATATTTTTTCAATACATTTCACAAAACGATTGTACAAAATGTTTACCAACAGTGCCCTGTTAACGTCTGTAGAGTGCCAAAAGATCCTTAGTGTGTCTATGGATGTAGATCATTTTGGCGTAGCTTCACTCTGAAATTATAAATTAAGGAGATATAGTATTATTATTAAATACCTAATCATAATAATTATTACGCTTATTAACTCTAGAATGTCTAATAGATGTTTTTGTTAAAATCTATGGCTTGATTTTTCCTTTCCCCAATAATTTTCTACTGATTGCAGAACAAGCACCTACAAAACAATGGAAGTTGTTTTGTTCCCACACTTACCCGGAAAAGTGATGTAAGCTGTAGCTTTCAGTGCTACGAGTCGCGGGTTTGATTCCCGGATAGAACTAACCACCCGCATACGTGTCGATTTAGTGGGAATATCGGGATAAAAAGTAGCCTATTTGTTAATCCAGGGTGGCAGCTACCACCATACTTTTTATCAAAATTGGTCCAGCCGTTGGTGCGTGAAGAAGTAACAAACACAAGCACACTCACAAACTTGTTTAAATTGTTACCTAATTAAATATTTTTGACTAAAATTGTTAAAAGTTTAAATAGGGTACAACATTATTGTGACAGTTAGTCTTGGAAAATACTTTGTTACGAACGTGACTCTTAAATAGTAGGTATACCGTAGTGGTAAAAGTAAGTACCTACTAATTCAAGAATTTTATTCTGCCAGACTCCTGCTTCGGTATCTACACAACCTATAAAGTTCTCATTGTTGGGACCATAGAAATGTATCATAATATCTATGGTTGGGAACTTGGGACACAGGCCTGCTGCCTGTGAGAGGGATCGGGCCATACACACGGGCCCAGTGCGGGTGTGAAGAGCGTACGGCGTAAACGATCTTATGAGCGTTTTGACAATGTTCTTAATTAACGTTTTAAACCTTTGTATCCTGCTTATGCGTACAGTCAACAGCAAAAGTAGATAATCAAAATAAGAAATTCAGTACTAATGAACGGAGTTCGCGTCAGAACTCTGCCACACAGCCACACAGTCTCTGCACACAGCTCAACAACAGCAACAGCTCTACCATACAGTTCTCACGCGAACTCCGTTAATTAGTATTGAATTTCTGATTTTGATCATCTACTTTTGCTGTTGACTGTACCTATGAAGTTTCATTAAAATCGGTTCATTAATTTCGAAAAACAAGGGCTTGAAAGTTTGTATGAAATGCCGTACGGCGTAAACGCTCTTAAAACCCGTCTACTAGTTAACAAAATGTCACCAGTCAGTAGGTAAGAGTTTGTGAAGTTTGTCACTCCCATCCGCTCCACCCAGAGCGGGAGGGGTCATTTGATGACTTCACAACCGCAAAAAAAAAAAATAAGGAGCTTGCTGGCTTTTAAAAAACCTAATCTGCATGCTAATATTATCTACCCTTCTTGTAAAAAAAAACTAACAGCCAATCAGACATTTTGTTCCCTTAGTCCTTGACACCTTGACTGTGTAAAGGAAGATAAGGTTGTCAATATATTTTTATGGTTCGTAAATTTAAATGTTCATGAACCGTAGGTAGGTACGCCCGACGAAATAACAAGCTATACCTACATTTCCAGTTTAAGCCGACTTCTCATTGTGCGGATTTGTGCAAAAAACTTATATAATGCGAGGTCAGCTAAAATTGCCTACTTTTCGCTCGTTTCCCAACTGATATGCTATTGGCACCAATTCCCTTGTTCACAAACTAAACTGAATTTAAGTTCAGTGCATCTTTTTCTTTCTATTTCATTAAGAAAAGGACCGAAGATAAATATTAGTTTAGTCCTGTCAAATTAAGATACTCCATAGACAAGTTTAGACGTGATTAAAAAATTGGCTAAATAGGTACCTACCTACGTCAATTTACGTCAGGCGCTGACTAATTTGACAGGACTAAACTTATATTTATCTTCTGTCCTTTTCTTATTAATGAAATAGAAAGAAAAAGATGCACTGAACTTAAGTTTAGTTTAGTTTGTGAACAAGGGAATTGGCGCCAATGTCTCGCCAGACCTTTTAGTGTGAAACAAAGTTCATGTTTCATTTTAAGTAATTACTTTTAAAGACTTAGGTATATTATTAGGTCATCATCATCATCTGCCTAGCCTTTTCCCAACTATGTTGGGGTCAGCTTCCAGTCTAACCGGATGCAGCTGAATACCTACCAGTATTTTACATGGAGCGAATGCCTATCTGACCTCCACAACCCAGTTACTGGGTAATACGATACCCCTTGGTAAGACTGGTTGTCAGACTTTCGGGCTTCTGACGACCCGTAACGACTGTCAAAGATCCACGAATGACAGTCGGGACCAACGGCTTAACGTGCTTTCAGACGGAGGGGTCTCGGTATGTAAAGATGGTCACCCATCCACAGACCAACCGCGTGTGATTCGAACTGTGTTACGTGTACGCAATTAGGCCCTTTGTATGGATCAGTCAGTGTTGTATATATATCACTGTGGAACATTGACATATATGTATATTAGGTACTATGGAAGCATTTTGAAGGACACGTTTTTTCTACGGCGCGTTTAAAAACGCACTGTAAAGAAGAAACCGTACCGTGTTCAAAGGGATGCTAAAAAAAAAACAAAATGATCATTTCATTAAAAAAGTCTTTATTATATCAACAGTCAACAGCAATAATCATTTAAGTACATTTAATTTAAGTATAAATAAGTCCATGTAGATTTTATTTATAAAGCATTCATTAACAATAATATTCTTTGGTAAAATTTCAATTGTAAGTAATATTCTATTATGTACGTAGGTAATTATTTTAAACATGGGGTGTTTACATTTTTACTTAGGTACTCTATGAACATGGGATTAAGCATGGACAGTCATTTGACACGAAAATAATATCTACTGTTTATCGAAATCGATACAAATTAGTAATGAAGTTAGGTACGACTGGCGCGGATTAAAAATGAATATTTTCATTTTATTTGGTAAGTAATATTTTACATAATTATTTTCTATTTTATTACCTACCTACTTATTTATTTCTGTAACTGCCCGTGACAACACAGCGGGCCCTATCAGAATACCAGCGCACAAAGTACATTTGTATAGAGGAGACATTTATTGTATGTACCAGGCGCTGCGACATTCTTTTCTCAAATTATGTCGCGACATCATGCTGAGATACGAGCCTTTTGGCCTCGTGTAGAACTTTCAGCTTATTTTTTTTTATTTTTGATAAATACTTTTTTTTTCTCTAAATCGCCAACCCGTCTTGAACGAGCGTGGTGATCAAAGCTCGTGCCTTCACTGTATGCGAAGAGGACTTTGCCCAGCAGTGGGACAAAAAACAAAAAACAGCTGTTCCCTACATTTATGTTCGTATAAACTCGTCAAAATGTAGGGAACAGGTGATTTTTTTTTCGCGATTTCATGTTTGGTCCCATAGTAAAAGTTGTTCATAATGATGAGTACAATGACCTCTTAAGAGGTTGTTAATGTTTTACCAATAACCCAGTATAAAAATGTTTATCCCAATATGGGAACTAATCTGATTTTTTTTGAAGTGAAAACTTCTTTAGGCGCGTTGATGGGAAAAAACCACTGAACTCGCGACACTGTTACCGACACCGTGCTACATTCAGATGTGTTCGGCTGTCCTCGGGATGTAGGTACTCTGTTTTAAATCCGATATGTCAGTGAATGATGGCAAAGTATTTTGTTTGTGTTTTGTTTTCACTTCTGTCGGCACTCCCAGAGTGCCACTATTTTTTTAAAACAATATTAAGTAGGTAGCAACTATGGTACAACGTACAAACATGATACTGTTGATAGATCTAAACTTTATCTAGGCATACGATCTTTTACCTACTATTAATTTGATAGAAAAAATCCGTAAATAATATCTCCAAACACAATGTTTTTTATTAACATTAGATTTATTTAAATACCTACGTTATTTTGCTGAGCTACCATTTTCATGGCCATTTTACACGCGACGGCCATATTAATAAGTTATTTTAATTTAATTACCTACTTACTTAAGACAGTACCTACTTTATGGTGTTCGTAGTAGTAGTAGGAGTTTAAATGGCTTAATACTTACCTATACGCAAATGCTTGTACAAGAATACCTAGGTATACATTTTTTACATAATATTACAAGATATTTAATTCACAGGCTTGAACATTATTTGGGGCAGTGACTGAGGTTCCGAAGTTGAGCTTAACGATTATTGACAAATGCTTGCACTGATTGAACAGTTCCACACAAATAATTATGTATGGTTCTTTTCTCAAAAGATCATTTCAGGCGCTTATCTACATGGTACCTACTCACATGATCTGACCCAGATTGTGTCTGGACTTTAGAAGAGACTTTGACCCCTTAGTTTATCATTAGAAGTCGCCATTTTTCTCATGGGTAGTCAGATAGGAAATGTCGATTCCATCAAGTTCTTTTTTTACTATTTGACATGTAGGTAAAAGTGATGCCGATACTAACTTATATCCTATTTACAGAAAAAACCGATTTCATTTCATTTCAATAAATGGTTTTACTAAAACTATTCGCGGTAAACTTATTTCTATGATAATTGTCACTTAAGTAGGTACCTAGAACTTCTCTGAAAATCTCTGGAATACTGTACAATTATAGGTCGCTTGTCTCTACAAAAAAAAAAAAAAAAAACAATTACTTTACCGTTGTTCGACGATTGAGCAATTTGTCCCTTTTAAAGCTATTATATCTACGGCTACTTGTAAAAATAACCACTCAAAAGGGATGTTAATTAGGACTAGCAACCGCAATCATGTACTTAACACAAACAAAATGACAAAATGTTTTACCAACCTTTTTTAAACATACGGTTTATAAAAGGTTGGTAAAACATTTTGCCCCCGTAAGTGGTCCTTTTCCCCGCGAACCTTTTAGAACCCTTTTTTACCTTATGCATTGAGCACCCAATGTACCTATTTAAGTAATGAAATATTGTTTTTAATTTATGTTAGTTCCTGGAAGGACTTGGCGGAGGCCTTTGTCCAGCAGTGGGACAAAACAGGATAAAGAAAAAAAAATATTGCGAACTGGTCCTGCTCTTGACCTGGATCTCACCAGAAGGAAAGCAATGGGTAAGGTCTACGATGGTACGAGCTGGCCCAAAAGCTGTCTGTTTCCTCTTGCTTTAAAGGCAGATGGGTTAAGGCTCCTACAAACAGGCGCGACAAAAAAGCACCGCAAGTCGCGCAAAAAGTCGTGCCTGTTTAAGGAGCCTTTATACGTATGTGGAAGGGAAACACACACCCTGGCAGAGAGATTACAGAAACATTGTATTTTTTTGTATCTACGGTCACCAACAAAAGTAGTTTAGGTCCTACTGAGGGGTGCGGGTACTGAGGTAGGGAAGGGACCTAAGGGAAGGGACACATCATTTAAATAGACACAAATTATTTGATAAAGAATATAGAAATAAAGAATAAAAATAAGAAATAACAAGAAAAATAATAAGAAATAATAAATAAGAATATATAATAATAAGAATATAATGGTATATAGGTGATTAAGAGGCGATGGAATGTAAATTATCTGAGATTATGAACACTGCTTCAGGTATTAATTAATTAGTGTGTATCGATATCGATAAACATCTTAACAATGGCAGGGATTTGGTCAAAATCACACAACATACATGCATATAATATAAACATCCATTGACACGCAAAGACTTATTACAAAAACTTACATAACAATAGTCATAGGACTCCTAGGTACATTGATTAGGTCCGTTACAAAATTGTTCAAATACTTCTCATATCAAAACAATATAATTTATATACTAAAATTAATATAGATACAATTATCTATTCCTTACCCGTTCAGTCATTCTCAATTTCTTATAATAATCTTACCTTCCAATTTCGTATAATAATCTTACCTTCCAATTTCGTATAATAATCTTACCTTCCACTTTCGTATAATAATCTTACCTTCCAAATAGGCTTCTATCACATTTATCGATTTATTCTCTAACATTTATTCTCTATTATTTATTTGATTATAAGTAGTACAGACTTTTCGTCAAAATAGACACGTTTTTCGTTGACAATATCATAACATAACATCACGCGTGTATGGATCGAGGGTTAGGCACAGGTGCACCTATAAGGGTGTAAAAAGACCCATCACTTAGCTACCCATTCTGTATTCACGAACGATGAAACTTGACGAGCTCAGTAGCGGGGAGCATGCGCAGGTAAGTCGTGTACGAAATAGTTACCCATAAAGTGTACGAGTTATTCAGGGATTTATCGATGACTTTTTACACCTGATAAAGTACACCTACATTTCTCCAGTTATCTTTAACCAGTTGAATGCCGTTTAAAATTACAGAAAAAAATTTAAAGCCATTGTGTCTCGCGTGGATCCACGTTCGATACGCAGATGTTATAATTACAGTGAGTCACACTGACACTGTAATTCTAACATCGGGGGCAGGATAGCCTATGGCCATCAACCGGCTATAAATAAGGTGAGCCTATGGCCATCAACCGGCTATAAATAAGGTGAGCCTATGGCCATCAACCGGCTACAAATAAGGTGAGCCTATGGCCATCAACCAGCTATAAATAAGGTGAGCCTATGGCCATCAACCGGCTACAAATAAGGTGAGCCTATGGCCATCAACCGGCTACAAATAAGGTGAGCCTATGGCCATCAACCGGCTATAAATAAGGTGAGCCTATGGCCATCAACCGGCTATAATTAAGGTGAGCCTATGGCCATCAACCGGCTACAAAAAAGGTGAGCCTATGGCCATCAACCGGCTATAAATAAGGTGAGCCTATGGCCATCAACCGGCTATAAATCCAGATTCCAGGCTGCTACTGAGAAATTCCAGATGGGAAAACACAATAACACTTTGCGCGACCCGGGAAACGAACCCAGGACCTCATGCTCAGCAGTAGAGCGTTCGTTGACAGTATTAACATCAATAATCAAGTAGGTATGTAGGTACAGTCAACAAAAGAGATAAGTATGCAGGATCGTCGGATATATCTAGTTGAAGTTTAGTTAGAAACCGGTGGATGTTTTCGATTGAATTTGATAAATGAGCTGTTTGTTTTCTAATAATAAAAAAAAAATTTATTCGAGAACATCCATCGGTTTCTTACTAAACTTCAACTATATCCGACGATCCTGCATACTTATCTATTTTGTTGACTGTAGGTACTTACTTACACCTTCATATGAGATCAGTTGGAAATTAAAATATTATACGAGTACTTATATATATATTTTTTATCCTTTTTGAATTCACCTGTAACACAACGGTTCATTTTATATCATCGAAAATACATAAGACTAAGAGTGATTGAAATACATATTATTTACACATAGGTACCTACAGTAGTTATAGAATAAAATTATCATCATCTGCCTAACCATTTCCCAACTATGTTGGGGTCGGCTTCCAATCTAACCGGATGCAGCTGAATACCAGTATTTTACATGGAGCCAACCCGCACTGGGCCCGCGTGGTGGATTACGGCCCACTCCCTCTCATTGAGAGGAGGCCTGTGTCCCAGCAGTGGGAACATTATAGGCTGATTATGGTACATGGAGCGACTGCCTATCTGACCTCGACAACCCAGTTACTGGGTAATACGATACCCCTTGGTAAGAATAAAGATTGTATATTCAAGTTAAAATAAAAATGATATACTTAATAACAGTGGCATTAATATTCTAGACTATTTACATTTAAAAAAAACTTTACATTTCTTTACCTACATTATCAAACCCCAATCATTATTCCTGGCAAAAAAACCTTTCAACTTTGAATATTCCATTTTTCACTTATCCGTTTACTACCTTAATTATCAACTTTGGTATTAAAGGATAATACCGATTTTCAATACATTGAGCTGAAAGATAAATCCGTAGGTATACTAAAAGTATCTCGAAATATGCAAAGACACGTTCTAAAATTGCGCAGTAAGTCTAAGGGTCTAAACAGACGGACTGCATTTCACCTGCAACATCACAGTTTGGATGCAGTTGACTGCTTGCTTTTTCCTTTTTACCGACTTCACAAAAAGGAGGAGGTACTATGTTCGGATGTTTGTTTGTTTTTTTTTTTTTTTGTATGTTTGTTCATCGAATACTCCGCCAATTGTCGACGGATTTTCATCGGATCTGATGATGGGATCTTAAAGAAATCGAGGGCAACCCTCAAATTTTATAGGCTCACTTATTGTTTTTCGCATATTTTATGAAGTATCTTGTGTATTTGCGTATGGTTCTCACCATCTCAGGTAGCTGGGCTGATGATGGAAGGTACAACTCCTTAACAGTAAGAAGTTACTCGAACAGGCAAGGACTGTTTTAGTAAATTGTAGGTATTGATGTTTGATAGGGCATTTGCCACATTTGGTCTCATGATCATCAAATCATGACTTGACTTTTTGACTTTAAAGTGAAAAATAACTTTAACTTCGGAAGTCAGTGGCAAAAAACAAAAATACAAATCCAAAGACACCGACTTCCGAAATTAAAGTTATTTTTCACTTTATAGTGTTTTTTGGAAGTCGATTGTTTTTTTGTATAAAAGTTTTTTCTATTTAGTAATAAATAGAATATATTCGTCTTCTTAGCGAGTCGATGGCAATCTAAATGCACACGGCTAATAATCCAGTTACGAGTTTGGTGCCATCACTAGTGTCCACCAGTTCTTGTAACATGCAGACGACAGGACACGTAGGACACAATATATTTATAATTTTATATAACCTATGGGGTTTCAATTTATTTTCTCTGAAAATAAAGTTAATAATGGCAAAGTCACACTTTAAGTAAAAACTAAGTAGGTAAGTTTGTTTTCCTAATTATTCCGAAATGTATAATTATTACAACATTAGGTACATATTTTTGGTTTAACTAATGAAGTTCTTGTCCCTAATACACAAATGTAGTTATTTCTTATTTTGTATTTTTAAATCATGTCTTGTCGTTTAAATTATCGATTTAAAGTTACTAATTCAAAAGTTATTTAGAACTTTTCGTCTTTCTTTGTTTTTATTTATAACTTTTCGGCTGACAAATTTTAATAAAAGACCTGAAGCACAGTCTCGTGGCTTTAAAAGTAATTGCGAGTAGGTAATTTTAATTACAGTTTAATATCTTTTATGAGCAAAACCTAAGCTCCCTTCGAAAAGAAATAAAGATTGTTAAAAAAGTAGGTATCAGAGAAAAGTTTGGCAAACAACAAAATTGATTTAAAAGGAATAAAATCAAACGAGATCTGGAAAAGAACAAAGGTTTTCTTGTTGAGTAAAGTGTAACAAAGGCTATTAGTTTGGTGATTAAAATGTAAATTACGCAAGCCTAATAAATTTAAAAAAATGCAGTTGACAAAAAGAAATGAATAGGTCAGAACGAATAAGAAAAAGATTCTCTGTCAATTAAACCAACTGCAAATTCTGCTAAAGATTCACGATTACGCTTCAAATTACACTATCCACATTATTTTACATATATACCTACTATCCTAACAGTTCCATACAATTACAACCAAGTACCACCCTCATAATCGACGCAATACAGTCTCCTCAAAGCTGCCATCTTCCTGGCCCTACTGGCCACGCCATCATCTACCACCTTCCCCCCACATTGGTACACCATCATCCAATCATTATAATTATCCTCTACATTGTCTGCACCTTCAACCTTCACCTCAATAGGTACATCTACATCACAATCGTTTTTCAACCAGAAATATTGAAGGGAGCTTTGTTAACGTCATTCGTCGCAGAAGAGGACTACAGGGGCGGAGTGGTGGTCTCGGTTGGGGATGAAGCAGTCGCAGGCTGGGGGCCCGGGGGAGGACAGCGCTGAGCCGGGGCCTGTGAGACCCCCGCAGGACAGGCGGGCCCTGTCGCGAATGTTGTGGATGGAGCGGTTCAGGCCCCATAAGTCTTCGCTCTCTTCGTCCATGTTTCGGAATAGACCTGGTTCTAGAGGGAAGAAAAGTTGCTTAAATACTTTTTTGCTTCCTGAAGATAGAATGTGTCGTAAATTATGATATGACATAATTTCTAAACCTTTTGCTGATTTACTTACGGTATCGACTCATGGTGTTTTTTCTCCTGTCGTGGTCTTCACCCATTAGCCACCACGTCCGCATCTCTCCCTTTCCCTATACAAAAACATAAGATATATCAATAACAAAAAACGCAGAAATCAAGGTATGATCAGAAGGCAATTCTCGAACGTTTCTGTAATTTCTGATTCTGTAAAAATCTCACCGTGAAGACTTAGGTGAAGTAATTTTGTTTTTGCTAGGAATTGCCACTATTGACTTGACAGCTCACTCCACGCTCACTTCACCTAAGTTTTCACGGTGAGATTTTTACAGAATAGCACCGCAGGTCTGTCATCTGTCAAAAATACATTTATCTTTCCTAAATTTTTGACATTATTGTTTGTCGCCGAGATGAGACTGCGACTAGATTTTGAACGTTTTAAATTACGCAAATTGTCCTTCTGGAGTCAGGAGACTGCTTCTTTCCTTTTTCACTTACTACTTTTTATTATCTTTAAATGATAAATAATGATAAATGATTTATTTCTGTAAGTAGGTTTGTACAAACACTTTTACAAGTCAATCATATTTTTTTTTAAACTAGATGAGATCGGCGATTCCCATCTGAAGAAATATAAAGAAAGGCATTTGGACTTTTATAACAAAATAATTTATAACAATAATGTTAGCACATGCGATGACTGTTAAACAAGAAGATGACAGAACCACAGACTACGTGTCAAGTGCAGACGTTCATACTTTCATCACCATCTGACTATTCTGAGAAGAAAGGCCGAAACAAACTCAGAAGTCACAGTCTCTTTTAAAGTCCAGACAAAATCTTGGTCAGATCGTGTGAAGACCATGTAGATTGGTGTCTAAAATGGTCTTTTGTCTGTCACTGTCAGCCAGGACCTAAGTCCCATAAGGTAATGACCTATAAGTAGTCCCTTTGTTCCTCTAACTTAGTTCGTGGTCCCTGTCTCTCGGATATCTTTGGAATTTGCCTAATCTAGGAACAAATTGGCCTAGAAATAGCTTTGTAGTTTGCGGGGAGTTACAACAATCTGATTAGTCGCATTTTTTGACGTGACAACGTCTTAAATTAGGTTGCGGCTGGGAGTCACTTATGAAAAAGTGTAACGCTCGGTAACGTTACGTTCTTATTTTCATTTAATTCCTTGTTCCTATTGTGCAATTTAATTATATTCATATCAATAAATATTCTACCGAGAAAAAGACGTTGTCACGTAAAATCTTCGCCCGTAAAACCGACTTTACAGGCAACCATTTTTTTTTTTGGTTTTAATTCCGGTGCCGAATCGAATTCGAAAAAAACGAAAAACTCTCTTGTCAAAGTCAGATAACTTATTTCAATAAGGGCTGATTTTGCCAACGCCAGATAACCAGTTATCCGAGGATTAGTTTAAATTTTTTGACATATCAATACAATGTTTAGAATGATTTTAGTACGCACATTTTCATTTGGTAAAATTTTTACTTGGCATGAATATTATCAAGGATAATGTCATTTACGCATTTGGTCTTTAATCAAATGATTTATTACAGCAAACAATTTATATGCAATAAACATTTAGTCAGATGATTTGTTATGAAAAAAATATATAGTTAAAATTTTTTTTTTGAGAATTACCTGGTTTTACTTAATTACTTTATAAATACATTGCATGGTTGCGGTCGGTTCAGTTTTGTTAGTTGCTATGATGATGAATGAAAAGTACTACCTATTTGGTAAGCAAGTTATTGTTTAAACGTTCACTTGCCAAACATTAGGTTTGCGTTACAATTTTTTGTGAAAGTTTATTTGCTAAGTAATGATTTGGCAAATGAAATTATGCGAAAAATTGTTTGGGAAGTGATAATTTGGCAATTTCTTTTCGATGAAGCAAGGGAGACCCGGTGTCGGAAAACAGTAATGGTGTCTCATAACTAATTCTTTTTCTTTTATAAAAAAAATAAAAATACTCCTTATAACGTCAGCTATCTGCCAGTGAAAGTCCCGACAAAATCAGTCCAGCCGTTTCGGAGATTAGCCGGAACAGACAGACAGACCGTCAAAAAAATTTATTTTTTATTTTTTGTTATATACTTTCATAAGCAGAGCTGTTATTTTGACATTACAAACAGACATTTCAATTTATAGACGACACCATGAAGTACTTTCGTCACCATCCATTCAAGTACTCAATATAGCAGCTGTTGTTGATATTGAGCGTGATTACTCTGTTCACCACTTACACTGTGGCTATGGTGCAGTTCACGCATTTCTGATTGATGCAACTACCTATTAAAAATTCGTCCGAATTGAGGTCAATGAGAGTGCCCAAATGGCTGGCAGCATTTGCAACGTTGTACGGTAATGCTGATTCTTTGGCCTTAGGCCAGCCCTCGGATTACTTGAAGAGTCGACCAACCCCTTGAGGATGTCTCGAAAGGTCATCTTTGCGATATCCCGATCTTTGATAACACGAAACCTAGTTTTTACCGACTTCAAAAAAAGGAGGTTATCAATTCGATACGTATGTATGTAATATTATTGGAATTGCATTATATTCACATATGACAATCTACTAAGGCTTCCAAACAAATATACAAAATTTCATAGACGTATGTATGTATGTATGTATGTATGTATGTTTGTCCACGCATTTCTCAGCAACTATTAATCGGATCGTGACCATTTTTGACGTGACAACGTCTTAAATTAGGTTGCGGCTGGGAGTCACTTATGAAAAAGTGTAACGCTCGGTAACGTTACGTTCTTATTTTCATTTAATTCCTTGTTCCTATTGTGCAATTTAATTATATTCATATCAATAAATATTCTACCGAGAAAAAGACGTTGTCACGTAAAATCTTCGCCCGTAAAACCGACTTTACAGGCAACCATTTTTTTTTATATTTATATGAAAAGCGTAAATTGCGGATGTTTTAAATAGGTATAATAAGGCTAATGTTTTGAAGTAAAAATAGGGTCTGCAATTTAATTGTTTTGACGTGACAACGTCTTAAATTAGGTTGCGGCTGGGAGTCACTTATGAAAAAGTGTAACGCTCGGTAACGTTACGTTCTTATTTTCATTTAATTCCTTGTTCCTATTGTGCAATTTAATTATATTCATATCAATAAATATTCTACCGAGAAAAAGACGTTGTCACGTAAAATCTTCGCCCGTAAAACCGACTTTACAGGCAACCATTTTTTTTTGTATTAGCTTACATTTACTTCAACTTAGGGAACAGTGCAAGTTTCATCAAAATCGGTTCAGTAATTTTCAAGATATGGACTAATACGTGTAAGTGTGACGGCCTGGCGTATTGATACGAGCTACGGGTGTAGTGTCAAAGGGAAAACATCTCAAAACCTTTGTCAAATTCTAGTGCAAAAACTAAAAATTACAAATAAAAAGTAATTTAAAAAAATTAAACCGACTTCAAAAAGAAATCAACTCAAAATTATGAAATAACTTTAATTTCGGAAGTCGGTGGCAAAAAACTAAAATACAGATCCCAAGACACCGACTTCCGAAATTAAAGTTATTTCATAATTTTGAGTTGATTTCTTTTTGAAGTCGGTTTAATTTTTTTAAATTACTTTTTTTATTAAAATAAAGAGTTAGATAATGTCTAGTAAAAACAAATGAATTTCTATTTCTGGTTGTTGGTAACACACCTAAGTACTATATTTGTTATCTTTAAAATCATGAAACTTCATCATTAGCCTAATGATGTATTTAAATAGAATAAAACCTTCAACAAAGAAGCCACGTCAGTGTGACATTGTTTTCATTGCTCACTACCCCTGTTAGAACTCGATACAATACAGTTTATTTTATTTTAAGCAATGTTTGCTATAAAATCAGTTATATCCATACAAACAATTATGTCAATTCGGTTATTTTTCGGTTTTTACTACAACATTTGTTCCAATAAATTAGTTAATCTCTTATTCAAAGCTTATGGTGTGTTTATCGCCACTCTGCTCATTTTACAAGCTTACATTATAACCAAAGATAATTTATATTCGCTGAAGGTGCGTTTCGGGCTGTTATGCGCTATGCATGCCACAAACGTTTTCATAAGTTTACTTTTTAGTGGCGAAAATTTATTTCTTTTCTTGAAAAAAATAAGAAAAATCACGCCAGCTTTGAAACCAAATGCAGAAATACCGTTATCGCAAATTGTATTTATTATTTTACTGTTTAGTAAAGTAATGACTCATATTTTATACGTCACCATTATTGTATCCGAAAATCTGTTTAATGTATTTTCCGAGGCCACGTTATCATTAACATTGGAAATGGCCCAACGTACGTCCAACTTTACTCGAATAATTATGTTCGAAGTACTGTGGCACCGAATGGCTATGCTTCGCAAACAACTCGAGAAGGACTTGGCAGTCGCACGTAGATTTCAAGAAGGGGAAGTAGTCATGAAGAAAAATATAAAATCCTGCATGAATACTTACAAGAATATACTGAACACGACTCAAGAGATTGATGCACCAATGAAGTTTATGGTAAATTATCAACTATCTAATAAAATAACTGCAGCTGTATGTATATGTTACGGGCAACGTGATTAACTGGGCATTATTATTAAGGACCGGCCATTATAAATAATGCCCAAGAGCGATGGGCAAAGTGATTAATTTATCACATTGACCGGCCATTATTAATAATGCCCTACGGCCCGTGGTCCATGTAAAGTCAGTGTTTGAGATAGCTTGAATTTATCACTTGGACCGGGCAGTATGAATAATGAGGTACTTGCTTTTATTTAGTCCTCTTTTAATTAATTTAAGTGTAATAGCTTCGCGTTCGCGTAGGATTCGTAAGACACAACAATATACTAAATAAAGTAACAGCCCCATTTCCAGCCTGCGCTATTCCATCGCTATTGCTTAGTGTACTTCCTGCGTTATATAGGACGCCAAATCATGACTTTTGTTGGCAAAATTTTGATATCTTGGGTTACATTATTGCAACTTTCGTAGGGCGTAAATACAACCATGTTACTTGCAGATAATGTAGCTTTCTATAGGTGAATTTTTTTTAACTATTTTTTTTAGTTTAATAAGAATCACATTGATGTTGAGGTTTGTCAATCGTGTACTCTCGTTTTGTCGAAGTTGTGACTTGAAACAAAGATGGTTCAAGATTTATGGATCAGTGGGGTACCCCACTGATCCATAAATCTTGAACCATCTTTAGAACTGTCAAGATGAAAGTCATTGCTACTGATAGTGTGTGATGCAATTACGTAATTGCATCACACACTATCAGTAGCAATGACTTTCATCTTGACAGTTCTACAACGTTCATTGCGTTTTGTACGTTGTTGAGCAGACAAATTTAATTTTTCTACCATAATGAAGCAATAGATTAGCAATATTCTTCAAAAATGATTCAGATAGAGATTGATTGGTAGCGTGTTTCGCAATTTTATTTGGGTGCAGGCTTCGAAAAAAGTTAGCAAACTTCCTACGGTTGTAGAACGGACTTCAAAACCTACAAGTACGGGCATCGCAGGATACTTGTGAAAATTGTGACTGGCCACGAAAATCCTATCCTACCCTACTTTCTACTATCCTACTAATATTATAAACGCGAAAGTTTGTGAGGGTGGATGGATGGATGTTTGTCACTCTTTCATGCAAAGATTACTGAACGGATTTTGATATAATTTGACACAGAGTTAGTTTATCACCAGGATTAACACATAGCATACTTCTTATCCCGATATTCCTACGGGATCGAAACTTATGCGGGTGAAACTGCGGGGCGCTGCTAGTTACTTAAGGCTGCGCCGACCGCACAGTGGCGCCCTCATCGTTTGTTTGGTTATTTCTTTTATTTTAGAATGAAAATGCAGAAAATAAGCACGTTAAGTTGTGTTCCACAAGATTATACGTTAATACTATTATAAACAGCAGTTTTATATTGTTTAATTTTATTATAATCACTAAAACAGATAATAGTGGCCACTACTTTCCGTTTTAGTGATTATAATAAAACTAAAAAAATTCAAACTACCGTTTATAATAATATTAACGTATAATCTGGTGGAGCACAACTTAACGTGCTTATTTTCTGCATTTTCATTCTAAAATAAAAGAAATAACCAAACAAACGATGAGGGCGCCACTGTGCGGTCGGTGCAGCCTTAATCATATTTAAACTGTTTAGGTTTATTAACTCATTTAGTTTATTTGCTGTTTCAGATATTTTCGTCTACAGTGCTGCTAATTCTTAAAGTGTTGGATACTGTTTATTTATCTATTGCTTTCATAGGCAACAATTACGTACGTAAAAGTTTTTCCAAAAATTAATAATTGCTAACGTATATTTCTGAATATAAAGTTTTGGTCCACGTTTTGACGCTCAAGCATAGATAACTCATATATACCGTGCATTCGCGATTTATTTGCCAAAAATGTAAACAAATATGAATTAATGGAAAAATAACTTTAATTCCTACATAATAAAGTTCAGTTTACGCTACAACTTCAAACATTTTTATAACTTGGTCAATAGTGCTAGTCAGTCAAATCAACATAATTGTTATTGAAATAAAGTTGATATTATTACTTTAGAAGGTTGTTTTTTAAACTTACAGGGTATGTCTCTAATTGCATTCGAAGCATTAATGGAGTTCATAGTTACGATGTCACCTGCACTACTAGCCGAGATGGTCAACAGCGAAATAGACAAAATGAAGATATGTGTTGTTAAGCAGTTACTTGTATGTCGAGGTAAATTAACTTTACACTTTTTACAATTAACAAAAATAAATAACAAGGATGCCACTTGTTTGGAACCCTAATTGCACAGTATAAAGATATACAGTATTTCGACTTCATAGAAACGGACGAAACGCGAGCTATACCTACGCGCCTCGACATCGGGGCGCGCTCGGGATGCAGACAGTCGCGACTGTGCCGCGTGACGAACGGACGGTGTGTTGTTTTTTTTTAACAATAATCGCGCGATTTTTTCACTAAAAATAAATTGAAGTAAGTACATATTTAATATGACGAGTAGGCTATATTGTGCTGTTTTTGGTTGCATGAATTCGTCAATAACGCATCCAGAGATAACTTTTTTTAAATTACCTGGAAACTCTGAAAGGTAAGACTATAAAATAATTTTACTTACTAGCAGGTAGGTAGGTACATAATGTGTCTTTTTAATGGATAAGCCTCGGGGCATGTGTGTTTTGTTTTGTTAGTTTGTATAATTCAAAGTAAAGACGTGGTTTTTATTAATAATATTTATGTACACACAGTAAAATACAATAACAAAACTAAATGGAAACACAAAGTAGGCAAATGTAATTAAAATACTGGAGGCGGGCAGCCCTATCGCATGTTTACGTACCGCGCGGCTGTAGGCATTTATTTCAAGGTTACGGCCGAGTTACAATACTGTATATGATCTTTATACTGTGCTAATTGTGTAACACACTATAAATCTCAATCTGAACCATTTTGAAGGGTATTGCTAATACAATGCTTCATTAAAAAAAAATGTCTGCTCAATAACGCAATGAATGTTGTTGAACTTTCAAAATGAAAGCCATTGCTGATACTAGTGTTTTACGTAATTACTTCGCTGATTAAATTAGCTAGCGAAACTCTAAAGATGTGATGTATCGGTATCTTAATACGAAAAGACAAAATAAACAGATTTTCTCAACTCATACTTTAAGTAACCTACTAGCAGCGGTTGGAGAACGAATAAACTAGTTTATTTTTTATTTTTATTGTGTTCTGATATCGATACCCATCACGTTTGCGGAGTTTCGCTTGCTAATTTATTTTAACCTTGTACTAAAAAAAAAAAAAAAAAACATTACAGAAAACACAACACGTGACGCAATAGACAACGCCGTGTTGTACTTCCACCAGCATCCTTTCAAGTACTCAATATGGCGGCTGTTCACAGTGGACGTGAGCATAATACTGAACGTGATCGCTCTGCTCACCACCTACACTGTGGCTCTGGTGCAGTTTGCGCATTTCTATAATTGAAGATTTTTTCTTTCGTGTTTGCAATTTTTTCTTATTAGTAATTAATGTACCACTGCTGCACCCTATCCCTTTCCACCTCTCTCTGTCCAGAGCTGCCAAGGACCAATCTTCGCTGGGCCGTAAGTTTCGCCCATTGATCGGACATCGCCACCCCTTGTGGCAAATACAATGTTGTTTTGCAAGCAGCACAAGATGCCTATTCACTCTTGCTTTGAAAGCTGTTTTGATGTTGTAGCATTGGAGTTCCATAATTAATAAATAATTTGGTAATTGCAATAAAGAATTTGAGTGTGAAAAGTTTTTGATTATAATTGTTCCCAAACTACAGAGTGTAAGATGATGCTGGAAAGCGGGTTACTATTGACATGACGGGGTATTCCTCGAAACGCACCAACCTCGAAACGCACCAACCTTGAAACGCACCAAATGAAACGTCTATCGATATCATTTATTACGAATCCTTCATGCTCTTCTCTGTTTCATCGTTGACGCATTTCGAGGAATAAAATTATAATTTTTTTTTTTTCGAGGAATTCTTTTCGTGCCTTTCAAGGAATACAACGACATGACGACTATAGGGAAGTATGGAAGAAGAAATGCTGCGCCGAACCCATATAATTTGGGACAATTAAAGTAAAACAATACTTAACAAAGTAAATATGAACTATTGAACGTCAAGCATAGAGATCCAAATAAACTGGTCTCCCTTACCTTAATATTCACAATGCCCCTCTCCTTAAAATGGTATCCGCCATGTTGTTTTAGCAGCAGGTAGGTGTCATGGCTAACGTGGATCCTCTGGGGTTCTCCACTGGACTCCATCCTAGCTGCAGTGTTCACTGTGTCTCCGAAGAGACAGTATCTTGGCATCTTGACTCCTACCACTCCTGCTGCGCATTGGCCGCTGTGTATACCTGGAGAAGGAGATTCTGTTTAGTTTTGAGGAGTTTTAAGGTTACTCCTAGGTCTCGGACCAGTCATTTTATCCGATGACTTGAAGAAACCGCATTTGAAGAGATATCCGCAGGATAATAAGGTAACCGACATAGCTCGAAGAATTGCCAAACTTAAGTAACAGTGGGTAGGGCACATTGCTCGCAGAACAGGTGGCCGATGGGCCCGAAAGGTTCTGGAGTGGCGACCGCGTACCGGAAGTCGTTATGTTGGAAGGCCTTTCACAAGGTGGACCGATGACCTTGTGAAGGCCGCAGAATCTGCTGGATGCGGGAAGCACAGAACCTGTCGAAGTGGAGGTGCTTGGGGGAGGCCCTATGTCTAGCAGTGGACGTCTTTCGGTTGAAATGATGATGATGACTTGAAGAAAAGACATCAGGGGAGTATTTTAATGAGCCTTGGGAGAGTTGAGCTGGTTAAAATATTGAGAAATAGAAAACAAAATTGTTGCTCATTAGTTTTTTTTTAACAGTGTTGTCGAAACAAAGGGCGCAAGTATATTCGTAGGTAGGTAATGGTAATTGTAAAGTTTTTAATTAGGAAAATGGTTCAAATAACAAACCAAAACAAATGTGAAACTGGAACTCATACGTTACATAAATACGAAATACGAATAAAAGTATGGACTGTCTGTATTAAAAAATTGTCTCTGGTACTTTTATGAACACGTAATACTAAAGCTAACACAGCAAAATATTCTTTGAACAATGTAATATGACAGATGGGCCAAAGTCGTCACACAGTGGGTGCTTGAAGACGGGCGTCGAAAAAGTGATATTACGAAATAAATTACAAATTTGACATTTATTACAAGTCCTAGGTACACATCTCTTCCTTGATAGGTACCAAGGAAACGAAATTAAGATACTTGCGATGTTTATAATTTGACACATATGTTGCAATTTATGTCGTTTAGTCTGAAATGAGCTTCGAACTTTCTGAAATTGAATCATTGGTCGGGTAGGCGAGTAAACTTGAACTGGGATATCTACCCTGCTATTAACGGTCTGATCTCTTTCAGTAGTGCCAGCAATAACGACTGACTGCATCTACCTCATCATCATCTGCCTAGCCTTCTCCCAACTATGTCGGGCTCGGTTTCCAGTTTAACTGGATACAGCCTGTATACCAGTATTTTACATGGAGCGACTGCCTATCTGACCTCCACAACCCAGTTACTGGGTAGGTAATACGATACCTTGGCCCTTGGTAAGACTGGTTGGCAGACTTTCGGGCTTCTGGCGACCCCTAACGACTGTTAAAGATCCACGAATGACAGCCGGGACCAACGGCTTAACGTGCTTTCCGAGGCACGTCTTGGTATGTAAAGATGGTCACCCATCCACGGACCAACCGCGGCAAGCGTAGCTTAACCTGATCAATCGACTTGTACAGCTGTTATTACTTAGCCACAAGCCCCTCTACTGTACCTACCTAACTAGTGTCTTAAATTGTGTATGTTCATGGGCGACGACTACTAACACCACAATTCTGCCCCCGATAGTTAAAAAGACGTATCTAACAAAAAGTAAAAACGTAGAAATAAATGTTTTAATGAATGAAACGGGAAATCGTTTGCTGTCTTCGAGTAAATTAATATTTTACATACTAAATTTTAGTATGTAAAATATTAATTCAAACAAACAAACACACAAAAACAAACAACAAACACACAACAACACACAAACAAACATTAAACATTTATTTACTTTTTGTTAGATACGTCTTTTTAACTATCGGGGGCAGAATTGCGTTACGCACTTTCTAACACAATCCGAAGGATTTTGACGGAAATTCATAATCCATTGCATGTCAAAACGACCTAATATTTTAATTAAAATAAAGGCCCCTACCCTTATAGAATAGAATAGAAATACTCTTTATTATGTACACCATATAAATAATAATTATAATCCCGTATAATTGCCCTCTAGCTTACTTTGTTACTAAAAAATACCGGTTGGTCGGTAAAGGGGAGGTATTTGTTTAGTCGGGGATAAACATGATTTAAAAGGGTCAGACAATAACCGTCTGGTTACAAAAAGAAATCTAACATAAGTTTTAGCCTAAACCTTTGAGCCAGTAAGTATTTGTATTTCGAACTTTATTTCGATTTAGGCAACGCGTTCTTAACACTAAAATGACAACTTAGCACCGAATTAAGCTGTCATTTTTGATTAAAAAACTGCATTTCTATAACAGTTAGTCTCTTAATCCAATAACTGACTCGGTGGTTTAAACCTGATTTAAATAAAGAACGAAAGAAAATAAGTTTTTTTGACCCAGGGACACAATATTCACAAAAAAACAAAAAAAAAACAGAAAAAAAAATTTAAACAGTATTGTATGCCTCACGGCTGCGCCAAACAGGCACAGCGAGGTAATTGCGTAACACAATATCAGTAGGAATGGTTTTCATTTTGACAGATCAACAGTATTTATGTTTTTGTCCAGACAAATGAAAACCAAGCGTGCCATTTTTTGACTATCTACTATGACGTCACAAGCTCGCGTTCTCGCTTACGCTTAACCCAGCCAGCAGTACACAGGACTGAACGCGAAAGTGGCGACTTACGATTTTTGAACGTAAGCTGGTGCGATTATTGGCACGCGAAGTAGTTGCTCTTGCGCTATCTAGGTGTATCTATAACTGTGGATACAAATGACAGTTCCCATTGCTGGGACACAAGCATCCTCTCGGTGAGAGGGCGTGGGTAGTAACCCACCACGCGGACCCTGTGCGGGTTGGTAGAGTCAAATGTCTTAGAATTTTGTCGAACTTACCTATCCTAATATACAGTCTAGCGGCCGGCATGTGCCTGGACCTGATCTTGGGTACTGCGTCCAGCACGTGCAGGGCTAAAGAAGCTACTTCAGCAGCATGACGAGAACACCTCTCCGGTAGACCTCCAACCACCATGTATGCGTCGCCAATTGTTTCCACCTGTAGAATAGGCTGAGTCAGATTAAATGTTTCAGAAATCGGATCGGCAAATATTCTTGTTAACAAAATAATGATCGCGGAGTAAAGGACAAGGGTCAAAACAAAAAGACCTGTGGGGTAATTGCACTAACAGTAAAGTAACAATGGCTTTTATTTTTATAGTTCAACAACATTCATTGCGTTAAGGCTCCTTTATTAAGGGTATTATTTAGAACCCTGCATTATATTGTTGTCTGTAGAATAAGCTCCAATAAGCACTGTCACTTTCAATTCAAATTAATTAGCATACAAAAATGACATTTCAGTAACCATGCAAATAACAGATACGCATGACATTGACTTAAATAAAGTGTGTCTAGTAGACCTTCCATAATAGGCTATTTGACAATGTAAAAAATAAGGTCATAATTATTGACACTCGTATAGATTATGGCTTTTAAAATCGATTTGCATTAATTTTACTACAAAACAATGTATTATTTAGAAAAAAAATCCCGAAAAAACTTCATCTTTTTAAATCTGGCGCCACGTAATCGAAAACGGTCTGGATTGGCTGAACTTAAGATGACGTCATGATTTAGTAAATTTCTGTCTATCGTTCACAGAACAGATGACTTTTGTCTAGTATCTCGACCGTTTCAACGTTTATTTACGTGAATCGTGTCTCGTGACGTCACGACGCCATATTGTTAAAGATAGCGTTTTGGCGGCTTATTTAAACAGTACATTTTTATTTACTATTTTTTAAAAGAAATACATTATGCAATTTGAAGTAATAGGTTTTTGTGGGCTCGTTAGACACCATTAAATAATCTGAGATGTTTAACAGAAACCAGTCAAATAGCCTATTATATGAAGCAATGGATATCCTTCAAAATTATTCAGATTGGTATTGAATTTGTGTTACGCAATTATTGTGCTGGGGTCTATTTAATGAAACTGATGGGCACAGGTGACAGGCGACAATCCGACAATTTTACACAAGTTTCATAAATACATTTTCTGCGTTAATAAAGCATTTGTCGTGGAAGACAAATAAACATGTCGCATTATCAGTAAGGCCCTGAAACTAGTATGAATCACACCAGCTATAATTGCGGAACACGCTATTCTCAATCTGATTTAGCTATTCTGAATAAGTTTGAAGGATATTGCTAATCCATTGCTTCATGTGTTCGAAAAGTTTGTCTGCTCAACAACGTAAATAACGCAATGAATGTTGTTTAACTGTCAAAATGATAGATATTGCTACTGATAGTGTGTTACGCAACTACCCCGAGGACCTGTACCAATTAATCAATCTTAAAGATTAATTAAATAGTTTAGACTCAATTAAGAAGGATAGGTTGACCTTTCAGTATTAGGTCTGTCTCTCTTATGTAAACCATAGATCGATAAATGATGAAATGAAATGAAATGAAATGATTTTGAAATGATTTTTATTTGTAAGTAGGTTTGTACAAACACTTTTACACGTCAATCATGTTTTTTTAAAACTAGATGAAGAAGAGAATAAAATTATTAGATTGCCACTGTTAAGGTTTTACTGGTTTACTTAGACCAAATTAACCAACCAAATTAATATCTCTACAGGTTCAAATTAAATTAGCTAGGGAAACTCATGCATACGTGACGGGTATCGGTATCTGTAACATACCTTGTAAACGTTGTAGTATGATATGATTGCGTCGCAGCAAGTGTACAGGTCGTTCAGGATTTCCACCACCTGAGGAAATATCGGTTGAATAAACACTTTATATACAACATTATTTTTAGTAGGTATATGCGAAACCCGAAACACGTGTCTAGTAAAGAATCTATGTACAAAACTGTGTCATGTGTGTGTAATTTACCTGTTTGTCCGTACAAAAACATGCTCACCCGCGACGCTCGCGCCGCGCCGTCTTGCGCTCATTGATAATAGTACCTAGGTACCTAACCGTTCGGCGGGGAGATTGGATAACCTACTTAGTGTCGCTCGGTGTCCAACTTTTAACATCTTTTAAATATTTTAGGACAAAATATAACATGGGGTAAAAATTATTGGAATCGATTCAGTTACTTATTCTGAACAAACTATATTCAGGTTTTGCATATAGGGTGACTGGTAATTAGTGACCAATACTTAAACACGTGATTTTACTCATCATTATGAACAACTTTTACTATGGGACCAAACCTGAAATCGCGAAAAAAAAACAGCTGTTCTATACATTTTGACGAGTTAGACGAACATAAATGTACGGAACAGCAGATTTTTTTTCGCGATTTCAGGTTTGGTCCCATAGTAAAAGTTGTTCATAATGATGAGTAAAATCACGTGTTTAAGTATCGGTCACTAATTACCAGTCACCCTATATATACTAAAAATAACGTTGTTTACAGGGTCAAATTAGATTAGCTAGCAAAACTCCGCATAAGTGGTGGGTATCGATATGTATCAAATCTTCCTACATAGGTACAAACTAATAAAAAAAAATTAAGTGTCTGTTTGCAATGTTAAAATAACAGCTTTTTACTATCGTGTTTAGATATCGACGATTCCCATCACGTCTGCAGACTTGCTAGCTAGTTTAATTAGATAATTATATGTACCCAGCGGGTAACATTTGTGCCTGTTTAAATATTTAATTTATCATCATCAGCTGTAAACGTATGTAGCTGATTATTGGTACCGATTCCCTTGTTCACAAACTAAACTAAATTTAAGTTCAGTGCATCTTTTTCTTTCTATTTGATTAAGAAAAGGACAGGATGATAAATTTTTGTATATTCCTGACAAATTAATCAACGCCTGACACTACTCCATACAAGTTTAGACGTGTAAAAACTTGCCTACTGAAATTACTTACGTCAATTTACGTCAAGCGCTGGTTAATTTTATGATCCGTGATAGGTAGACAGTTGAAATTTTCACAGATGATGTATTTCTGTTGCCGCTATAACAACAAATACTAAAAAAAAACTGGCCAAGTGAGAGCCGGACTCGCACTTGGCCAGTTTTTATGAAACAGCAGGTATTTTATTGATAACCGACGAAATTTCCTTTATTAGAATCATGTACTGAATTCATGATTACCTACAGTTTGCGCGTTGAAGCTCCTGCTACCCTATACAGGGTCCCAATCGTAGACAGAGTAATCTATAGACTCATGGTATCCGTGTCACCGAAAGGGACAAAAAATTCTGGCAATCTTCATCAAACTATCATTTTTATAGCTTATTACACTGCACCTTGCCATTTTCACAGTTGCGCAAATGTACTATTATTGAATTATGCACAAAAAATATCTTATTTTCCGTTTAATCGCGGTGTAGTTTTTATTATTTCATTCATAATTTTTATTATTTCATTCATAAACGTCAAATTTGTTGTGCACATTGATGTGCTTAGCCGACACGCAGTAAGGGACAGAAATATTCTTACTCTGTCTCTTTTCTTTGCTAGTGACGTTAATATATTTTTCTTTTTCTTGTGCGAATGAAAAAGAAGATATGCAGCAGTCTATAGTTTACTCTGTCTACGTTCCCAATAGAATAGATGGACAAATTTTAACACAGCGCTCAGTTCGTCTAACCAAAGATATCCAAGCAAAAAAAAAACACTGATTAAAGTGATTTTATTTTCACCAAAAATAATATTTAGTGTATTTTCGTTAGCTGATTATTTTTCTTGTAAGTATATCTATGCGTTATTCTTATATGTTTTTTCACCATTGTTCTTATTTTGGTGGTCTGAATGATTTCTAAAAGCTTGTCCATCTATTTTAATAGGACCATATATAGGGTGACTGGTAATTAGTGACCGATACTTAAACACGTGATTTTACTCATCATTATGAACAACTTTTACTATGGGACCAAACCTGAAATCGCGAAAAAAAAAATCAGCTGTTCCCTACATTTTGACGAGTTAGACGAACATAAATGTAGGGAACAGCTGATTTTTTTTTCGCGATTTCTGGTTTGGTCCCATAGTAAAAGTTGTTCATAATGATGAGTAAAAACACGTGTTTAAGTATCGGTCACTAATTACCAGTCACCCTATATACAACGCCACATAGCTTATCCGTGAAGCCACGGCGCATGCACGCACGGTCTAACTTATAGGTACTAATTCGTATAAACGGTGTGCGCCTTCGCTTGTACGTGGTTTATTCGTGGTTACGTGACTTGACTCGAAACCGGTTCGCATAAATCATTCCTTATTCCCTAGGTAAAACCTCAAATGCAAATTTGCGAATGTCTAATTTTCAACCAAACCAAATCTAGGTTTAAAAGATTAAGCTAGGGGAGCCGCCTAACAACGATAAATGATTAAAGAGCCTGTAACAAGAAACAAATTGGTCCCATCTTTATTTTAAGCTATATTTCTCTAGATTTATTTTGTTAATTTTCAGCCAAACTGTTTCACGTTCCGTATCGTCGTGTCGTGTACCTACAGTGTGTGATTCGCTTTTTAGGGTTCCGTACCCAAAGGGTAAAAACGGAACCCTATTACTAAGACTTCGCTGTCCGTCCGTCCGTCCGTCCGTCTGTCTGTCACCAGGCTGTATCTCAAGAACCGCGGTAGCTAGACAGTTGAAATTTTCACAAATTATGTATTTCTGCTGCCGCTATAACAACAAATACTAAAAATAAAATAAATATCTAAGGGGAGCTCCCATACAACAAACGTGTTTTTTTCGGCGTTTTTGCCTTGTGGTACGGAACCCTTCGTGTGCGAGTCCGACTCGCACTTGGCCAGTTTTTTCTATTTAGAGACGAATTGAACAGCCCAACAAAATGCACCAGCTTAGCATACCTCTGGGGTGACTGCCACCACTTGAACCTTAGTTGCTAGGCCACTGCTGCTGAAGATAATTATAGTAGGTACTTCTTCAACGTTCATCATTGGAGCAATGTCTTGATGGATAAGTATTCACGTCAATCTATTCAGACGATTTGATTTTATTTTATCTACTTAAACTGTTTTGCCCCCCCTAGATCTGCCCTTGGTAAAGTCAATTGGTTTTTGTCGTTATTTTTTTGTAACTTTATTATTTTCACCCTCATCAATATGTCATTAAGTATCCTACCTGCGTCATAGCATACTAACTGAGTTAAAGAATAGTAAAATTGGACTGACGGGCTATTCTCGTAATTATAAGAACGTTTACAATCTGATCTGTGTCAATCTGTCAAAAATAACTCCAATTTCCCTACATTTTGACAAGTTTTTGACATTTGTTTGTCGCTGAGATGAGACTGTGACTAGATTTTGAAAGTCTTAAATTACGAGAATTGGCCTTCTGAGAGCAGTAGTGGTCAAGTGGTAACGGCCGCGATTTACGAGTTGTAGGTCGTAGGTTCGAACCTGGACAGGCGCTTTACTTTGTGTAAATTATTGTATCACCGCTGCTCTCAAAACGGTGAAGGAAAACATTGTGAGGAAACCGGCATGTCCTAGAACCAAAAATCCGAAGACATATGACATCTGCCAATCCGCACTGAGCCCGCGTGGTGGATTATACGCCCACTCCCTCTCGCCGAGAGGAGGCCAGTGTCCCAGCAGTGGGAACATTATAGGCTGATTATGGTATGGTATGGCCTTCTGATGTGCTTACCTGCATGGGAGTATTAGTAGCCGCTAGTTTTGTGAACCCGACGATATCACTAAAATATATAGTGACGCAGTCGAAGCTCTCTGCTTGTACCCTTTCTCCGCGCTTCAAGGCTTCTGCCACGGTCCTGGTGTGAGAAAATAAGTTAATAGAGAAAAATGTTTAAAAAAACTTTCTTCTTCTTTTCGTATCGCACTGACAGAAATAAGCAGTAAATAAAAATGAAAAAACATTGGCGCCGATTCCCTTGTTCACAAACTAAACTAAATTTAAGTTCAGGCATCTTTTTCTTTCTATTTCATTAAGACAAGGACAGAAGATAAATATTAGTTTAGTCCTGTCAAATTAAGATACTCCATAGCAAGTTTAGACGTGATTAAAAACATGGCTACTAAAAATACGTTAATTTACGTTAGGCGCTGTCTAATTTGACAGGACTAAACTAATATTTATCTTCTGTCCTTTTCATAATGAAATAGAAAGAAAAAGATGTACTGAACTTAAAATTAGTTTAGAATGTGAACAAGGGAATCGGCGCCATTAACGTTTCAATTTTGTGTTTTTACTAACATTAGGTTAAGATTTTTTACTAACAACTTATTATTGTTACTTATTAGGTACCTATGGATTTTAATCTGAAATATTTAATTTATTTTATTTATATCAAGGGGTGACATCAATAAATCAATTGTGAATTTCCCCTGAGTTTGAATTTCCAATGTCAACGACCGACCGATCGCGTTGCTATGTGAATTTATTCATCAGAGTCATAAACTTTCGATACATAAAGTTCGAACACACGATGGTGCATCAACTTTTATTAAAACTCGCCACAACGCCTATTCATAGCTATTTTACCGTGAAAAACATGTCTATAACTTTTTGTTGGAAATATATTAATGTTTTATTAAAACACTAGCTCCTGCCCTCGACTTCGTTCACGTGGAAGTCGTAAGATACACAATATACTAAAAAAACAGCCACATTTTTATAAAACTCCTTCGGCCCCCGACCCTTCGCGTCACGTCGACTCGCCCTTTTCATTCTTATTTTGTCTGACTTTTATTTCTTTTTGTCCGGCTTCAAGAGGTCGTAGCGTGATGTAAAACCACTTAGAACCTTACTCGAGAATTGGTCTATCAAATGCAAATAATTTTTGAAATCCGACTGGCAGTTCCAGAGCTTAGTGCGTTCAAACAAACAATATATTAGGACAGATAGCAAAAAGGTACCTATATAAAGCTTCCAACAAAAAGGTTTGAAAGGCTGAGTTATTTCTCAGTAGAATAACTTTATTGAAATAAAAATAAATAATAGTTCCAAGCTGTAATATAATAATAAATCAGATATAAACTAAGTTGGTAGGTTAATACAGATAAATAAAGAAAATAATAACTTAAAAACAATTTTTCTGACAATCCGACACCAGTAAACCTGCTTACTTGACTGCATGCAGTCGTATCCAGCGCTCAAGCATCGAAGAGTCCCATCGATCTGCCAATACGCGCAAGATGCCGTTAGAACTAGCACGCATGCGTGTTAGGATGGAACTGCAACGCTTGCGCATAATTGTTGCAAAGCTATCTACGTTAGCTTCAGCAAACATGCCGGAGGCGCTACAAAACCGTTGCGCTGCGCTGCGGTAGCCTCATCAGCATCCTGAACGCATTGTTGTACTGCACTCGCAGGTCACTGTATGCTTTCTGCAAGTAGTTAACCCACAGGCTACACGTGTTAAAGGATTGACAATACGTTGTGAACAGTGTCATCTTTACTTGTTTTGTACAACGTGCAAACCTGCGGGCCAACATATTACTTCGTACAGTCAATGACCTGCGCTCTCTCTCAATAACAGTACTGAAATTGCAATTCTGCGAAATTTTGCCTATCACTTTGCGAAATATTTCGATGAGAAAAATAGTATTAAAGTTATTCAAAGCGTGTTTATTTAAATAAATTTATTGAAGTGAAATATACCATCACACTAATATTATAAAGGCGAAAGTTTGTGAGTGGGTGTGTTTATATGTTTGTTACTTCTTCACGCTCAAACGGCTGGACCAATTTTGATAAAATTTTGTATGGAGGTAGCGACACCCTGGATTAACATATAGGCTACTTTTTATCCCGATATTCCCACGGGATCGACATTTACGCGTGTGAAACCGCAGGGCGCAGCTAGTAGGTATATTTATATAAGTATGAAAACAAGCGGTTTTGTTACAAATTTAGGTATTCAAATTGTTTGCGTCATCGTTATAGTGGTCGCAAACGCGATTACTGAGCGATTCTGGCAATTTTGATCCTGGCATGTTCGATGCGGGCAGTGGTAATCAAGGCAAAGTTCCAACTTAGGTATCTGACGCTTATTTTCGAAAACAAGTTTTAAAACTTTAACTTTAAAAAAAATAAAAAAATAAAGATAACTTAACTTTAAATGCCCCTACGTTCCCTGTACCTGCAGTTGCATGCACCCATAAGCCCAATGTTTTGGGTGCGTTACAG
Source organism: Oligia strigilis (assembly GCA_951800025.1). Taxonomy (NCBI): domain Eukaryota; kingdom Metazoa; phylum Arthropoda; class Insecta; order Lepidoptera; family Noctuidae; genus Oligia; species Oligia strigilis. The sequence continues at coordinate 3,463,004 of OX637547.1, forward strand.
TGAGCGCTACCCTAAACAGCGATATTTCACACCAAAAATAAGTAATTTTTTTTGACTGGCCTGTTGGTATAGTGGTCAGTGACTATGACTGCTATGCCGGAGGTCGTGGGTTCGATTCCCACCCAGGACAAATGTTTGTGTGATGAGCATGATCATTTGTTCTGTGTCTGGGTGTAATTTATCTATATATGTATGTATTTAGAAATATATAAGTATGTTTATCAGTTGTCTAGTACTCATAACACAAGCTCTGCTTAGCTTGAGACTAGACGGCGTTGTGTGATAGTTGTGGAATATTATTATTATTATCTCCTTTATTCAAATAAATTCTTGTAAATTATATTTTTAAATATTAGTATAAAGAAATATAAAAACATTTAAAAATATAAAAAATAGTAGCCCACCGGTATCGGGAACAGGGTCCAAGCTACCGGCAGTCAGGGCTCCAGAGAGAGGAACCTCCTAACAATGCGGGCCGTGTCCAGAAGTACCGCTTTCTGAATCAAGCCCTTGATCCAGCTGCCCAACGAGAGCCTCCTTAGGTGTTGGTCGAGGCTCTTGGCTATTAACCCATTGGCTGTCACGACTATCGGCACAATGGTTGCTGAGTCCACATCCCACATGTCGACAACCTCGCGAGCCAAGTCAAGATACTTGATCTGTTTATCTTTCTCGGCTTTCACGAGGTTCTCATCATGCGGGACGGTTATGTCAACAATCATTGCGCGCCGCTCTGATCGATCCACCACCACTATATCAGGCTTATTGGCAACAATAGTCCTGTCAGTGATGATGGATTATGATTATGATTATTATTTCCCATTAATTATATTTGTGCAATGTTACCTAGTTTAATGTACAGACGCCAGCACATCAAGCTCCCCGAAACTGTCAAATTTTCCCAACCAACTTTGAACCTTATGTTTCAGCGATAAAATTGAAAATCTATTAAAGAAATTTGACAGATTGTAGTAGGTGACGGCTATGTGATGGGTCTTTCCACACCCTGTATTTGAAACCTCGTATAAAGCCTTACCTTGGCAGCATCCTGTTCAGCAGATCATCAGTCCTTCTCTTCTCCTGTAGCAGCTGTTCAGTCCTGGCTGCGACGATGGCTTCCAGGTTTGAAGCATACTTCTCCATCATTGCCAGCATGTTGTCGAATATGTTCGTTTTCCTATGGAGAAGTAATAGATTTTACTAAACGCGGTTTCTCAATGCCAACCTACCACCACCAGTCTTAACAAAGGGTATCGTGCAAGGCTCAACACACACCAAAAAAAATCGAACGAGTCGCGCGGATGCCAGCGGCGCCGCTGGCATCCGCGCGACTCGTTCGATTTCTCATGCAATAATAAGTATTATAGTAATGAAAATAAAGTTAAAATTCATATGACACTGAAACTGCGATCCGCTTCGCCGCGCTTCGACGCTCTTTTGGTGTGTGTTGAGCCTTACCCAGTAACTGTGTTGTGGAGGTAAGATACGCCGTCGGGCCATTTAAAATACTGGTATTTAGCTGCATCCAGTTACACCGGAGTTGAGCAGTGGTGATCCAGTAGTAACGTCCGCGACTTACAAGTTGTAGGTCGTAGGTTCGAACCCAGACATGCGATTTACTTTTAGTAAATTATTTCATCACCTCGGTGAAAGAAAATATTGTGAGGAAACCGGCATGTCCTAGAACCAAAAATTCGAAGACATGTGACATCTACCAAACCGTACTGGGCCCGCGTGGTGGATTACGGCCCACTCCCTCTCACCGAGAGGAGGCCTGTGTCCCAGCAGTGGGAACATTATAGGCTGATTATGTAGTTACAACATAGATAGGGAAAGGCAGGTAGATGATGATGATATTTTTGGTTCAAAGACCGATCTAAGAGAATCTGCTGTCTACTCCTAACCACTCAAACGTACATCGGAACAAATAGACGCGCGCGGAAAACCATGAAACGTCCAATTGGTAGGTACGATCTTTATGCGATCGATATACGATTTACAAAGGGGCAAAAATCTTTGTCTCCCCAGGAAAATCAATATGCATACGATGGCTTATTCAATTGGATATGAAAACCCATCGTACCCAATAGGTCCTATCCGTGCCCAATTTCATCCAAATCTTATAAGAACGACTTTCCATAATCAAAACTATCCATCCATCTAGAAATTTAAATCATTTCTTATTCCTATTGAGTGAAACGCATTTATTATTACATCAATTCGAATCCCAAACGGATAATAGAATTTTATATAACTTATAAACTATAAAGAAAAGCTTTCTTCAACATGTCTAGATGAATTATGCCCGTTTGCACTAACAATAGGCAACACATAAAAGCTCAAATAGTACCTTATTTTCATCTTTCGGCCCTTTTTTTTTTTTTTTTTTTTTTTTTTTTTTTTTTTTTTTTTTTTTTTTTTAAAACGTTGCCCCACACTAGGAATTTCTCCTGTATTGTGGGTGCGTTTACAAACATTTAAATTCACGTACACAAACAGCCAGACCCGGAACAACTACTTGTAGGTCATACAAATATTTGTTCCGTGCGGGAATCGAACCCGCGACACGCAGCGCAGCAGTCAATCGCTTAACCACTGCGCCAACCGTGCCGTCAACCGTTGCCCTTAGCCAAGCGTTGAAAATCCAACGGGCTTACATTTATTTGTCGCCTAGTGTAAGAAGTGATAACGAGCATTAGAGTTTAGATGAGAATAATTATTGCAGATGTTAAGTACACTCCCGGACTCCTAAGTCGAGCCACCGTACAATTCCATGTGAGGTATACAGGCCAAAAACATAAAATTAGTGATGTGTCAAAGAAAAAGTTTTCATGCAGTTTTGATGCTGACATACTGGCCATAAATTTTGTGTCGTCATTGTTCTGAATTTGAATTCACAACCATTTCAAAATTTAAAGACAGAAAATGCAGGGTGGCTCGATGTAGGAGACTGGAGCATTATATTGTAGTAGACTGGTAGCGTATTTACATTAATTACCGACTGAAGACTGAGGTCGAGACGTTTATATCACTTATACGTCTGCGTCTGTTTTATAATAAAAGCTCTAGCAAAATAATAAAAAAAAACTGAATAAAATATTCTGTTCCATTTTTATTTTTAATAAAGAGCAGTTACCATTTGCCTTTAAAAAAAAAACAAGTTCCTTAAGTGCTTGGGGGAGGCCTATGTCCAGCAGTGGACGCCTTTTGGCTGAAATGATGATGATGATGAAGTGGTCTTCAGAGCTCCGAGTTCTTCTATTTCGGGCCAATTATTATATAATATTCCTAAATAAAAAGTAATAAAATGAACTATAATTTAGTTTGCGATTTATTAATAGTTGGCACTTTGCCCACAACCTACGCGAATAAAAAAAAATCTATTTCATAAAATAGCCAGGCCATTAAAAAGACGTTAGGTTGATGTCAACTCGACATTGGTAAAGGTCGTCCTCGACATTGGTAAAGGGAGTCCTTACTCCCCTGATTTGAGGCATTTTGTGGAGAGCATTGTCAGCTAGGTAGCTGATCTCTGGCTTGATCGTTCTTTGAGCAACTTGTCTCCGTGTTGCCGGTGTTGATCGTGTGTTTTGTTTTACTAACATTAGTTACTTATAAGGTATTTTTTCACTAACAAGATATTGTGTGTTGTTGTCCGAAACTGAATAAATAAATAAAAATTAAATTATCTCTGACAGCTGCAATCCAACAACAAACTTATTACAACAACAATAATGATCACTGTAATTTTGACAGAATTGACAGTTGTAGCAACCGAACAGCTACCTTATTGTCACGAGATTAAAGATCACTGTATCTAATATTGACAGTGCATAACATAATTAGCCTATAATGTTCCCACCGCTGGGACACAGGCCTCCTCTTTTCGAGAGGGAGTGGACTATAATCTACCACGCGGGACCAGTGCGAGTTGGTAGATGTCACATGTCTTCTAATTTTCGGTTCTAGGACATGCCGGTTTCCTCACGATGTTTTCGTTCACCGTTTTGAGAGCAGAAATTATATACACAAAGTAACCCTCGACCTACAGCTTTTATGCTGGGCCACTGTGCACTGGGCCACCATCGCCACTGCTCTCTCTGACTGCACATGAAACTTAATTAATGTTTGCAGGTACTTACATGCCAGCATGCATATCCTTGAGCCTCAGCCGGACGAGCCTCAAGTCCGGCCTGCGGTCAGACCGCTCGCTCCAGCACGCGTTCAAGACTGCCAGCACAGCCGGTCTTGCCACTAAGCCTCCTAGCGGCGGCCGGAATAGCACCCCGCCTATTGGGTGCCGCACTCGTCCTATGATCTCTGTTGGAGACAAAATATTATTTAACATTATTTGCCCAATAAATTAAACACGGAATATAAATTATATGACATTATTTGCCCAATAAATTAAACACGGAATATAAATTAAATGACATTATTTGCCCAATAAATTAACCGGTTGAATGCCGTGATTGCAGAAACAATTAAAAAGCCATTGTGTCTCGCGTGGATCTACGTTCCGTTCTACTAAGGGTTAAACGCGGAAAACAATTTCCAAAATGTTCACGGAAATATTGGAAAATATTGTATCAGATAAGCTTCAATCAGTAACAATCCTTTTAGAATTTATGTTTGCTTCAAATTCTCTTCTCTCATGATACGGGCTGCACTGTAGAATAAAATAGAATACTCTTACTTCTCTCTTTTTTTTTTGATTTTTTTTTCTTTTCTTATCTTTACAATAAACCTTGGAATACAGACATGAATTGCAAATAACGATGAATTTCGAGGGTTACCCTGACTGTTTCAGCTTAATTATCTGAAAGTTAACTAAGTAATTACGCAGTTATAGCGACTGATAGGTGAAGTTTGGAAATAAATGACTATAATTCATTATTATATCCGAACTTCAGCAGGCAAATAGTTTCAACTAGGTAATTAAATCGATCCCAGGAAATGAATAACTGTGTGAATATTAAATTGCGTTTATTACCACTATAGAGGTAGGTATGAGGAACAGGGTGTAAAGTTAACTCATACTCTGTAGAAAAGGGAGGATCCTCCGACTAGACGGGTGTTGTGTCTGGCGGGCAACTGCCCGATGATTCATGTAGGGTCGTTGTATCTATGCTTGTTGCGCGGTAAACTCTGCTTGCAAGATGCAGGATTTCGCGTGACGTCAGTATGACGCGTTGTTCGCATGTGGCGTTGTAGATACCGCTACACCACTATTGAACTTTTATTAGAATCTAAAAGTGTGATGAAGAGTAGTGGTGGCCCAGTGGTAGGTAACGGCTTTGACTTACGAGTTGTTGGTAGTACGTAGGTTCGAACCCAGACCTAAATTTATTTATTTATTTATTAACTCAACATCACTATCATTACAGGAATTTCCTAATTCAATAGTGTGGCCATAATTACAGTTATTTCTGACCGACTGGTCGACATGGGCTGGCTTTTTGTTCGTTTGCCACAGAATTTGCATTGCTATTCAACGTGGCAATGCTGCCAGTCTTCTGGGCACGTTATTTATGTGTATAGTAAAGGCTCCTACAAACAGGCGCGACACGCGATATAATCGCGCGCGACACAAAGGCACCGCTCGTTGCGCGAGTTGCGGTGCCTTTGAGTCGCGCGCGATTTTATCGCGTGTCGCGCCTGTTTGAAGGAGCCTTTAGTTGTTTAATTTAGTAGGTACTGTAGAGTCTGGTTCTATAATCCAACCTTAAAGTGATACAGGCTGGTAATATTTGTTGATGGTTGACATTCGAAAGTTCGGACGAACGTCATATATAATTATAGATGGTTTTTCTTAGGATGAAATAAGTTTTATATTGACCGTGTAGCATAGAGTAAGTAAACATGTAAACATATACCGTGTAGCACTAATAGTCTCTAAAACAATATATTGAGTAAAAAGTCATAAGGTCTTTTTATCTGAACTGTGGAGATCCCGGCTGGATCTTCACAGTACCTAGTGTAAATAGTCAGTTGTGTTACCTAGATTATAGTAAAAGTTATGTAAGTAAACCAATCAAAGTCACTGGACATTGCTCACTCGTCAAGCGGATGTTACATGGAACCGAAGTATTAAATTAGATACTAAATACAATCACTCACCAGCATTAGTAAGGTTAGTATCTCCCCAAGGTCCGTTCCTTCCGAGAATCTCGTACAGAATGATACCGAAGGAGTACACGTCTCCCTTCTGCGAACCTCTGGGGGGAGGATTTGGGTCCCTCAAAAGTTCTGGCGCCTTCCACAGCATACGGCGTTCCATTCTTAAGGCGTCTTCAGCGTCGGAACAGCCATCTGGTGAAAGAAATTTCTTGGATTTTTGGGCAGAAACTTTGACATAAGTACAGTCAACAGCAAAAGTAGATGATCAAAATCAGAAATTCAATACCTTATACTAATGAACGAAGTTCGCGTCAGAACTCTGCCACACAGCCACACAGTCTCTGCACACAGCTCAACAACAACAACAGCAACAGCTCTGCCACACAGTTCTGACGCGAACTCCGTTAATTAGTATTGAATTTCTGATTTTGATCATCTACTTTTGCTGTTGACCGTACAAGGGTAGGAGAGCCCGAACCAACTTTATGACGGCTATGAAGTTTGCTACTCGCTGCGCAGTACCTCACCCTTCACCCCCGCTGACAGGCCAGGAGGAGCCGCCAAAAAGTTTAGACTCAGGGCTGCTACTATAAAATTCCTTTTCCCAACAGCACGTTGTTCAAGCTGGAAATCGAATTCTGGACCCTTACACTCAGCAGTCGCGCTTGCAGCCACTTGATAGATAGACAAAAATAAATAAATAAAATATTCACTAACTTTCACATCAACGAAGTAGGTATTCCATATCTTGTAACAGGCTTTTTAAAAGGTAATTTAAAGGCTGTAGGTACCCTTGTATTCTTGGTAGTACCTAACCCCCTTACTAATAAATGTTGTATAGCGTGTTACACAACGCTTTGTTTTCTTCTATCGAAAGTTAAATTACTGACAACTGAAAGAGAGAAATCGGTGTGTAACTATTAATTTATTAGTAAAAGGGGTAGGGGAAGCCCGGGCAAGAAGCATAGGGCGGGTAAGAAGAATAACTGATTTTTCCATAAATATCTATTAGATAGCGCTGTTAACACTTTCTCAAGTCGTGACACGTACGATCGGCAACGCCATGACAGTTCAACCCAAACAATACGCGAGTGCATCTGTTGTAGAATAGGAAAAAAAGGATTTTCTTTGTTTTGTTACGATTTTTGTAAAGGTTTGTACACAAACTTTTTGTATTAGTCATCAGTTGCCTTAATATATGTTTTGTATTTTCAATTGTACGTTTATTTATGTATTATTTGTGATTGTTACTTTTTGTTTACCTACTAAAAACATTTCAAGTCTTGACTTCTTTCTAAAATTAGAGTGTTGGGCAAAATGGATATGGGCAAAACGGATAGGCATTCCGTTTTGCTCAGAGCAAGCATTTTATTAGTATTAGTTACCACTACCATTACATATACCATTTCTGAGTTAGCAGGCCCCAGCAAAACTAAAACTAAAATATCCTCAGTCAACTATCAAAACAAAAATCAGAAACCAAATTTTTACGGTTTAGTGTGCGCTGACAAATACAGTGAACCACCAACGGAAGATTGGATTCAGTGTAATCAGTGCATTTGGGCGCATGAAGACTCCACTTTCTTATGTAGGAGTTGGCAGCTACTTGTGTGATGATTGCGAAGACTGATCTAAACTAATTCTACTTATCCTTTTTGCCCGACCCCACCGGGCAAAACGGATAATTGATACCTTTTGTTAATGCTCAAAATTATTATACATATTGTTTAAGTTTTTGAATTTTAATGATTATTTTCCAAAGATGATTAAACATAGAACAAATTAAAAGTACAAAGAGTTCTATTGATTATTAGATTGTGGTTTTATTTACACTAACCGCTTAACATATTCGTCTTGCCCGGGCTTCCCCTAAGGATTTTAGGGGTGCATTTAAAGAGCTTCCACGTGTAACGAAACTTATATATGAATTTCATAGGTATCAGTTCCTCTAACAACCGCTTTGTTTAGCTAATCTTTGCACCACGACACAAATAATTTTCGTAGAATTCCTTTGACACATTGTACTCGTAAAATGTACTCTGATTGGGCCCGCGGCGATTTTTATTCGCTCACTGGATTTTCAACGCACTGCTTAGCGTGAAGAGTTGAAAATCCAAAAGTGTGTTTTTTGACGCACTAGGATGCACTCTGTTGGATTCTCAATACTCGGCTCAACACCGAAGGTTGAAAATCCAGTGCGTGATAAAATCCTTTTACGTCGTCCGTGCGACTGACGACGGCCAAACCCAATAACTCAAACTCAAAGCATTCAAGAAGTCGGTCAGTCAGAAAATATGAAGCTAGTTGCCCATTCCAAAGCATAGGTACCTATGGAGAAGAACGGTGAACTCCATGGACACTCTTTTTAAATTATATTTAAAAATATATATTACTAAATACACGTGGTATTTCGAGACATCGCCAAGCGGTTGGTCGACTCTTCACGTGACCAGAGGGCTGGCCTATTTTTTGGCCAAAGAATCAGCATTGCCATACAACGTGGCAATGCTGCCAGTCTTTTGGGCACGTTTTCTGTTGACAGCGATGCGGATGAATTTTTTGATGCCCTTTGATTCTTTCCTTTCCTTTTTATATACTTGTACATATTCTTATTATTATTTTAATACTGTACATAAAGTAATGATTTATTAGAGAGAAAGAAATAAATTAAACAAACTTATTACTAAATACCTAAATGTTATTATTACGACATGACGAAATAAAATTTTTTTTTCCTCATAATTTATTACTTTTACGAGAATTTTTAAATTGGATCTGTATAATAAATTACACTTGATGACACCGATTTGATGAGAACGGAATGGTGCAAGTCACCCTCGGTGCTAAGGTCCTGATTTCCACACTAATAATTTTGTGCTTAACGAATATTATCACAACAACAGCTAATTTCAACGTGTTGTAAAGAAAGTTTAGAGCATTGCACATACTTGCGCGTAGGCGATCGATTCGGCAACGTCGTCTTGCGCCCTTTTGTTCGGAGGAAAGATCAAAATTTGACCGCAAGTTCAAAGCGTTGCCAACTTGCGTCATGGTGTGCCATCTTTTTTATTTTTTTTTCCGCTGAGATATGACATTACGCATCTCCGCTCGTCGGTGGACGAGACGGAGTATGTGGGACTCCCTGCCAGGGTGGCAGTATACTCACTAAAACTCAGCGGTGTTCCCTCATCGCCTTGATGGGGAGGTCATGGGAATCCGGCTCAGCCTTTGCATCCACAACCCCCCGGCGCATGCCCGCCTAGCTGGCGGGCCCCGCATGTCCCCCCGTCTGGGGGACTACGGGAATGGCCGGGAACACCTGGCCATTCCCGTCCGGCACCCGTCGCCTGCTGGCTTCCACCTGGGAGGAGTCGCAGATGACTGTCATACTGACTTCTTCTTCGACCCGTCCTCCGCCTTCGGAGCGGCGCCGCGAGAGGGTTTTCCTCCCGCGCGCGCTCCGCCGCCTCCTTCTGGGACATGACGTGTTCGCAGAAGGATGGTGTGCCAACTTGCTTCAAGGTGTGCGAATTTGCACCAACTCTGATATGAATGAATTGCTTATCGGGCGCGCGCTAAAATTGAAGCTTTATTTTTCTTATTTGTTTTGATAGATTATGATAAAATATTTTTTACTGCAACGCCGATAATTCGAGTTTACATAAGGGAATAACTTACCTAGTTTGCACTATCTAAGACGATATGCTGTTATCGATGATTTTCATAGGTCGCGATGTTTACCTCCAAATATATCGGTAACGTTTGAGTACCATATTACGGAACATTTTTTGTTTGTATTTAGTGTCCCCTACCCATATTATACTTAGAACAACGTGCGCGGAAATTTTGCACAAAAAAAAACATAATGGCGGGATATGCCAGCTTCCATAGAAGCTGAACCCCTTTGGCCTACAGATGGTTAATAACATGAATTAACACACAGGGTCAGCTTTTAGATTAGCAACTTTTAATCCCGGTAGTACGTTCCCGTGGGAAATTTTCGGACGTCCACGTAAGCGAGGCCTTGGGTAAAAGCTAGTTTATTAATACAAGTATGTCCTTGGTCCCACATCCTACATAATATACCTATTGACTGTTGCCTCTAGGTTCAATACTTTACTCAAGGTAAATATTTCTTGTAATCACTTGTGACAGCATGAGGTTTCGAGCAATTAATTAAACGAGCTCATGCGGCGCACCGAATTGTTTTGTGTAAATCAATCTAATGGACATAACGTTTACCTATGTACCTACAGCGATTTACGCAGTATGTTTACTGTCTCTTATTGAAATTGGCACAAATGTATGTGACAGAAATAAGGCGGTATTTTTTCAGTCCTATAATAAGATTCTTAAGATTTAGTCCACTCAACGAATGACTTAAAATGAGGTGTAGAGTGCGTGAGCTAGGCCCTAAGCGATTTCTTCAGAAAGTTGTTCAGAGTGTTTAGGGAGTAAACATACTAAAAGTCCCCGCGTCTAGGAGGTGAGCCGGAGTGGGGGGGGGGGATGAAAGCTCCCACTTTTGAGTTTTTCGCTAATATCTTTAAAACGGTGCGTGGTAGAGGAAAAATATCTTACGTAATGAAAGATAATAAAATTTTATACAACTTTTATCGTACACACTTTTTCGAACTCCTACCCATTTTCGAACTACACGTTCCGGAAATATAAAATCTTTCGAAAAACCGACTTTTATCAAACACTAGCTGTTGTCTGCTACTTCGGCGTTAATTCGGGATAAATGCCGCCTACCTATATGTTAATCCAGGTCCTAATCTATCTACCTACCTACCGAATTTCATCCAAATCTGTTCACTAGCCGTTGAGTTATCGAAACTAGAAAGGGGGTGACTACCGAGATTCAAACGACAAACGAGTGTCAAAGATCTGCTTTTTTTTTTTTTTTTTTGAGTGTGGAAATCATCAAATGACCTCTCCCGCTCTGGGTGGAGTGTCAGACTCTTACTGACTAAAACCCACCCGTGTTCCTTCCCTAGCCCTTTATGTTCCGGGGTGACGGTAACCCTTTCGAACAATCCCGCTGCCCAGGCAGGGACCAACTTTGATTGTATAACCTACTCAGTGTCGCTCGGTGTCCAACTTTTAACCTTTTTTAAATATTTTTGGGACAAAATAAAACATGGGGTAAAAATGATTGGAATCGATTCAGTTACTTATTCTGAACAAACTATATGCAGGTTTCGCATATACTAAAAATAACGTTGTATAGGCTAGAGCAGTGGTGGCCCAGCGGTAACGGCCGCGACTTATGAGTTTTAGGTCATAAGTTCGAAACCAGACAGGCGATTTACTTTGTGTAAATTATTTAATCACCACTGCTCTCAAAAAGGTGAAGGAAAACACGTCCTAGAACTAAACATTTGAAGACGTGATATCTACCAGCCCGCACTGGGCCTGCGTGGTGGATTACGACCCACTCCCTCTCATCGAGAGGAGACCTGGGTCCCAGCAGTGGGAATACTAGAGGCTGATTATGAATATATTATAGGCTGAAATTATTTCTAGTAGACTGCGCTAACCCAGCAGATTCACAGACAGAGGGCTATTTATTTAGTTGAAATCACAACCTTTGCAGAATCCCTATTTAAACCCAGCATAAAACCTTTGAGGACAAAATAAATCAAAGTTTACAAAGCTTCGATTTGTCCACAAAGGTTTTATCTTAAACTTTAAATTTAAGCATAAAATATGGTATATACGGGTACCGTGAAAACTCGGTCATTGAACATCGAAAAACACAAAAAAGTTGGTCGAAAAATGCATTTAAATTCTTAACTTGATATTTAATTATTTTTTTTTGTTTAGCCTATACTGTCCCACTGCTGGGGAAAAGGCCTCCCCCAAGTCCTTCCAGGAACTCTTTTCCCGCGCCACCTCAAACCAGCCCTCGCGGTACGCGTCCAGGTCATCTCGCCACCGCTTTCTGGGTCGACCGGAAAATATACCTTGGTTTAATTGACCCAGTTGTATTCATCATGATATGGCTATTGGTTTTACTGAAACGTATGTCCGTTATTTGAGATTACTGGTATATAGAAAAAATTATTTAGTTATGCAGAAATTCTTCAAATAAGCCTGAAAATCAACACTTTCTGAACATCTAAAAGGCGTTCAGAGTTCTCAAAATGCCCACCCTTTATCACTGGGAATGTTTCCCAGGAGATCTATATGTAGTCCCCAGCTATCTAGACACTTTCAGCCACCTCTACAGGCTAAGATTAAAGAAAATAGGAACAGAAGCACTCACATTTTAAGTTATGAAGTCCATAATCAGCAATCTGCAGCACCCATCGGCTATCCACCAGGCAATTGCTCGAAGTCAGGTTCCCATGCGAGATCAGCGCCGAATCGTGCAAGTACGTCAGTCCTCGGAGAAGATCGGCTACCAGACTTGCTACGAACATGTCGTCGAGATGCAGGTCTCTATCTGCTAGGACCCTGGCTAGGGAGCCTCGGGAACAGTAGGCTGAGACGATGCATGCTGAGCCAGATTCTACGCAGACTCCTACGAAAGCTGTTAGGTTTTCGTGGCGAAGTTCGCGGATCTGGTATAGAAAAAAGGTATTAGTATTTTGTAGCTGCTGCAGTCAAGTTGGGTATCCATACTTCGCGCATTTTCTTTGTCGTGGTGGTCATTTTTATTTAAAACACAAAGCAAATACGCGAAGCAGAACAGTAGTTGCGCGAACATAGTGGAAACCCTGCTTTAGACGATTTGGATGAATAGTTATTGTCAACTACCAGTACCTAAAGCAAACTTTAGAACAACATAAGAAAACCCTGAAGAAATGTACCGTTAAAATTACAATTATTTTATACTATTACTAGAAACATCAACATCCTCCCATACATCAACCCGTGACTTCACTAACATTGCAGCATTGAGAGCACTTTTCAATGCGTTGGAGCGAAACAACTTGGAAACTAGTGCTAAAATCTGGAATCCTTATGAAGTGAAGTATTCTCAGATACTGGAAAAGATGCAGAACAAATTTACCCAAAGCAGTTACTTGAAGCAGCAGTTAGCTTTACTTGAAACAGTTTGGTGTACCCTTTCTACCTACTTATGTATCCAACTGTCTTTGTTATAGGGATGATTGGGTATTTAAAATTGGAAGTAAGTGTAAAACATGTTTTTATGGTTTTTCGTGGGATACTGAATAATCCACAACTATTGGGATCGCTGGGATTGCTCGTTCCAGACAGGGGGTTACGGTTGGGACCGAGGGAGGAACTTTTTAAAGTTCCGGCAACATGTGCAAACTTATTAAAGTTTGCATCACTGATTTTTGTAGTAAGAATACTTAATAGTATCTGTCGGCGTTTGGACATGTTTTCTTGCTCTTTGGCGGAATTCCAGAGGGTGACACTTGGTATGTTGTCCACTTGTGTTTTACCGAGACCCGGTACCTACTTAGGACTGGACAATTAGCAATTCATGACTACTTTTGTTAGCTTGGGTCTTACCTGTTAAAACAAATGTATGTATGTGTGTGTGCTAATGAATAAAATAAATAAATACTTTCCCCAACTTGTTTTCTTTGTGTTGGCATTCTTTCCGCCATAACCATACCATAATCAGCCTATAATGTTCCCACTGCTGGGACACAGGCCTCCTCTCAATGAGAGGGAGAGGGCCGTAATCCACCACGCGGGCCCAGTGCGGGTTGGTGGATGTCACATGTCTTCGAATTTTTGGTTCTAGGACATGCCGGTTTCCTCACGATGTTTTCCTTTACCGTTTTGAGAGCAGTGGTGATGACATAATTTACACAAAGCAAAGCGCCTGTCTGGTGTCGAACCTACGACCTACAACTCGTAAGTCGTGTCCGTGACCACTGGGCCACCACTGCTCTGCGAAGATGTTTACCGTAATTAAGCATTTTTCTTTCTTTCATATCGTAAGGGAAGTTTTTTGGTTCCCATTAAACAAAAAATGTGTTGTTGAAACCAAGTCATGCAACGTTAGTAACCCATGACCACGGGGCTGTATTGTAATGGGATCAAAAGACCATGCGACCAAAGTAAAAACAAACGAATTGAACAACATTATCATAGTTCAGAACAGGATTAGGATTCGATTAGAGGCGCACGAGTTACCCCAATCCCACGCTTCCGATGATTTGCCATTTTCAAGCCAAGGGCGCTCTCCGCAATTTCCAGATTTCCAGATATTTGACACATAAGTAATTATCTGAGTTCAGGGCCACTCACTTCAATCATTAATTCGAGGCGCCATCCCAAAATATTTATTTTTAAATTCATTACTTTATGTCCTCTAGAGGGCGCCATATTAAATTTAGTGTGACGTCACATAGCCTATGACCAGCGGACGGTCAAAACACTTCTAACGATACCTCATTTGTCAAATTATTATAAGTACTTTTCAAGTTATGAGGGAACAGATGAACATACATACATAATAATCATAATCATATTCAGCCTATAACATTCCCACTGCTGGGACACAGGCCTCCTCTCTATGAAAGGGAGTGGGCCGTAGTCCACCACGTGCGAGTGCAAGGGTGGGTTGGTAGATGTCACATGTCTTAATTTTTTTGGTTCTAGGACATGCCGGTTTCCTCTTATCGTTTTCCTTCACCGTTTTGAGTGCAGTGGTTATGAAATGATTTACACAAAGTAAAGCACATGTCTGGGTTCGAACCCACGACATACAACTCGTAAGCCATTACCACTGGGCCACCACTGCTTGCCATAATAGAGCGATAGGCTCTATATTTCAATTAAGAATCTGAGACAATTTTCTAGTTATGGAACAACAAGCGGAATGTCATACTTAACAAAGTTCAAATTCCATTGCAACCAAAACTTATTAAGACCTTTTTGTTACAAATGAGCACTCATACCATACATCAACTTAGAATACATTTCACTAAAGAAGTTAACGGAATGTAATTTATCTGATCTTATGAGCACTGCTATAGGTCATCTAACAAGCCACAATGCAGATCATGAATTCTATAAATAGACATTGACTTTAGTACGGGCTTATGTTGGTTGTGAAGATCAAACATTTATGTGCTATGAATTACCTCCAGACTGTAAATCTTATTGTGTGTATCATTGGATTTAGGAAAGTTTTTTACTTAGGAGTGGGTAGGCTTAAGGCCGAATTTTATATTTAGCTGGGGTCAAACTACGTTTTTAGTACCGAACAAAACATAAAAGAAGTAGGTACCTAATAATAGCTAATAGGCTGTATTGTTAGGGAATTTACCACATTTAACTTCTTTTTTTTTTTGTTAGGCAGGAGTGATTAATTTCATCCGGTGAAATTACGTAAATACTAGCTGCGCCCCGCGGTTTCACCCGCGTAAATGTCGATCCCTTGGGAATATCGGGATAAAAAGTAGCCTATATGTTAATCAAGGGTGTTGTCAGATTTTCGGGTTTCTGACTACCCGTAACGACTGTTAAAGATTCACGAATGGCAGCCAGGCCCAAATAAGCGTCCTTTCCGAAGCTCGGAGTTGTCTCGATAAGTAAAGATGGTGACCCATCCACAGATCAACCGCGGCAAGCGTATCTTAACTTGATCGATCAACCTGTGCGGCTGTCATTATTTAGCACGTGCCCCTCAAACAATTTTTCTCCCTGACTTTACATTTTATATAACTTAATTAAATCCGAAATAGGACCATTTAATACACAATAATAATATTTTTTACTAGGGGGCCGTCTCCACGAGCGAGAAAATCGCGGCGATATTATCGTCGTGCCACGTATTTCTATACACTCTATTAGAACGTGTCTCCACACGGCGATATCATCGCGGCGAAAATTTGATGGCACGGCAAGACTATCGCCGCGATTCCCTCGCTCGTGGAGGCGGCCCCTTAGAAATGGAGATTTGCAGAAAGGATTATCGTTTGAACTTGATTTTTTTTTTTGCATAAAGCTAAGCCATATCTAATTAAAACCTGAAGTAAAACGGGCCTTTGCATAATTGGATCAGTAATCCATACTTTCCCGCTCCGATGTCGCGAGATCTCAACAATAGAAAAAGTAAAATAATTGTGTCTCATTAGCGAAATGAAAATCTGTGAAAATCTGTCTGTGAAAATCTGTCTGAGTTTGTGTTAGGTTAGGTTAGGTTAGGTTAGGTTAGGTTCTGTCGGACGCCCAATTCGGCTTCCGTCGAGGGCGTTCGACGATCGACGCGCTGGCCCTGCTCAAAGGCCAGGTGAAGGAGGCGGTGGAGGCGGGGGACGGAGTGCTGGCGGTGTCGTTCGACATTGCAAATGCCTTCAACTCCGTCCCCCACTCGACGATATTGGAGGCGCTCCGGTATCACGGAGTGCCCCAATACCTCCAGAACCTCCTAGCCAGCTACTTGGAGGGCCGAGAGGTCCTCCTTGTGGACAAGACGGCCACGGTGAGGCGGTACGGCGCAGAGTCCGGTGTTCCGCAGGGGTCAGTGCTGGGGCCCCCCCTGTGGAACATCGGGTTCGATTGGCTCCTGAGGGGGGCCCTCCTTGAGGGTACGAGTGTCATCTGCTACGCGGATGACACTCTCCTCACTGCCCGGGGGAGGAGCTTTGCGGAGGCGGCCTGTCTGGCCTCGGCTGGCGGATCCTTGGTCGCAGAGAGGATCCGCCGGCTGGGATTGAAGGTGGCGCTGCACAAGACCGAGGCCGTGTTCTTTCGCGGGCCTCGGCAGCGCTGCCCGCCAGACGCCCACATTGTCGTGGAGGGCGTCAGGATAGCGGTCCAGCCCCAGATGAAGTATCTGGGTCTGGTGCTGGACGACAGGTGGCGCTTCGGCCCGCATTTCAGCGGGCTGTCGACGCGCCTGTTGAAAGCTGCCGACGCCCTCTCGTGGCTCCTCCCGAACCTGGGGGGCCCCAAGGAGAAATGCCGGCGCCTGTATGCCGGCATCCTCAAGAGCATGGCCCTATACGGGGCTCCCATCTGGGCGGACTCCCTCCACAGGAGGGAGAATGCGACCGCCATCCGCAAGCCCCAAAGGGCCATCGCACTGCGGGTGGCGAGGGCCTACCGCTCGGTGGGCTTTTCGGCGGCGTGCGCTCTGGCCGGCACCCCTCCTTGGGAGTTGGAGGCTTGGGTGCTGGCCAGAGTCTACGAGTGGACCGCGCAGCGGAGGGCGCTCGGGGAGCGCCCCGTCGCCGAGGAGCGGGAAGCCGTGCGGCGGGAGGCGAGGGACGCCATCGTCCTCCACTGGACGGAGGACCTCGCCACCGCCGCCTTTGGCCGCCGCACGCTGGACGCGCTCGGTCCGGTCCTGCAGGGCTGGCTCGAGCGGTCCCACGGTTTCCTCTCGTTCCGCCTGGTGCAGGTGTTGTCCGGCCACGGCTGTTTCGGAACGCACCTGCACCGGATCGGGAGGGAGGAGACCCCGGCCTGCCACGACTGCGGCGCAGCGGAGGACACGGCGCAGCACACGCTCGAAGTGTGCCCAGCTTGGTCCGAGCTGCGCCGCGGTCTGACCGCGGTGGTCGGACAGGACCTCTCGCTTCCCAGCGTGATCAACGCCATGCTGGAGAGCGAGGGGTCCTGGGCGGCGGTCGCCTCCTTTTGCGAGGACGTAATCTCGCAAAAGGAGGAGGCGGAGCGCGCGCGGGAGGATGACCCTCTCGCTGCGCCGCTCCGCAGACGAAGGGGTCGGAGAAGGCGTCGTCCTCTCCTTCCTCATGGTGGCGATGGGCGGGCGACAGGCACGGGGGTGCCTCCGCCCGCATTGCACCCATCACCACCTTCGTCTGTCACTCCCGGGCCCTTCCCCCTCCCCACGGGGGGGGCGTGAGGGGTCCGCCTTGGAGGGCCATCGTCGGCGGAGGACTGGATGTCAAGGCTTTGCCGGTTTCCCAGTCCCCCGCCACTCTGACGAAGCGGGAGTGTCGCTGGGTTATTTTAGTGGGTATACCGGGTCAGCCCGGGGAGTCCCACATAGCCCCCCATCCCCCGATGGGAGGGTATGCGTAATGCATTTTTTCCCAGCGCAAACAAAAAAAAAAAAAAAAAAAAAAAAAAAAGGTTAGGTTAGGTTCCCCCCCGGTGGGTTCCCGCATTGTCGAGGCGGGGGGGCTCAGTAGCCGTGGCTTGGACACCCACGGTGAAGCGAAGAGGAACCCGAGGAGGGGCCGCTCGTCAGGGCTTTTGCCGACAAGCCGACGACGTAGCGGCCAACATGTAGGTTGCGGTGCCGCCTGGGCGACATCGCAACTGAGGCGGGCCGCGATGTCGTACCGGAGGCATCGCGGCTGAGGGTTGGAGGCCGCGGCGGGAGAGGAGTGCCGGTATTACGGTGCGCCGCTCTCCCTACCTTCCGCGGCCTTGACGGGGTCGCCACCGTTTGATGGCGGACGCGGTGGGGCCGCAGGGGAAGAGGAGTGTTGGTATGACGTTGGCCACTCTCCCTATCCTCTGCGGCCGAAAATTGGTAGGCGGCGGGGCCAATGACCTGACCCGTCGCAGGGGGACCAAGGGTGGCAGAGACGGGGTCGTCTGGCGCCCATGTGCTGGTTTGGTCCCTGGGGTGGTCACGGCGTGCTATGTGTTCTGGTGCGCCGGTGATGGGGAGTACTCCCCGGAGGAGGGTCCGGTGACGGACAGCCGCGGCGGGTTCACGGATGAGTGCTAACGCGTGCCCGTGTTCCCGCCATAAGCGGCAGAGGAGGACACCGTGGAGTTTTAGTGGGTTAGAGTCCCACATAACTGCACTATCTCCCCGTGGTAGTGCAGAATGCATGAGCATTTCTCCACGTAAAAAAAAAAAAAAAAAAAAAAAAAAAAAAGGTTAGGTTAGGTTAGGTTACCTTTTCACACCTAAATCACTGAACAGTGGGGCAATTCTCGGAATTTTAAGAACGTTCACAGTCTGATCTCAGTCTCAATCTGTCAAAAATACCTTTAATCCTTACTAATATTATAATATTATAAATTCGAAAGTAACTCTGTCTGTCTGTATGTTATCTTTAAACCGATGGATGTTCTCGAATAAAATTTAATTTAATTAATAGAAAACAAATCATTTATAAAATTAAATGTCAGTCGACAAGATCCATCGGTTTCTTACTAAACTTCAACTATATCCAACGATCCTGCATACTTAACTTATCTCTTTTGTTGACTGTACGTGTGTTAATTTAATGTCGCCATTGAAGCGATCCACTGTAGATAAGACAGGAATAGACTCAAGGTTCTGGTTTATATTTTACTACTATTATGGGCATAAACTTTACTACCCCCATAAAATGTGACAGTATGGAGCACATCCAAATAAAGGACAAACTATTACTACCGAAGAGAAAAGATTGTTGGCTTGTCGTTGCTCTGAACAACCTTAAGGCAATACCATAAAAATAAAATGTTATTGCTGAAGCAATTGTCACAAGATAGGCAGCCAACTGCTGAAGTTTGAAGGAAAACGTTAATGTTATGCGAAGAGGGTAAATATTCTTTGTTGTGTAAATAATCATAAACCATCTTGGTGGTGCTTTTATTAAAGGGAGAAGTTAAAACGTTTAGATAATGTTATCTTACTTCAACCGAGTAATAAAGTCAGCGGGGTGGTTGCACAACATACTAACCGTAGACAGAGTAATCTATAGACTCATGGAATCCGTGTCACCGAAAGGGACAAAAAAATCCGGCAATCCGTGCCGGCAATCTTCATCATACTATAATTTTTACAGCTTATTACACTGCAGCTTACCATTTTCACAGTTGCGCAAATGTACCTACTATTATTACAAGAATAATGTACCCAGGATTTTGTAATATCTTGATTTAAAAGAGTGTCCATGGAGTTTCTTGCCCGTTCTTCTCCATAGAGATCTACGCTTTGGAATGGGTAACTAGCTTCAACTTTCTGACTAACTGACAGACTATTTAATTTTGACAATTCAAAAGTGCCTGTACAAGGTTTAATTGAAATAAATGATTTGAGTTTGAGTTTGAGTTTTGAGTTTGAGTTTGAATTATGCACGAAAAAGACCTTATTTTCCGTTAAATCGCGGTGTATTATTTTATTAAATCAATCTCACATATCCCAAGTGATTTTCCCAAGTGAAGTGAATTTTCTCCAAGTGAATTCAGACATGCGAAACTACTCCCTGAGCGCATAAAATACAGACATAGTTCAGAATGCTAGTAAAACATTTTTTGGGTACTGGGCCCATACAAGATTATCCATTGTCCTTTCAATAGCAGACTATACAAAACTGAAATGATTAATTACATGCCCCGACGAGTTCTCGTCTCTTTTGGTACCAGATTAATGGACCGAGTAACCCAATATTACCTACCTGTGGCTAAAAATGGAACACTTTTATAACCCTCGCCACTAGCTTCTGCCCGCGACTTCGTCTGCGTGAAATTTCACTCTCCCCCATTCATCCTCTTAGGGGTGGAATTTCGAAAAACCCTTTGTTAGTGGATACCTACTCTTCACAAAGAACACACCCTCCAAATTTCATGTCTCTAGGACCAGCGGTTTAGGCTGTACGTTGATATATCAGTGAGCCAGGACTTTGAATTTTATATATATAGATTTCTAAAATCCTAGGGTAGAACTTACTGTTGGAATGTGATCCAAGGTTGGGCATAAGCTGGCCAATATGAGTATGCTGCTCGTCCATCGTATAAATTCTCGATGTGTGGCTATTATTATTTAGCCACAAGCTAGATTTAAAAAAAGAGGTTCCTTTACAACCGATTTTTTCAAATCTGGCCCAACATAGTGAAAGTGGTGCCAACTACCAACTGAGGGTGGACAAGAAATAATTTTGAACGTTTTGTGGAAAATTGCAAAAGTTTTGAGCGCTCTATATCGGGTTCTAATAATAAGGGATAACTTAGGTGAAGTGAGCTGTCATTTCACCTCATGCTAGGCATTGACACTATTGACAGCTCACTTTTAGCTACCTTCACCTCACTCACTCACTTCGCCTCACTCACACGCACTTCTTCACTTCTTTCACTTTTAGTTATCCTCACCTGTTAGGAAGTAGGATAGGATCAAGTAACATCCTCACCTGTTTCAGCTCCTTCTTGATGGCCCTGGTGACGTCGATGCTCTTCTTCCGCAGGCGTTTGATGGCGACGATGTTGCCTCTGTACATGGCTATCGTCGTGTGAGCGCGCCGAGTTTCCATGTCATGCTGCGTTGATGTCTGTAGGGAAGAAAGATGTTTAGAGACGAGAAACAGATATTGACGTATAGTAAAGGTACTATTTGGAACCGAGCTGCCAACTGCAACTGCCGACAGCACGCGCGGCGACTGCATGCCGACACGAGCCACTGCACGAGCCAGACACGAGCGAGGCAGGAGCCACTGCACGAGCCAGACATGAGCGAGGCAGGAGCCACTGCACGAGCCAGACACGAGGGAGGCAGGAGCCACTGCACGAGCCAGACATGAGCGAGGCAGGAGCCACTGCACGAGCCAGACACGAGCGAGGCATGAGCCGCTGCACGTGCTGTCGGCAGTTGCAGTTGGCAGCTCGGTTCCAAATAGTACCTTAAAAGTGCGCAGTGCTGCACACCCTCACCCTATTTCAAGTTAAACAAATATCAACTTTATTACAATGGCAATTATGTTGATTTCAGAGTGACTATCACTATTGAAAAAGTTAAAAAAATATTTTAAGTTGTAGCGTAAACGGAACTTTATTGTATAGGAATTAAAGTTATTTTTCCATTCATTCATATTTGTTTACATTTACTAGTGTTATAATGTAAATAACTTAACAACACGGCTGTATTTCTTGAAGGGTTAGGTAGAAGTGTACCTATAGGACACCCACATTTCACTAGTTATATTTAAGTCCCATGTAATAGGGGGTGGGGGTGAGCTTATTGCCATCAACAGGAAACAAATAAGAAAAAAAATTAAGATGAAAAAGTTCAATGACACTTTACCCGACCCGGGAATCGAACCTAAGACCTCGTGTTCCCGCTCCACTCAGAGCGGGAGGGGTCATTCGTGTTCAGTAGTAGCGCTTGCAATTATAATTCTGTAAATACATATGTGTTATGGTCGCGAATCATATTTTAATCAACGTAAAACTTAATACTGACCAGCAAATTGCAAAAAACGTAATAAAATTTGAATTTCGCGGGCTACCCTGGCGCTTTCAAAACGTAAGAAAATTTGAATTTCGCGGTCTACCCTGGCGCTTTCAAAACGTAAGAAAATTTGAATTTCGGCGCTTTCAAAACGTAAGAAAATTTGATTTTCGGCGCTTTCAAAACGTAAGAAAATTTGAATTTCGCGGGCTACCCTGGCGCTTTCAAAACGTAACAAAATTTGAATTTCGCGGGCTACCCTGGCAGGCTCTAGGCGCTTCGCAAGCCACCTGTCATTGCGTACGCAGACTAAAGGTTCATAAGATAGCCAGCATCTGTCTGGCATTAATGCTGAAATTAACCTTTTTGGCGCAGCCGTGAGGCACACACTATTGTTGTTAAAACATTATTTTCTCTTTTTATTTATTACTAGCTTCCGCCCGCTGCTTCACCCGCGAGGTATGATGATAAAAACTATCCTATGTCCTTCCCCAGGATGCAATCTATCTCTCTGCCAAATTTTATCGAAATCCGTTCAGTGGTTTAGGCGTGAAAAGGTAACATACCTACCTACAGACAGACAGACAGAATTACTTTTGAATTTATAATATTAGTAGGTATGGATTTGTATTTTGTGTTTCACGAACTGTGTCCAAATAAATTTTATTCTTTCTTTCTTGTATTGATGACAATAGGAAAAAAATATAATATAAAAAAAAGGAAGAAACGTAGCAGACGGCGGGCGTTCTGTAGTTTCTGCTTACCCCCATGAAAAGAAGTCATGTGAAGAGTTTATATTATGTAAAAGGAAAAATTGCTACTACTTCAAAAATAATTATTTAAATGAAGGGAAAATTTAAATTAATAGCTAGGACAAACACATTCAAGACATAAGAGAATTAATATTATAACAAAGGAATAGAGAACCACAATTTAATTAATGCTGAAACCATAATATCCGCTTATATTATAATTAATTGAAAACTACGCACATTTTGTACCAATACTAGTAAATCATAAATTATTTTATGTTTGCCAGTAATATAAAGATAAATGATTTTAATTTTTGTGAGTAGTAGTTTGTAGAAACACTTTTACACGTCAATCATAGGTCGGCGTTTCTAATCTAACTAGTCCGAGAAGAAAAGCCGAGAAAAACTCAGGGGTCAGAGTCTTTTTTAAAGTTCAGACATAATCGAGGTCAGATCATGTGAGGAAATGGTCTTTTGAGGACAGAACCAGACAGATTGAATGGACCTGTTCAATCAATGTACGCATTTGTCAGCAATAGTGAAAGGAATCTTCAACAGTTTTACTTGTAAACAATTTATCTGTATACTAATAATGAAGAGAAAAGTTTGTTTGTTTGAATATCTGGAACTACCGGATTTGAAAAATTATTTGCATTTGACTTCCCAATTCCTGAGGCAGGCTCATCATCGACATGAAGCGCAAACTGTAACTATGAATTCAGCACATGGTTCTGGACCCCCTGTGTTGAAACATTCGATGGTTATAAATAAAATTGGCTGTTCCATACATTTTGACCGCGTAAGTGTTACACTTTTGTAGGAAATAGCTGTTTTTTTTTTATAAACGTCGGAAAATTTAAACGCAGGTTCAGAATCATATGCTGAATCCATGAGGGGTCTAATCCCTAAGCACGAATTGCCAAACTTAAGTAGCAGTGGGTATGGGACATTGTTCGCAGAACAGATGGCCGATGGGGTTGAAAGGTTCTGGAGTGGCGAACGTGTACACACAAGGTGGTCCTATAACCTGGTGAAGGCCGCAGGAATCCACTGCATGCGAAAGCACAGAACCGGTCGAAGTGGCGATGCTTGCGGGAGGCCTATGTCCAGCAGTAGACATCTTTCGGCTGATATGATGACGATAATATACGCCATACAAACCGCAATCATTACATTCTTTCCCCTAAAATGGTAGAGAAGATGGAGGTCTAAGTATGTTAATAGTATTATAAAAAAAACTCACTTCGCACACTACCTTGTCAGTGCTCTGCGCATTGTACGCCGAGATGAAGGTCAGATCCTTGGCTTCAATCCTCCACAGCACTGACGCAAGCTTCTGTTCGTATCTATAGTGACGGACGAGCAATGCTGCAGCTAAGATGGCCGCCGCTGCTACTGCTGCGGCTGCAGACAAGACCCCAGGGTCGTGTGGTAAGGAGCACTTGATGCCGTCGAAGCCGCAATCTGGTTCAGCGACGGGTGGACTTCCTCCAATCCAGCCTATGTTGTTTGCTTCAACTAGTTCCTGTGATAAAAAAGTAATGTTAAAGTAACTTAATAGCTTACTATGTCATTGTTGCCATAGCCCTAAAATGGCAGTAAAATATGACTTTTATAATCTCTATTTTAGGTTTCAAATAGTCTCAGACCGCCTATTTTGCTGGTAAACAAGTTGATCATAAAATACTTAAAATTAAAAAGATAATGTAAAACCATACTACGTTAATTAACCGCGCAACAAATGAATGCATAATGTTACGCGCCATAATTAATGCCAGGTACAAGGTGACATTAGTTACCACTAGCGCCATCTAGTATCGAGTAGCAGAACTAGTCGAGTCACGATCGTTCTAGAAAATTCGATACTAGAACTTTGTAGAACTTTCTCGAACTTTCGATACCTAGTCGGTCGGGGCCGGTATGTACTCGAACATTCTAGATGTTTCTACAATGGAAGGTTCTCGAACTATCTGCGGCACTATATAAGGCCGGGATGCGCGACGACCGACACAGTTTGGATAAAGCGACAAGAGCGAAAACATCTAAGCGATCTTCAAGTGCGAATTAAGAGTGATCAATAGTGTAATTGTGTTTTAATAATTAGTCTGTTTGAGCTGTAATTAGTGTTGTAAAATAAATTGTTATTTTTGGTTATTAAATCGGCATTTTTTTATTGTCACGAACCCGAAGCTCGTAACAATTGGTGTCAGAAGCAAGGATTATGCCGGTTTTACCCAAAGACGACACGGAGGGTATCCGTACCCGGAGTCAACGTCAGCAGGAGACTGACCAGAGGCGATTTGGTGGAGCTACGCCACAGAGGTCGGAAGGCCAGCTACCGACCACGGAGGCCGGCCCGTCCACAGCTGCTCCAGCATCATCAGCACCAGATTTGGCTGCTCTGATGATGATGCTGCAGGAGCAGGCCCGCCGACAGGAGGAACAAGCTCGCCGACAGGAGGAACAGGCTCGTCGGTTGGAGGAACAGCTCCAGCGGGATAAGGAGGAACAGGCCCGTCGACAGGAGGAACAGGCTCGTCGACAGGAGGAACAGGCTCGTCGGCTGGAAGAACAGCTCCAGCGTGATAAGGAGGAACAGGTCCGCCAACAGGAGGAGCAGGCGCGCCGCCAGGAAGAGCAGATGCTCCTTATGAAGGACCTTCACGCTACCTTCGGGAAAGACATGAAGGAGGTGAAGGATAAGGTTGCTCAATATGACAACCGCCTGTCGGAAGCTGAAACCCGAATCGACCAAGTTAATAATCGGGTTGACAACGTGATGGCTGACGTGAAGCAAACCGTGATGGCTGACGTGAAGAAAACGCTGGATTACCTCAAACTTGGTGATGGAATCGCAGCTCCCGTAGCTACAACACCTTCGCTACGTGGATTCAAAGTGCCACCGTTCGACGGAACTTCTTCCTGGTCGGCCTACAAAATCCAGTTTGAGGCTGTCATGAAGGCGAACGGGTGGAATAAAAATCAGGCCATGACTGCTCTCACCCTAGGCCTACGCGACCAGGCCTTAACTGTTCTGGAAGCTCTCGGTAAGGAAGTGACTTACGAGCAGCTCCTTGAGGCATTGGAGGCTCGGTATGGCGACGCTCACCTGGAACACGTGTTTCGTGCGCAGCTCAAGGATCGCGTGCAACGCAGTAATGAAAACCTGCAGCAGTGGGCCCTTGAAGTGGAGAAGCTGGTTCGCAAAGCTTACCAGTCTGTACCTGCGCTTATTGATGGAAACCTGGTGCAGGCATTCATCGACGGCATCCGCGACCTTGAAGTGAGAGTTGCTGTGAGGCTCGGTCACCACGGGACGCTTAAGGACGCCTTGGCCCATGCACTGGAGGTGGAAGCTGTGCGGCAGGATCATCGTTCCCATCGCGTCAGGGAGGTTGCAGCGGCTACAGTTCGCGACCGCAATAAAGGATACAGCCCTAGGTGCTACGGCTGTGGGGAAAAGGGCCACCTTCGATCCAGTTGCCCTAAGCGAACTGCAGAAAGAGAAGACGGCCGATCTCCAGAGGGCAGTGCGGCTGACAGCACCGCGCAGCACCAGCAGCAGGGAAACGAGTAATAGCCAGGACTGCGGGGCGGGTGCTGGCTGATGTTCAAAGAGCCCCAAGGGTTTCGATCACACAAACCCATAACGGGAACAGCCTAATCATCAAGGGCGAGGTCAACGGAACGCCGTGTAAGCTGACCATAGACACTGGAGCCTCTCGCACGGTTGTCAGTTCCCAACTAATAAGACGGTCCCTTGGGGACTCCGCACACAACCGAGAACGCATTAATTTGGTAACAGCCACCGGTCAGCGCATACCCGTCCATGGAGAGAAGAAGATGGAGTTGAAGCTAGGCAACAGAATCTACCTGCATAATGTCATCGTGGCCGATATAATGGACGATTGCATCCTGGGCCTTGACTTTATGAGGAAGAATTGTTGCGAGATTGACGTCAAGCAAGGTGTTTTGAAATGTGGACAAGAGGAACTTTTCGTGGAAGGGGCGTTGCCAGGTAATGTGTACAGCCTTAAGAAGATTGTTCTTCCGCCGAGATCGGAAACGATTGTGCCGGTTAGTCTTCCTCGGAATCCTAGGCAAACACATATTTGTGTACTCGTGGAAAGGGTAGACAATGACCTTCCATGGAAAGTGGCACGAACTTTGGTCAGAGCCACCGACATCTCAGGGGTACGTGTGCTGAACCTTTGTGATCAGGAACAGATTATAGAAAAAGGCACACTAGTCGGTACTTGCGAGGAAGTGGATTGGCTGCGTCGATGCCAATATCTATCGACTGGGACCCTCAGCAAGGATGCACAAACGAAAGTGACCACACTTTTAGACGACTGCCGCAGCGCTCTGTCCCAAAATGAAATGGTCAAGGCGAAGAAGATGTTACTCAAGTACGCCGATGTTTTCTCGTCAAACGATGCTGACATCGGGAAGACTGGCTTAGTTCAACACAAAATAAACACAGGAGAAGAACTACCTATCCGTCAGCGGCCAAGGAGATTGCCGGTAGCACGTGAAAAGGAAGTGGAAACCATGATTGAAGGAATGGTGAAGGATGGCGTTATTGAACCTTCATCTAGTCCATGGTGTTCACCTGTAGTGCTGGTAAGAAAGAAGGACGGCAGCATGCGGTTTTGTGTTGACTATCGTCGTCTGAACGACGTTACAAAGAAGGACAGCTATCCTTTGCCAAGAATTGATGACACGCTGGACATGCTTACTGGAGTAAAGTGGTTTAGCACGCTGGACCTGAAAAGTGGCTACTGGCAAGTCGAAATTGACCCTAAGGACAAGGAGAAAACTGCATTCTCGACAGGAAAGGGTCTGTGGCAATTTAAAGTTATGCCGTTTGGATTGTGCAATGCTCCGGCAACTTTTGAAAGGTTGATGGAACTTGTACTTACTGGACTAATTGGCGATGCCTGTTTGGTCTACTTGGATGACATCATCATCGTAGGCCGCACGTTTGAAGAACATCTTCAAAACCTGGAACGCGTGCTCATGAAGATCCAGAGTGCCAACCTCAAGTTAAGTCCGAAGAAGTGTTCACTATTCAAACGACAGGTTAGCTTTTTGGGATATGTAGTGTCTGAAGAAGGTATCCGCACGGATCCAGAGAAAATCGCCGCTGTCAAGGATTGGCCAGTTCCAAAAGACAAGACGCAGGTCAGAGCATTTTTGGGTTTGTGCTCCTATTATCGGCGATTTGTCAAGAACTTTGCAGACATAGCCAAACCCCTGCATAAGCTAACCGAAGAGAAGCGACAATTCTGCTGGGATGAAAGTTGCGACATCGCATTCCAGGAGCTAAAGGACCGTCTGTGCAAAACACCTATTTTGGGGTACCCTGATGCGGGCAAGGAATTTATAATTGACACAGACGCAAGTGACATAGGACTTGGCGGTGTGTTGTCTCAACGGAATGGTGATCAAGAGGTTGTGATAGCATACTTCAGCAAGTCGCTGTCAAAGCCGGAAAAGAACTATTGTGTCACGAGACGGGAATTGCTTGCTGTGGTAAAGTCATTGCAGCATTTTAGCAAATATCTTCTGGGGCGGAAATTCCACGTACGAACTGACCATGCTGCACTGAAATGGCTATTGCAGTTCAAAAATCCAGAAGGACAAGTTGCGAGATGGATTGAGCTACTGCAGGAATACGATTTTGTGGTCGAACATCGCAGCGGGAAATCACATGGCAACGCAGATGCATTGTCAAGAAGACCTTGTCCTGAAGACTGCAAGCATTGTACTAGGCAAGAAAGTAAAGAAGTCGTACCTGTGAGGATGCTCAAGACAGACCTCAGCAACGAGTGGAAGGAAAGCCTACAACGTGCACAGCAGGAAGATTCGGACATCAAGCCGATTCTGGAGTGGATGAAGGCCAGAGCTCCTAAGCCCAGGTGGAGTGACGTCTCAGCGATGAGTTCGATCACAAAAAGCTATTGGGCCCAATGGGACAGTTTGGTGATTCAGGATGGAGTCCTGTGCCGTAAATGGGAAAATGCTCGGGGAGACAGCTGTCATTTGCAAATGGTTGTCCCTAAAGCTCAAGTACCGGATGTTCTACAGCTGTACCATAATGGTTGTTCAGGAGGTCATCTGGGAGTAAAACGGACTCTACTGAAGGTACGAGAACGGTTTTACTGGGTCCACTGTCGGGACGATGTCGAGGACTGGTGTCGCAAATGTACAAGTTGTGCAGCTGTAAAGGGACCTCAGACTCGCAGTAGAGGTGCATTGAAATTGTACAATGTTGGTGCACCATGGGAGAGGATAGCCCTTGACGTTGCGGGGCCGTTTCCGGTAAGTGAAAGTGGCAACAAGTATTTCATGGTTGTGATGGATTACTTCACCAAGTGGCCGGAAGTCTTCGCCATTCCAAATCAAGAAGCTTCGACAGTTGCAGATAAATTAGTTCAGGAAGTATTCTGTCGTTTTGGAGTACCTTTAGAGATTCACAGTGATCAAGGAAGGAATTTTGAGTCACAAATATTCCAGGAAACTTGTCGAGTTATGGGTACTCATAAAACCAGAACAACTTCTTACCACCCACAGTCGGATGGAATGGTGGAACGATTTAATCAGACATTGGAGAGGTACCTAGCCAAAGTTGTGGAAAATCGGCAACGAGATTGGGACAAGCACATACAACCGTTTTTGTTGTCATATCGAAGCGCTGTTCACGAAAGTACATCGATGACACCAGCTTTCGCAAACTTTGGAAGAGAATTACGGCTGCCTGCAGACCTGATCACCGGAATACCACCTGATGCCCCACGCAGTATAACCGATTATGCGAATGACTTGCGGAACAAAATGAATGACATTTATGAGCACGTCAGACAATCGGGCCAGCAAATGTCTGAAAAGATGAAAACCCGTTATGACCGCAAAATGAACAATAAAGGGTTCGACGAAGGTTCACTAGTGTGGTTGCACAATCCAGTCCGCAGCAAAGGGAAATCTCCTAAGCTTCAAGCTAAATGGGACGGACCGTACCGGATTGTGACAAAGATCAATGACGTAACCTACCGGATACAGAAAGGTGCAAGAGGTACTCCTAAGATCGTCCATGTGGACCGACTGGCGCGTTATTATGGGGCTGATAATGCTCGGGACGAGCATGTCTTAGGAGGGGGCAGTGTTACGCGCCATAATTAATGCCAGGTACAAGGTGACATTAGTTACCACTAGCGCCATCTAGTATCGAGTAGCAGAACTAGTCGAGTCACGATCGTTCTAGAAAATTCGATACTAGAACTTTGTAGAACTTTCTCGAACTTTCGATACCTAGTCGGTCGGGGCCGGTATGTACTCGAACATTCTAGATGTTTCTACAATGGAAGGTTCTCGAACTATCTGCGGCACTATATAAGGCCGGGATGCGCGACGACCGACACAGTTTGGATAAAGCGACAAGAGCGAAAACATCTAAGCGATCTTCAAGTGCGAATTAAGAGTGATCAATAGTGTAATTGTGTTTTAATAATTAGTCTGTTTGAGCTGTAATTAGTGTTGTAAAATAAATTGTTATTTTTGGTTATTAAATCGGCATTTTTTTATTGTCACGAACCCGAAGCTCGTAACAATAATAACAAACAGGCTAATGAATGTCTCTTCAGTAAACAGCGCGAGGGGTACAAAAAAAACAAAACGATAACGATTTACAACTGACTATTTAGACGAATAATTATTATCAAACCCACTAAGCCTTTGAGTTTTGCTTTTATCATAACAAAACTGTTTGCATTCGATACAACAACCACGCACATCTGTCAACGATTATATCATCAACATAAATGTAAGAATAGCGTCTCTTAGTTTCCTAAAGATCGATCAAAAGTAGTTTATCTTAAAAACATGATGCAAATACTGATATGGTAGTAAAAATAAAACAACACACTTAGGAATAATAGGATTTGTGTGGAAATTGCTTCTAAAGTTCTATTTGATAAAAAGCCCTTAAATAATCTTCTGAATAATGACATTTTCCTAAAAAAGTTTTTTAGAGTAATGACTACTACGGACTGACGATCGATTCTGTAACAATCTTACTGTGAAAACTTAGGTGAGGTGAACTTCAAGTGAGCTGTCAATATTGACAATACAAATACAAAATATTTATTTAAACAAAAACATATTACAATTTTTCCCACCTCAGGAGCGAAAGACCATTGAGTTCCATGACAACAATTTTGGTTACACTTACAAAAAAGAAAAGTCAAGCTCACTTAACCTAAGTTTTCACAGTGAGAGTTTCACATAGTAGATCGTCTATTTAGCCCCAGATATGTCATTATTGCCTATTACAACTTCAGTTTCAGTGGTTTAATCGAAAAATAATAGCTTTTCTCAGTAAGTAGCTACAAGATTGACTGGTAGAAAATGCTTATGGTATTAAGTCCGCCTCTGTACATTTGTGTCCTTAACTGATGTCGCTGAAACGTCTGTACGCGCATAACTTCCGAATGACTGCACCAAATTGGATAATTCTGTTTTTGTTGTGTTCGGTTTTGCCAGAACAAGGTTTGTATGAAAGAAAATTTCGGAAATTAGAAAAAAAAATTGCAACTGTGCGAAGCTTGGTAGTGAAATAAATAAATAGTAAAGCGTCTCAAGATGAATAGAGCAGTTATTTATTTATTTATTTATTACGTGAAATACTTACTATACTATCATAAACGTTACTATTTTTACAAGCTTTTATTTAGCTTGCACTGTTCGTATGTAAGTATGTAGTATATATGTAAGTTGTTCGTTCAAAATTAGCAAACCATTTTTAAAGAATCGGTTCTGCTCCTTTCACAAAGTTGGCCAACCTATTTTGCTCTAGTAAACATGTTTTGAAGTAAGCGTCTAAACCATTCAGTTCCTTTGTACCGAAATATTCCTGAATTTATTGAAAGCGACCAGAGCGGAAAGTATTTAGTTTGGTCAGCAACGTAGGATTTAGGATAGGATAAGATGACTATATTATAGTCTATATTATAGTAGTTCTTAGAAAACTCAAACTATGTTGAGCTCCAATATTTACTCCCGAGGGTAAAAAATTTTGTTACCATTTCTCCTTTTAGTAAATAACTGCAAAGTGCCAACTACAAATTACAAAGCAAATTGCGTTGGCCAAACCGATGTCAAAGTGACCATTAAAAATCTGCATTTCAGAGTGACGCATTGCGACTGCACATTGTCGCAGTTTACACAATATTAAATTAGGTACCTAAATGATCAGGGAATTCCGGATAGTTATAAATTTTAATTCGCGGCCTCTGTTAAAATTCCGTACCATGTGTAAGCAATAGCCACTTATGGTGAATGGGTGGTGGTAGACCGCGAAATTCAAATTTTCTTACGTTTTGTGCAATTTGCAGGGCAGTGTCAGGCTGTATCTTGATCAATCAATATGATTCGTGACAATAACAGGTACATATTTAGAGAATTATAATCATAAGAATCATTAATACATCTTTCTAAGTTAGATTTCTACCATAAGCACTTTTTTATAAGAGATTGGTTCTTATGGTACAAATCTAACTTAGAAAGATGTACCTATTAAAACATCTGATCATCATGATTGATTTGTACCATAAGAATAATGATTCTAATGATTATAATTCTCTAATTAAGATACAACCTGACACTGACCTGCAAATTGCAAAAAACGTAAGAAAATTTGAATTTCGCGGTCTACCACTACCCATTCACCTTAAAGCAGTTCGTAAATAAACTTATAAGCCAAAGCAAACATCCAATAAGGGCCATACTGACGTACGTTCTCCTGTTCAGTTAGGTCTGTGGCGGTATCTACATCGTCACATGCGAACTACGCACCACACTGACGTCACGCAAAATCCTGCATCGCGCAAGCAGAATTTACCGCGCAACTAGCATAGATACAACGTCCCGTAAGGAAAGCTATCAGATCTTAAATCTTAACGATGGCTGTACGAACCGGTAGAAAATCCGAAGAGTTGACATATCGGAAGGTGGCGACGGGCTGGGCGCTCCAACCCCCTGGAACACTGGAATCAGCTACCAGGCCGATGACTGTGAAGTTCCCCTCGGCGTCGCCTGCGCTGTCCATGTTTACCTGGGAAATAGAAAACAGTTACATCGACTTATTACTAACTAGCAGTGCCTCGCGGTTTTACCCGCATAAGTATCGATCCTGTGGGAATATCGGGATAAAAACTATCCTATGTCCTTTTCCGTGACTCAAACTATTATAGAGATAGTTAGTTAGAGTCACGGGAATTTTCAAATTTCATCTAAATCGGTTCAGCGGTTTAAGCGTGATGAGGTAACAGACAGGCATACAGACAAACACACTTTCGCATTTATAATATTAGTATGGATAGTATGGATGAAACAATAACAAAGTCGAGGAGGGGAATTTTATCTTCAATGTTCGCGAGAGACCTTGAGTTGAATATTTACGGGTACCAAGAGTAAAACTCAATTTTAACGCCTATATTATTCTAGCATAAAATAGCAACGCTCTTGCTATCGGTACCTGCATAGATAATGTAAATATGAAGCGCACAGTTGGAACATTTAGATCAATTTGAATACGGGTCAACTTTACTCTTGGAAACTTTGATTAATTCGACGAATAGATTACTGCTACCTACGTTCATAAACTGTGCATACTTTTTTTTTTTTGGGTGGGAAATCATCAAATGACCCCTCCCGCTCTGGGCGGAGCGGAAGGGAGTGTCAGACCCTTACTGACTAAAACCCACACGTGTTCCTTCAGGTGCCACGGGCCTCGGGCCACGGTATCTCTTTCGAACAACCATGGGGTCGGACCATGGCTTGCACCAGGGCCGGACGCGAGAGGTCGCCGCCGCTGCCGATCGCCTCTACGAGGACACGGCGGTGCTCCGCCCAAGCGGGGCAGACCTCCACCGTGTGCGCCACCGTGTCCTCTGGGCAATCCTGGCAATGGTGACACCCGGGAGTTTCCTCCCACCTGATGATGTGCATGTGGTGTGCTGCTGATGATGTGTGTGATGTGCCCTTTATGTTCTGGATATTCTGAACCCCTTGCGTGACATTTTTCGTTGGTTATAAAAAAATGCTGTTGCTAACATTTTAACCGTATATATTAGATACACTTTTTTATGAAACTCCAGATTTTTTTCTATCCGACGAATAGATATAATATAATATTATAATAATAAATTTATTTCATAAAAAAGGGTGATTGTAGTACAAGAGGCATACATAAGGTTATACATATAAGTTTGTACCATGTCAAACACAATCTGGTGGGTGAAGTTCTGCTTTCCTAGCTAGGTTATAGAATAACCTGTATTAAGGAATAACAGTCCCTGTCCCTTACAAAAAGTTACAATAAACTAGTAAAATTATATATATCTTTTTTATTTATATTTATTTAATACTACAACAATGTTTATAATTGAATACGTGCGCGCGTGTGTGTGTGTGTGTGAGTGATTGTATATGTGTAGGTGGTGTGAGAGTGTGTGTTTGTTTTGATTGAAGTCGTGTGAGGTAATATTTGATCTGTCATTGTCACTGACACTTACTGAGATAATTTTCTGTTTCATCATAGCTTTTATTTTATATTTTCTCCGAAATTGTTATTTTGTTTTTTTTTATTTTTACGCGTCATGTTTGCCGCGCGTATTTTCTTTCTTTCTTTTCTTGTAAAAATTTCTACCTTAGTGTTCCGTTACCGTAACGTTTTCTAATGCTAAAGATCAATTTCTAAACGCATCGATGTTCAAATTTCTCGCAAGATGGCAGCACCGGAGACAGTTTTAACTAGCTGTCATTGCACACATGTACTCGTTTTTTTGGAGCGAAGGCAGATGTCGTGTGAGTGAAAGCAAGACGCGCGCGCATCATAAAATCGGTCGAAATCCTGAGGGAAATCGAATCATCCTTTATTTCGCGTGTGAACAATCCTCTAAACGTGAAACCCTGAAGCTAGCTTATGGACAATCGAAGGTGGAAGCTCAACGATCGCCGAGGCAGTCCAAGGTACGTGAGTGCATTGTATTCGCTGCGGCTTATGTCGAGTTATTGAACATCGTTATTATACGTAAATCGTTATTTTCCCAGTGTAGTATTAAAGCCACCCCTATTTCGGTTTGGTGCGTATGCTACATCTTGTTGGTGCCGAAACCAGGGAACTTTCCATCTTAATTCAAGTCCATCGCATTTTGCACATGGTATTTCTGGTCAAACCCTTGTGATTTAATTTAGAATACATAAATCTATCGTTATTATCATTCTCCTGCATTCTAAGTTATCGCATCATCTTGTAATCCTACAATTATTATCGGACCTATCCTACCTACGTGTCGCAATGGCGTCTATAAGTAATCACCATTGAGCTGGGTTTTAATTCGAATATTCATTTTCACGCGAATCGGGAGTTATTGTAAGATTTTCAACAATCAACTGTTCCATCGGCTTGCAATAATTCTATTATTCAAATCACCAATCATATTCATAAGATTGCAAATATTCCAATACGAAACTTTATAAAAAAAAAGTGTAGGGTAGACTCGTGAACCAACGCCCGAGCGGGCGAACATTCCGTAATCACCCATCGATTTGCTGTATAGTTTACCGCGCAAATTATTGTCAATCGGAAATATACCGCTTTTAAACATTCTTTGCAAATATTCTATATTCAAATCGCGCAACGGGGTGTACAATCCTTGTCAATAGAATAAGATCGTAAATTCTTTGCATATTCTTTCTATTCGGTCGCATCGAAGTTATAAGTTTAGCTTTCTTTTGTTATCGTTGTTTACGTTTTCGACTTATAACTTTAACTATCCTAATACATTTTTATACTACCAAACTTCAACTAATAGGGAATAATGTCGCTTATAGGTAAACATTCCACGCGTAAACGAGCCATGCTAAAGAAATCGAAATCTAAATCGGTGGATGAAGAATTCACGGTTCAGGACTTGCCGTCCTTGCGTAGAAAGCGAACCATTGCGTATAAGCGCTTAGCTAAGGCATTAGAGATAGGTGCTTCGGCTTCAAGTGATACTACTCAGCGCGACTTGTTTTTATCGTATCATCAAGACTTAAAACAAATTGCATCGGGTTTTGAAGACGCGCATTTCACAATTTTAGAACTCATTTCCGATCCAAATAGTGAAGATGATCAAATCCAAGAGGAGTTTGATGACATGTACTATCAAGTGTTATCAATACACCGCAGTTTATTAAACAATGATGCGATTAAATCGCACAACGTCTCATCATCAAATAATAATATTCGTCTACCGAAAATCGTACTACCAACTTTCGCTGGAAATATTAAATTATGGCCAGAGTATTTTGATACTTTTAACGCGTTGATACACAACTCCACTTTTATAACAGATACGGAGAAGTTTCATTATCTGATATCTTCTCTTAGCGGCGATGCGTCATCAGTAGTCAAAGCGTTTCCCATGACACACGAATATTATCATGACGCATACCAAGCGCTCGTGGCTCGCTACAAAAGTAAACGCACCCTAGCTTTCATATGTTGGCGGGATATTTTAAACATTGACTTTCAAAGCAATAACGCGCACGAATTTCAAAAATCCCTTGACTTTTTCGAAGAGAATTTGAGTATATTAAAAACGATCGACTTGCCAATCGCACACTGGGACTTTGTTCTAGTTTATCACATTTTATCGAAACTTAACAAAGATTTACGCCGCGGATTTGAGGAAAGTTACTCAAATGTCGAGTTACCGTCTTACGAACAACTCAAGGGTTTTCTAAGGTCTAAATGCGAAGCGTTATTGCGTGACACGCACTTTTCCGAATCGTCCAAGGCGGCAAAGCCTACGAATAACCCTCAGCCACAGACGAAGCGTAACATTCCACACACACTGTTAGCTGCAACCGATGATCAAGCTCCAACTGACAGTGCTAGTGATACTAAAATCAGTTCCTACTCGGGTAAATGTCCCTATTGTAACGAGTCACATTCGATTTCATCGTGTCAAGATTTTCTTAAAAAATCGATTGACGAGCGAATGACAATCGCTAAAGATAAAAATTGGTGCTTTAATTGTTTGAAACCATCACATCAACTGAAGAATTGCAATTCAATTTTTTCGTGCCGCACATGCAAACGTAAACATCATACCTTACTTCATCGCGATAATTCTAATAACGTTTCAAATCAAATCGGATCGTCGTCGTTGGTTTCAAGGTCTCAATCGAACGTTACCGTGTTGCTGGCTACTGCGATCGTGCACATTCAGGATGCTTCAGGCAATATGCAATCGTTTCGCGCTTTATTTGACACCGGAAGTCAAAGCAATTTCATAACCGCTTCCGCAGTAAATCGTTTAAAACTTAAAACAGCCTCAACGACTGCAAACGTTAGTGGACTAGGAGAAGCTGCCGCGCCGATTATCGGTGACGTCACTTGTTCCGTTGGTACCAATAATCAGATTCTATACAAACTTGACATGCACGTCATAGCTAAAATATGTGGCGATCAACCCATTGCGCAATTAAACACATCGGGATGGTCACATATTACATCGTTACCGTTGGCGGACCCTGGCTTCGACATACCAGGTCCGATCGATCTACTATTCGCTGCAGATGTCTTTGCCGACTCTGTACTCAACCAATATATTAAAGGAGGTGTCAATCAACCTACCGCGTTTAATTCAACATTCGGTTGGCTTCTCTTAGGCAAAACTTGTCTCTCGGCTAGTGCTTTATTGCATACGTTGCCCGACATCGACAACGAGTTGAACTCTTTAGTTCAACGCTTCTGGGAACTAGATTCTCTTCCGAATTCATCGAAGTTGACTCCAGATGAATTGCTGTGCGAGCAAAAGTTTATTGCCGATCATTATCGCGATCAATCTGGACGTTACGTAGTCCGAATTCCTTTCAAAAACGAATCAGAACCAACTTTCGAAGGCTCGCGCGACCTCGCGTTACGAAGGTTCTACGCTACCGAACGAAGGCTGACACGTGACACATCTTTACAGAGTCAATACGTAGACTTCATGAAGGACTATATCGAAAGCGGCCACATGTCCCTGATTCCTACAGACGAGATGAGCACGGGTAAATACTACATTCCACATCACTGCGTTTTACGCCCAGACTCTGCGAGCACGCGTCTACGCGTTGTTTTTGATGGGTCGGCTAAGGATTTAAACTCTCGATCACTTAACGATACGCAACTTATCGGACCAAAATTACAACCCAATATTTTGGAAATTCTCTTGCGTTTTCGTGAACACAATGTCGTATTCATGGCTGATGCTCGTCAGATGTACCGTCAAATTCTAATAGCACCTGAACACCGTGATTATCAGCGCATTTTTTGGAGGACCTCGCCAAGCGAGCCCCTTCAAGAATATCGCCTAAACACCGTAACTTATGGCTTGGCGTCGAGTGCATATCTCGCTTGTCGTGCTCTGAAACGGCTTGCTGAAGACGAAGGAGACTCTTATCCACTTCCCAAACAAAGTCTCTTATCGGACGTGTATATCGATGACGTCACAACAGGTTTTCAGTCCTTAGAAGTCGCTCAAGAAGCTAAATCGCAAACTATCGCTCTTTTCGACCGCGGATGTTTCCAACTCAGGAAATGGGCTAGTAATAATCCTCGGCTATTGTCCGATCTTCCCCGCGAGCATTGTCTAACAGGTTCTGTATCGCTCGACAATACTGAAACGCAAACTTTGAAAGTTCTAGGTCTCAAATGGGATCCTACCTCAGATTCTTTCCTATTCGAAATCAAACCTTCAGATCGGTCATGTACTAAACGTTCCATTCTAAGCGAGATTGCTAGAATATTCGACCCTTTAGGGTTACTTTCCGCTATCACAATTCAAGCGAAGTGCTTAATCCAAAAACTTTGGATACTCGGTGTTGGTTGGGATCAGACTCCTCCTGATGAGGTCATCCGTACATGGAACACTTATCAAGAACAATTACAGTCACTGACTGAACTGAGAATACCTCGGCAACTTACATGCCAAGATGCAAAATCATACGAAATACACGGATTCTGTGATAGTTCGGAAATTGCGTTCGGAGCAGTCATTTATCTTCGCGCTATCGATGCAGAGGGTAACATTCACACTTCTCTAGTCTGCTCTAAAGCACGGGTAGTACCTCTTAAACGTACCTCTCTGCCTCGACTCGAACTCTGCGCTGCTGTGCTTCTATCGGACTTATACAAATTTGTGCGCGATACTTACCTCTCTCGTATAAAAATCGATGCTGTTTACTTGTGGTCTGACTCCACCGTGGTCCTTTCATGGATAAGGTCACATTCCTCTCGTTGGGCTACGTTCGTTGCTAACCGTGTCAGCCATATACAAGACACTGCACCTACCGAATGCTGGCATCACGTTTCTTCAGGCGATAACCCTGCTGATATTTGCAGCCGTGGTCTGTTTCCCAGTGAAATCGTTCACAATACGCTATGGTGGGCGGGGCCATGTTGGCTATCTGAAGATCGTGAATCTAGGCCCATAAGTTCAGCTAACCTATCACACGAGGAGGAGGTGATCATAGATGCCGAAGTACGTAAATCAAACGTCTTGACCTCCACAGACGTTAACAAAACCGAACCTACCATTTTCGAAAATCTGATTATTCGTTTCTCGTCATTGACAAAAATCACAAACGTATTGGGCTACGTTTATCGTTTCATAAACAATTGTCGTCATCGGAATAAAGCTATAAGTAACAAGTATCTCAATAACGTTGAACGACACAACTCATTGATGCAAATCGTTAAAAACGTACAAAGTAGTGCTTTCTCTGAGGAACTTAGTAACCTAAAATCAAACAAACCGCTTACGAAACCGTTTCGCAAACTCAACCCGTTTATCGATGGTCTCGGTATCCTCAGGGTGGGCGGCAGGATCTCTCGATCAGGTTTAGAATACGAACAAAAGCATCCAGCATTTTGCCGTCTGATCACCCACTCACGTTTTTGATTATTGACTTTATTCATCGTAGCTACTTGCATCCCGGTATAAATACCACTCACTTTCTACTACTGCAACAATTTTGGATCGTTTCCGCCAAACGTACTATTCGTCGTCGCCTTGCTAAATGCGTACAATGCTATCGGACTAATCCCCAACCATTACAACCTTTCATGAGTGACCTCCCGTCGTACCGCGTCAATCAGGTAAAACCTTTTTCAATCGTAGGCGTGGATTTCGGCGGACCTTTCCGTATCAAACTCGGCCCTCATCGCGGCGCTAAAATCGACAAAGCGTACCTATGCTTGTTCGTGTGTCTCGCGACCAAAGCAGTTCACCTCGAGGTGGTTTCGACTCTTTCAACAGACGGATTCATCGCAGCTCTACGACGTTTCGTGGCAAGCCGTGGTCGTTGCAATGAGATACACGCGGATTGTGGTACGAATTTTACCGGCGCACGGAATCAACTAGCGTCTCTCATGCAACAAGCTTCTACCGCGGAAAGGATCGATTTCAAATTCAACCCTCCATCGGCACCCCATTTCGGTGGCGTTTGGGAAATTCAAATACGAGCCTCAAAATCATTCTTACTTCATGCCGTAGGTAACCAAGTACTGACGTTCGAAGAACTCACGACACTTTTCGTACAAATCGAAACCATTTTAAATTCGCGCCCTCTCTGTCCGATCAGTTCCGATCCTAACGATCTATCAGCACTAACTCCCGGTCACTTCCTCACTTTAGAACCTCTGACAGCCGTCCCCGATCAGGATCTATCCAATGTTAACGTAAATCGGCTTAATCGGTGGCAGCTGATACAGGCATTTCAACAGAATTTTTGGTCTAGATGGAAACACGAATATCTCCACTCTTTAACGCAACGCGCCAAATGGACCAAAGATTCAAAACCACTGCAGATAGGTTCAATGGTGATTATCAAAGACGACAATCGCGCTCCACTTCAATGGCCCCTTGCCAGAGTCGTGGAACTGTTACCTGGTGCTGATGGAATAGCTCGAATTGCAGTAATTAAAACCGCAAAAAATCATATCATTCAAAGACCGTTGGTTAAGTTATGCCCTCTCCCTCTCGAGGACTAGCTTAAATCGTATACAATTTTCTATCATTAGTATCTAATCTATCGTACCTAACTTATATCGTATCAAATATTTATCGCATCAAATCTCTATCGTATCTTACTTATATCGTATCAAATACTTATTGCATCAAATATCTATCGTATCTAACTTATATCGTATCAAATATTTATTGCATCAAACCTCTATCGTATTGGTATCTTAACACAAATCGCATCACACTCTACCGTTAGCTAAGCATATTATGTATCGCACTCTATTTATACCGATCCTTGTCCCCGAATCCTTTTCATCGTTAACCAGAAAATACCATAGGCATTTTGGTGGGCGGGATGTTCCGTTACCGTAACGTTTTCTAATGCTAAAGATCAATTTCTAAACGCATCGATGTTCAAATTTCTCGCAAGATGGCAGCACCGGAGACAGTTTTAACTAGCTGTCATTGCACACATGTACTCGTTTTTTTGGAGCGAAGGCAGATGTCGTGTGAGTGAAAGCAAGACGCGCGCGCATCATAAAATCGGTCGAAATCCTGAGGGAAATCGAATCATCCTTTATTTCGCGTGTGAACAATCCTCTAAACGTGAAACCCTGAAGCTAGCTTATGGACAATCGAAGGTGGAAGCTCAACGATCGCCGAGGCAGTCCAAGGTACGTGAGTGCATTGTATTCGCTGCGGCTTATGTCGAGTTATTGAACATCGTTATTATACGTAAATCGTTATTTTCCCAGTGTAGTATTAAAGCCACCCCTATTTCGGTTTGGTGCGTATGCTACACTTAGGGTAGCTTTAAACAATAGATGTTCTTCTAAGTTTGAATGTGGGTCCATAGTTAATCAATAAAAATACAGAAAATAAATGATTTATTCAACTGGACCCGCAGGTCCAGAAGCGACCGGGTCCAGCTGACCGAAGACTCGTCTAGAATTACGTGCTGAATTCATGGTTTCAGTTTGCGCGTCGGTGTCCTTGTCACGCTGTATAATATAATTTTGAAGCTTTAATTTGGCCTATGCTTGGGTTTTAATTGCAGTTAGAGTGTGCACACATCTTCTCAAATATGGGCCGTAATACCGTATCTATGTTCACCAAACGTAACAGCTGATATCAAGCCGTGGGTTTATAGCAGTCATGTATGTTTGTATTTACGAATTTGCATGATATTCCTGTAAGGATTTTCTGCAAAATAGATATTGTAAAATTATTCGAAGTGATCCATAAAGATGGCTATTAAAGAGTAAGTTCTAACCATAAATATAAGATTTTACATTTCTATGGTTTTAGTATTATGCATATTTTAGTATTATGCATTCGAAAGTAACTATGTCTGTCTGTATGTTACCTTTTCACGCTTAAACCACTGAACGGGTTTTGATAAAATTTGGCAGAGAGATATATTGCATCCCGGGGAAGGATAGCTTTTATCCCGATATTCCCACGGGATCAAAACTTACGCGGGTGTACGTTTTTTTGTTACGCTTTCACGCTCAAACAGCTGAACGGCTTTGGATGAAAGGACATCATTCACGTGTCGAACATTTTATACCCAAAAAAAAGTACTATTTTCGGGAAATAACATCTTGAGCATTTTTTACTATTACAGCGAAAGTCTACAATTAACCTCCCTGCTGCTATATTTGACATTAAAAATGCCAAAAATCATATTTCTTCCGGGTTCCGTACAAAGTAGGTAAGTATATAGGGTGACTGGTAATTAGTGACCGATACTTAAACACGTGATTTTACTCATCATTATGAACAACTTTTACTATGGGACCAAACCTGAAATCGCGAAAAAAAATCAGCTGTTCCCTACTTTATGTTCGTCTAACTCGTCAAAATGTAGGGAACAGCTGATTTTTTTTTCGCGATTTCATGTTTGGTAAAATAGTTTATCACGGGATTTTTTTTTGTAATGTAACAACCAATTAACGGTTTTCAGATTGTTTCCTTTACTTGTGCTACATTACATTGCTTTTTGAAAAATTTCATTATTCTAGGTCAACGGAAAGGACCCAATAGTTTTGATTCCGGAACATAAACGCCTGTATATTTTGATTGCGTCGACTTAGAAGTTAGATTTTGTCACTGCTTCAAGGGATTGCAGCCTTGAGTATTTGATATTAATTTC
This sequence comes from Oligia strigilis, assembly GCA_951800025.1. Taxonomy (NCBI): domain Eukaryota; kingdom Metazoa; phylum Arthropoda; class Insecta; order Lepidoptera; family Noctuidae; genus Oligia; species Oligia strigilis. The sequence continues at coordinate 3,506,168 of OX637547.1, forward strand.
AACTTGATAACTCCACGCGTTCCTGAGAAAAAGGGTTTTGACCGACGGACAGACGGACGGACAACGTACCCCCTGTATTTTATACCATCCTGTATTTTATACGGAAGGTGCTGTCTTAGCTATAGCAATCTATCTATACTAATAATAAAGCTGAAGAGTTTGTTTGTTTTAACGCGCTAATCTCTGAAACTGCCTGTCGGATTTGAAAAATTCTTTTTGCATTTGATAGCCTAATTCTTGAGGAAGGCTATAGGCTATTTAACATCACGCTAGAACCACTAGGGACGAGCAAAAAGAAAAAAGTCTCAAAGAACGCTAAGCAAAAACGAAGTAATATAAAAAAACAGCTGTACCCTACATTTATGTTCGCATAACTCGTCAAAATGTAGGGAGCAGCTGATTTTTTTTTCGCGATTTCAGGTTTGGTCCCATAGTAAAAGTTGTTCATAATGATGAGTACAATGACCCTTAAGGGTCCAGAACGACTTAAATTTAACCTTGTATAAATACTTTCACAGTATGTTATTATTAGCAAGGTAAATATTAGTAAACACCAGTCCTATTTACATAATTTCCTGAAATAGCTATACATTGTCAATGTTTATCGGTCAACGGGGGTCATACGATTGTTATGCCATTTCCATTGTTTCCTAAATGAACTATTGTTTATTTATTTGTCCAAATAAGAAAATAAGTTTATTTCCTGTAAACATGAGGACGAGAAAACAATAATAATATTGTTTTGGGAATATATGCGTCGCATCCGCGCACAACGGCCATTGACCCTACGACCATATGCGCAACAGAACCCCCGGCGCTGGTTGTCAGTGACAGCCGGCGTTGACGTGATGACCTCTACCGGTGTACTTATACGATAGAATATAATAACACAATAAGAAAATGAAAAAAAAAACATTTAAAAAACTGGCCAAGTGCGAGTCGGACTCGCACACGAAGGGTTCCGTACCACAAGGCAAAAACACCGAAAAAAACACGTTTGTTGTATGGGAGCCCCCTGTTACGAGGCCAACCTGCAAGCTCAGCACATCGTACCGATAAAGGGACCGATCGCATTACGACACCGCGCTTCCCACGTCAACGAGTATTGTCATCGTCTTTCTTTACCTAACTTCGGTGGGAACGGACATTGATATATTAAACCTAGCTACTAAAAAATCTATTTTATAATTTTAATGTGAAATTTGTGAACTTTCAAATAAATTTCGTAACCAAAAAGGACTTATTCATTGAAGAGTTTCCCGACACACGCCCCACACATATCTGGCGCAGTCGGTAGCTCGTCACAGACTTATGGTGTGGTGATGTGAAATACCTAAAAATCAGGAAAACGCCGCATCAACCGTCTAGACGAAGAACCTATTGGAGGCCTGTCGAGGAAGCTGTTGCTACGGAGATTAGGACATCCAAAAATCGATGAAACAACTCTCGCAAGCAATGCTACTCATGTAAGTACATAAGTCCTATTATTGGTTGCTATATTTTTAACGCAGGGTACTATAATTTTCCAAAATTTTTCACCCACGTAGTAATAGGGACCTTAGTCTTAGTAGGCGCAATCAACTCCGCATCGCGCGAAGTGACGCCTTTCGTAATTTAGAAGTTATAACAGAAAATTTTGAAACCATGACGGAATCGAATAGTAGTTCTACATTCGACATGAATCAGATAGATTTATCAGATAAGATTTATAAATCACTTAGACTAGTTCCGGAATTTGACGGAAATCCTAATGTTTTAACTAGATTTTTGAACTTGTGCGATCAGTTAGTGCTCACTTATATCAGTCCAGAACCAGGGCGTCAGCTTTCGAACTTATCTTTGATCAATGGGATTTTAAACAAGATTACTGGTAATGCTGCACGTACTTTGGCAACTAACGGAATTCCAAGTGACTGGAATGGTATAAGATCAACCTTAATTAATACATTTTCAGATCACAGAGATGAATCGTCGTTGTATACTGATCTTTCTCTCTTAGTTCAGGGAACCGATACGATACAATTATTTTACGAAAAAGTTCAACACTTATTATGCACAATTATGACGTACATTGAATTACACGAATCTATAAAAACTACCATAGAATCCAAACGAACTCTTTATAAAAAACTAGCTTTACAGAGTTTTTTGAAAGGTTTAGAAGAACCACTGGGTTCTAGAATAAGGTGTATGAGACCTTCAACCCTTGAAAGCGCTCTTGAATACGCTCAAGACGAATTAAATATACTATATCTACAGAAAAGAAATAAAATTGTACCATCAAAAGAAAAACCCCAAAATTTTGAGCAGAGTAATCCTTCTACTTCTTGGTCACACCCTAATTTTCGTCCGGTTAGGCCAGAAAATCAAAATTCAACATTTCAAACATACTCGAGACCTCAAATCCAGCCTTTGGTATTTCAAAATCCACCACAATATCATACACGACCAGATCCGTTCAGACAACCCTATCCCGCCTATCCGAGACCTACAAAGACTCAACAAATGTTCAGAGCACCTCCTACCAACATGTCAACTGGATTTCGAATCCCACTACGCCAAGCACCTCAGAATAATTATCCAAAACCTATGAGTGGCATTAGTCACCCCGTCGCGCGTACTCTGCCACCCACGAATTACAATGGCAGACGCAGTTTGGCGCCGATTAATATTCCAACGGTTAAAGAGGCGAACTTCAACGAATCTCTTAACGATAATTATTGCTACTATGATTGCAATATCCAGACCACTGATGTTACTGATACAAATATAAATTACCCTAACGATTTTTTGACCGACCTTGTCGTTGATAATCAAACTTTTGATGTCCAAAACCATCAGAGTACAAATTTTCACCCAATCTTGGAGAAAACTGCCCCCGAATAGAACTAAATTTGCATAGCAAACGCCATTTACCTTATATTCAAATAAATGATCCACCAATAAAACTTTTAATCGATACCGGAGCAAATGAATCCTTTATAAGCCCGGAAGCATACGAAAAATTTTACCCGCATGTCCAACTTAACTATGAACCTTTTTTGGTCACAAATACCCACGTGACAACCCAAAATTATTACTCGTTAACTGTGCCCTGTTTCGATGAAGTTAAAGATAAAATACCGATTAAATTATACCTATATAAATTTCATAATTTCTTTGATGGGTTGATAGGTTGCGAACAATTAAAAAAATGGAACGCAAAAATCGACCTTGCCACGCACACATTAGAGACTAAATTCACTAAAATTCCTATAATTTTATATAATCCTGGATGTATAAACTCATATCAAATTACTATACCTGCACAAACTACTCAATTAATCAAGGTGCCTACTAATATTGCGCAAGGAGACATTTACATTGAAGAACAATCAATTTCTGATTGCTACATCAGCGAATGCTTTTCATCCGCTGAAAATAATCATACTCATGTACAAATTTCGAATCCGACAGATAAAGACATTGTCATTTCTATAACAAAACCTATCCTCGCTCATATTTATAACGAACAAACAATGCCGGTAACTCGAGCATTAGACACGACCGTGAATACCAATATGCGAACTCAGCAAGTCTTATCGCACTTGCGCGTAGAACATTTAAACGCAGAAGAGACAGCTAATTTAATTAATCTTTGCAAAGAATATGCCGACGTATTTTATCTCGAAAATGAACCATTAACCTTTACTAACGAAATCAAACATCATATCAGAACCATAGACGATAGGCCGGTATACAGTAAAAGCTACAGATACCCTTACGTACATAAGAAAGAAGTACAAAACCAAATAGAATCGATGCTACACCAAGGTATTATTCAACCATCTTCATCACCTTGGAACGCCCCAATATGGATAGTACCAAAAAAAAGTGACGCGTCTGGCAAAGTTAAGTGGCGCTTAGTCATTGACTTTCGCCAACTCAATGCAAAAACGATTAATGATAAATATCCGATCCCGAACATTAATGATATTTTAGACAAATTAGGCAGATGTTTATACTTTTCGACATTGGATTTAAAATCTGGATTTCTACAAATTCAGCTAAATCCGTCCGATATTCCGAAAACGGCATTTAGTGTAGAGCAAGGCCATTTTGAATACGTTAGAATGCCCATGGGATTAAAAAATTCTCCGGCCACGTTTCAACGCGTGATGGACAATGTCCTCCGCGGATTACCAAATTGTACCACATACATGGACGATATTTTGGTATTTTCGACGTCCTTACAAGAACATATAGTTAATTTACGCGCCATATTTGAACGTCTTAGAAATTCAAATTTAAAAATTCAGATGGATAAGTCGGAATTTCTCAAACATGAAACGCCCTATCTTGGTCATATAATTACTACAGACGGTGTGAAACCAAACCCGGATAAAATATCAGCTGTTGTAAATTATCCGGTTCCGAAAACTCCTAAGCAGATTAAAGCATTCTTAGGTTTACTTGGTTATTACAGACGTTTTATACCGAATTTCGCACGTGTGACTAAACCCTTTACGTCATGTCTTAAAAAAGGCGCTAAAATTAATTTGACTCCAGAGTACCTGACCTGCTTTGAACACTGTAAAACTCTTCTTACAAATGACCCTATTCTAACATATCCAGATTTTAGCAAAGAATTTATGTTAACCACAGACGCCTCAAACGTGGCCTTGGGAGCAATACTTTCGCAGGGACCTATAGGTTCTGACAAACCTATAGCCTACGCGTCTAGAACTTTAAACGATAGCGAAATTAATTACTCCACGATCGAGAAAGAGCTACTCGCAATAGTCTGGGCTACAAAATATTTCAGACCTTACCTCTTTGGCAGAGAATTTAAAATAATAACTGATCACAAACCCTTAATCTGGCTTATGAATCTTAAAGAACCAGGTTCTCGCCTCACGAGATGGAGACTGAGGTTAGCAGAATATGATTATACTATTGTTCATAAAAAAGGTAAAATCAATACTAATGCGGATGCTCTGTCACGTATTCAAATCAACCATAATGAAACTTTGTCCTTGTTCGTTAATCAGTCTGAAACGACAAACTCTGATACATCTTCTACATTAACTGCTGAAGGTAATATCCCAAGGCAATCATCATCCACTCTCACTGCTAGTCCGATACATACGTCATCAACCCTCACGGCTCACTCACTTACTGATGGAGGATCAAATGACCCACAACATCAAGAAGGTACTGCTTCCCCACATATTGAAACCATACACACTAGTTTAGAAAACCCTGTTCTAGAAATTCCAATATCGGACGAACCTTTAAATAAATATAAGAGGCAGTTAGTCATTAATATAATAAATGGTAACCCTAACAGTAGACCAGCGACAACTCAACCTTTTCAGTCCTTTCAGAAAACTACTGTAGACATTAGCGAACATAGCATTGAAAGAAGTCTTATTAACGTTATAAAGTCTCATGTCGATCCAAAACTCCGGACAGCGATTCTTGTAAACCCTATCGAAAAAATGTTGAGTATCATACCGATTTTACAGCAAACTTTCGAAAATTCTTCCATGAACTTAGTTTTAGTCAAATATGAAGTACTTAACGTTAATGATCAGTCAAACCAATTAGATGTAATAAAAAAATACCACGAAGGCAAGACCAATCATCGGGGAATTAACGAAACCTATCTTTCGCTGTCAGAACGTTACTTTTGGCCAAAAATTAAAATAGATATTACTAAATTTATAAATGAATGCAATATATGCAGATGTGCGAAATATGATCGAAATCCAATACGCTCGCAGTTCAGAGTTGTACCTCCACCATCTCAACCATTTGAATTAGCACACGCAGACGTTCTGACTATTGACCATGACAAATACTTAACTATCATAGACTCATTCTCTAAATACGCTCAGGCGTATCTTTTACCCGATTGTACTGCACCCAATATATTAAAAGCCCTTTTAACTTATAGCACTCACCACGGTTTTCCTTTAAATATAACTACAGATCAAGGTACCGAATTTAAAAATCAAGTACTGTCAGAATTTCTCCGTTTGCACAAAATAGAACACCATATGACTAGTGCCTATGCACCAAACGAAAATGGCATCATAGAACGTTTCCACAGCACGCTCTTGGAACACTTACGATTATTTAAAATTCAGCATAAAAACGAACCCATTCGAAATCTTATACCATACGCGCTAATCGCCTATAATAGCTCTATCCACAGTTTAACTAAGTGTAGACCATTTGATGTCATTTCTGGACATTTCGATCCTCGGAATCCTATTGATTTAAACATAACAGACCGTTATCTTCAAAGTTATATTCAAGAACATCGTAGTCGAATGGAAACGGTGTATAAAATTATTCATGATTCTGCATTAACAGATCGTATAGGTATAATGACGCGGCGGAACGCTGACAGGGAACCCGTTTTAGATTGTGAACAAAATCAAATCATACATGTACGAAATCCAATGGCAAGTAGACAAAAATTGGCACCTCGGTTTATTCAAGATAAAGTAGTTAAGAACTTACCTGTTCATATATACACTGCAAAAAGTCGTGGTCTGGTCGCAAAATCAAGGTTAAAAAGGCCACCGAAGAAATGATTCTTCATATCATTGTTACAGGTACTTATTATTGCTGCCGGTTTTCCTAGCTGGTGCTCAAGACATACGTTTTGACAGCCTAGACAATGGACCCGGCATACTACCATTTAATCTCGGCGCTACCAAAATTATATCTCACTTCCACACATTCTTACAAGACATTGACCTTGAAAAAATTGAGTCACATGTTAACACTATCAAATCCCAACTCGCTGTCGCTACACATAAACTATCACATAGGGACAGCGCTCTCTTCAACCTTCAAATTAAACATTTATACAAAAAGTTAAATAGAGTTTCGGTGCAGTTAGATACATTTAGGCCAACCAGAGTTAAGAGAGGCCTGATCAATCCATTAGGCACGATCATCAAAAGTATTTCGGGAAATTTAGACAACGATGATGCTCTGAAATTTGAAAATGCATTACATATCTTAAATAAAAATGATCAAACTTTGTCACAATCATTTAATAAACATATTACTTTATATAAAGAAATGACGATTCAGCAAAACCAGGTAATCCGCAATCTTTCGATTAATCAGAGAAAATTGGAAGAAGCTCTTTCTTATGTCATGAATATGACTAATAATGATAATGAGCGAATAATACATTACGCTCATCTTGTGCAACTTTTCGCGATTCTGACCGAAAATGTACAAGAACTACTGAGTGAAATTAATAGAATAGAAAATATATTAGCTTTTAGCCGAGATAAATCAGTTCATCATTCTATACTTTCCGTAAAAGATCTTAAAAATATGATAAGCCAATTAAAACGTATCTATAGTTCCGACGAAATAATTGATTTAAATATTAGAAATTATTACGAGATTCTTAACTTAGCTTCATTTTTTACCGAGTCCACGGTTGTAGTAGTCATAAAGTTTCCTATTACATTTACTACTGAGTATCAGTTATATGAATTATGCCCCGTTCCAAATAAGAATAACGTAATTATAGTACCACCTGCACCCTATATAGCATCCAATTCTCAGGAATTTGTGTATATAGAGGCTGAATGCCCGAAGGTCAACTCCTGGCACCTATGCGAGCAGAAGATCGTCCATCAAATTATGTCAAAAATAGACTGTATTCAAAAACTCATACAATCTCAGGAGATAGATGTAACGTGCAGAACCACGCCTATCTCTCTGACCAAGGAAGCTCTGATTGAGCTAGACAGCTATCATTACATAATTGCTTTCCCCAACAGTACAAAAGTTAAACTATCCTGTGGCAAAGAACGACATCAGATGTTACAAGGAAGCTTTTTGGTCACCGTTCCTCAAGGTTGCAAGATAAAAACCCCAGAGATCAGTATAATCAATTTGGATAACAAATTAGTCGGACAACCAGTAGAACTCATGGCTCTACCACACTATGAATTGTTAGCAAAGACACGCAGTTTTCATTTGCAGACTACAGATCTAAGCAGTCTTCGCAAAATTCAGAACCAAATTACCATGCAAGACGAAATACAAGTTGAATCATTAGACACGACTGGAATGTACCATACCACAATTCCATTTTATACATTCATACTATTCAGTGCAGGCGCACTGAGCATCTTATATATCATTCGTCGCCGCCGTCGAGCTGCGAAAGTAAATATTACAACTCAAACAGCCAATACCGAGCTGACAGAAGATGAAAAAAGAGCCGCAACTTTTGGCGTCAAGGTCACCAAATAGTCGCTCATTTGGCAGGGGAGGTGTTACGAGGCCAACCTGCAAGCTCAGCACATCGTACCGATAAAGGGACCGATCGCATTACGACACCGCGCTTCCCACGTCAACGAGTATTGTCATCGTCTTTCTTTACCTAACTTCGGTGGGAACGGACATTGATATATTAAACCTAGCTACTAAAAAATCTATTTTATAATTTTAATGTGAAATTTGTGAACTTTCAAATAAATTTCGTAACCAAAAAGGACTTATTCATTGAAGAGTTTCCCGACACACGCCCCACACATATCTCCCCCTTAAATATTTATTTTATTTTGTTTTTAGTATTTGTTGTTATAGCGGCAACAGAAATACATAATTTGTGAAAATTTCAACTGTCTAGCTATCGCGGTTCTTGAGATACAGCCTGATGACAGACAGACGGGCGGACGGACAGACGGATAGACAGCGAAGTCTTAGTAATAGGGTCCCATTTTTACCCTTTGGGTACGGAACCCTAAAAAGAACATTTAAAAACCATTTGGCAAAGACACGTGTCGCTGCCAACCAATCATTGCCGTTGTACTCTTGATTTCTGATAGGTAGCATAGTAATTGAACTGTCGTTTGTTAGTCTGACGATTAAATAAACAATAATAGGTATAATAATAGGCTTTTCAATATTGTTTTAGGTCGGAGCTGTCTATCAGTGATAAGCCATTGTCACAAAATACAGATAGTACAGAAGGCAATCACATCTATGTACTTCACTTTTCATACCTACGCTCGGCGATTGCGCTAGGGTTGTCAACTTTGGCTAATGCAAAAAAAAACTATCGTGGTAGTGGCACTCGTATCTAGTTGTTTGATTTATTCTTGAGCTTATTCTACAATATTAAAACAAAACAATAAACATAGTATTACAATACAAAAAGTTTACAGAACAAAAACATATAAAATTTTACATTTGTCAATTTTCACTATCGAAAATCCCTAATAACTTCAAAACGGATTACCCTATTTACACAATTTATTTTGCCCTATCCGTTTTAGACCTAAACCTATCAAATGACACTAAAAACAACACAATATCTAGGTACACAAATAAAAAATCATGTTTTCAACTTACGTAATATGTAGTTGGTGGCGTGAATTTACCTTACAAAAAAGTTACTTCGTTTTTCGTTTATACTGATTCAAAACAGGAAACTATTATATCCCACCAAAAACATTTTCATGTAAAATGTTGCCAAGACGAGACCGCATATGGCTCGCGCTGCCAAAAAGTTATCAGATCTCAGGTAGAGCCAAGCTTCTAACTCTAAACGCCCTAACTTCACAAACTCTACACCTTAGTCAAAATATGAGGCTTGCCGTTTCGTTACTACAAAAACTATTGTATAACAGAAAAGTAATGAACAGTGAATAAATTTTTCACCTTACGCCCATGTGATGGTAGCGAAACGGCCAAGCCACATATTTTGACTAAGGTGTAGAGTTTGTGAAGTTAGGGCGTTTAGAGTTAGAAGCTTAGCTCTACCTGAGATCTGATAACTTTTTGGCAGCGCGAGCCATATGCGGTCTCGTCTTGGCAACATTTTACATGAAAATGTTTTTGGTGGGATTTCACATCTTTTTGAAAGTTGCCTAAGAAATATTTTTTTTTGGGGTGTTCTTTACTGAAAATCCTGAAATATGTATTTTATTATTAATTACAAGGAGTCCCTATATCAATTTTCAGAACTCTAGCATCAAAATTTGCGGAAGTCTCGTACAAACTTCCAGCCCCTAGTTTAAGGGGTTGGAGGGTAAAAGTTCCAAGTCTTAGAATTGTTTTGTTGTTTGTATACTATTACTAGCTTACATACCAAATTTCAACTTTCTAGGACTTCAGGAAGAACCTTAGAATATTGATGTTTATGAATTATAAAAATATTTTTTTGGGGGGTTGGGGGGTTATTTACTGAAAATCCTGAAATACGTATTTTATTATTTGTAACAAGGAGTCCCTATATCAATTTTAAGAACTCTAGCATCAAAATCTGCGGAAGTCTCGTACAAACTTTCATCCCCTATTTTAAGGGGTTGGAGGGTAAAAGTTCCAAGTTTTTTTGGTTTTTGTGTACTATTACTAGCTTACATACCAAATTTCAGCTTTCTAGGACTTCAGGAAGACCCTTAGAATATTGATGATCATCAGTGAGTCAGTGAGTCAGTGACGAAATCGGGGTATTTTAGATATCAATAAAATCTAAAGTATAAGAGCTATGCAATTGAAACTTTATAGGTTTAATAAGTCAACCACTGACATCATATCCCGAAAATTTTGTTTATCTGGTATAATCCAAACCCAAGTTATGAAGGCTCAAAAATACGACGAAGTGCTTCGAGAAAAGGTAGGTAGTGCCCTTGCGCTTCGCTTGGCTCGTCTTGGCGGGGGCACTCCCGTGCCCCCAGATAAATCGAGCGTAGATAGCCATTTTTTTGTTGCTCCATTTTTGCACAAACTTAGGACAACGGTGCTTACCGCCGCCACGCCGCCGTGATGTCGCGAGTACCAACTTATGGTCAGGTTACTATTAACGAGGCGACACTCGCCACGCCTCCATGCCATATCCCTCGATATCCGTGGTAAGACTGGTTGTCAGGCTTTCGGGCTTCTAACTACCCGAAAAGACTGCCAAAGACCCACGAATGACAGCCGGGACAAACAGCTTAACATGCTTTCCGAGGCATGGAGGTGTCTCGGTATGTAAAGATGGTCACCCATCCATGGACCAACCGCGGCAAGCGTAGCTTTACCTGATCGATCGACCCGTACGGCTGTTATTACAGGCCGGCCTTCCTCTTTTTATTTCTAATTTATAATATTAGTTTAGATAATGGTCTTGTACTGTATTTTAACACTAAAAGCATAATTTTGGCACAAGCGTTTGATTTATGAGTCTGGGAATTACTTAGGATAATAATATGAGCCTGGTATTATAAATTATTAAGTCCATTAGCATAATTATTTAGGCCCTCGTGGAGCCGTAGGCGAGTGGTCCCTAAGGTTGTTAATCCCTAGGTTTGTTGACGACACGAGCAAATGCCGCCGTACGCCGTACGGCATTTCATACAAACTTTCAAGCCCTTGTTTTTCGAAATAAATGAACCGATTTTATTGAAACTTCATACACATAAGCAGGATGAAAAGGTCTTAAAAGTTACTTAAGAACATTTTCGAAAAATTGTGTTACAGCCGAATTAGACCGATTTAAATTTTTCCATAGAAACATAGATTTCTACTTATCTTTTTTTAAATAAGACATTTCGAAAATGTTCTTTAGTAACTTTTTAGACTGCTGTACCCAGCTTATGCGTATGAAGTTTCATTACAATGGGTTCAATCATTTTGAAAAACAATGGTTTGAAAGTTTGTATAAAAAGGCCGTACGGCGTAAACGCTCTTAATTGTAAAACTTCTGTGATCTTTTATGAGAGTGAACAAAGTGATGGCAGTATCCACAACGTGCCGCTACAATGGCGACATTAATTTAACACACGGTTAGGGCACAAAATACAGATAGTACAGAAGGCAATCACATGTATGTACTTCACTTTCATACCTACGCTCGGCGGTCGCGCTATGGTTGTCAACTTTGGCTTATGCACAAAAAACTATCGTGGTAGTGGCACTCGTATCTAGTTGTTTGATTTATTGTTGAGCTTATTCTACAATATTAAAACAAAACAATAAACATAGTATTACGAGTACAATACAAAAAGTTTACAGAACAAAAACATAATATAAAATTTTACATTTGTCAATTTTCACTATCGAAAATCCCTAATAACTTCAAAACCGATTACTTATCCTATTTACACAATTTATTTTGCCCTATCCGTTTTAGACCTAAACCGAAATAACACTAAAAACAACACAATATCTACACAAACACAAAATCAAGTTTTCAACTTACGTAATAGGTGGCGTGAATTTACCTTACAAAAAAGTTACTTCGTTTGTACTAATTCAAAATAGGAGACTATAATATAATTCGAGCTTAGATAGCCATTTTTTTGTTGCTCCATTTTTGCTCGTCACAGACTCGTGTCTCAAGCGGATGGCACTCGCGCTCGCACTACTCCCAACCCGTCCGAGATAACGTGTCCGTGAGTAGTGTCAATGTGTGCGTCGCTCGAGCGCACTTTGTATGTAGATTGCCTTCTGTACTCTCTGTATTTTGTGGTTAGGGCTAGTGGCCAGTACTCATAAAAATTATAACAACATAAAATAATTCGAAATTTGAAAACTACCGCCTACGCCGCTCGCCGACACAGGGCTCTCTCTCTTTACTTCAATTCGCCTTCTCTTTGCACGTTATTCGTTTTAATTTCCTTGATGCGATATTATAATCCGTGACCCCGGCAAATGAGCCGTTGCTCCAAGATGGTGTTTTATAAAATTGAAAATAGAAGGATATTTTAACAAATAGGTTTGTCTTTGGCTCTCAACAACTACGTTTTTTTTTTTTGGCTGTGGTGAAATCCTTTTGGATACCCACCGTCTCGGGAGAACGGAGGGTAATGTAGGGACTCCTACCGCCTAAAACCCCATGGTTCCAACTACTACCATAAATCGAGTGGCCTGTAATCTACCACACAGGTCCAGTTGGTAGATGTCACGTGTCTTCGAATTTTTGGTTCTAGGAAATGCCGGTTTCCTCACGATGTTTTCCTTCACCGTTTTGAGAACAGTGGTGATGAATTATTTACACAAAGTGAAGCACCTGTCTGGGTTCGAACCCACGACCTACAACTCGTCAGTCGGGACCGTTACCACTGGGCCACTACGGCTCTCAGCTTATTTGAATCCTTGGCCACTTTGACAGCTTCGATATTAATTCATAAAACAATTTGTAAAATTCCTGTATTCGATTTCAATTTCCTTCATTAAATTATTTTGAAAGCTTTTCAGCCAAAAACTTGACACTTTGACACTTATTTATGTTCCTTTTTGGGACTCGAGTTTGCGTTTCATATTCTACAATTTCAAGAGTTTGTACAAAATAATATATTTCTCTTTTAACTGCCTCGTTGGTTTAGTTGTTGCAAGCACTTCTACGATCCATTCGATCGATTCTTCTTCTTCGATTCCTAGGTTGGCCAAAGTGTTATTGGAGTTTTCCGTCAGGAATTTCTCGGGAGCATCCCGGAGTCTGCATTTGTGCCCAGTTGATGACAATATACTCGCCCCCTATTACATGGGACTTTATTTTTAGCTTATTTTTATTGCTGAATGGGCCGCTCTTGCCCTCAATCACGCCTGATAGAAAGTGATGGATGAGGTCTATGATGGAACGAGCGTGCCCAGAAGATGCCTAAGGCACTGGGACTCCAACGCATCGAGGAAACACAGCAGACTGCTTGACGCCGGACTCCGGTGGGATGGTGGTCGCAAACCAGGCGGGCGTTAGCCCTACCAGCGCAAGGGAAGAATTGGCCAGTCAAATGAGGTGTTGGGTGTGACTATACAAGATGCGCCGACCGCTCGGTTTAGTTTTTTTTTTTTTTTTTTGAACAAGTAGTAAAAAAGCTTAAAATATAACGTGGAAAATGTGGGTGTACTGAACATACTCCTTGGACTTACCCTTCGGAGATTAAAGGCGTGATAGTATGTGTATTTCTCTTTTGTTTCTTTTCCTAAATTTATTACTTATTCCTATTCAAACCACGACTAGAATTACACGAAACTAGAATTCGTCGATAAAACTGTTTTCTTAGGGATCACGCTCGACTCAAGGCTACAATGGGGTCCTCATTTAACATCTCTTGCAGGACGGCTAAGTTCAGCAGCTTATGCTGTCAGAAAAATCCGTCAATTTACTGATGTCGATACCGCGAGACTAGTCTATTTTAGTTACTTTCATAGTGTCATGTCTTACGGTATTTTACTTTGGGGACGGGCTGCAGACATCGATTCTATTTTTATTCTGCAGAAAAGAGCGATCAGAGCCATATATAACCTCCGCAGGCGCGATTCTCTGAGGGAACTGTTTAAGGAAATTAACATCATGACGGTACCTTGTCAATATATCTACGAAAACATCATGTATGTAAGAAAAAACTTACATCTTTTTAGTAAAAGAGGTGAAAGACATAATTATAGTACTAGAAATAGGGACCTATTAGTTCAACCAGGTTTCAGACTGGCTAAAGTAGATTCATCTTTTATGGGGTACTGTTTAAAATGTTACAATAAAATACCTCCCCACATTCTTCAACTGAATGAGACAAAATTCAAGTCTTGTATAAAACGCACACTATGCAGTCAGGCATATTATAAGTTAGGGGATTACATAGCTGATAAAAATGCCTGGCTCAATGCTGGTCCTGCTCCACAACCACAACTAATTGATTAACACCTGAAAATACTGTTGGAGCTGCTGAAGATTGTAAGACTATCTTTGCATTGTATTAAACTCAATTTCATTTGTATTGTATAATTGCATAGCACAGATGTGAGTTCTATGTAAGTACTATACCTTGTTTACCATTTACCGGGTAATATGTCTTTCATTGACTTGAATGTGCCCTGGCGGCTGATAGTATGTCATGCTCACACAAATGTCTCGCTGACGGTGGCGTGTATGTTGGATCATTTAGCTCCCTTCAAAATGGTTGAGCTGAATGGTGCTGATCTATGCGTCATGTTCGTGAACGGGCGCCGTCAGTTGGGGCTGGTCATCACTTAGCTGCCTCGGCTTATTTTTAATTATTTTATTTTTATTTTTGGATTGTTGTTTTAGTACTATTTGTTGTACTCTGGACGCTTTTAACGCATACGTCTTGTTTATTTTTACATCGTTCTCACATTATTTAATTATAAATTCAAAAGTAATGATGTAACTAATATTTTTGTAAAATATAATTTAAAAAGAGTGTCCATGGAGTTTCTTGTCCGTTCTTCTCCATAGGTACCTACGCTTTGGAATGGGCAACTAGCTTCACATTTTTCTGACTGACCTACTTCTTGACAATTCAAAAGTGCCTGTAAAATGGTTTAATTGAAATAAATGCTTTGAGTTTGAGTTTGACTACTCTGCTCGAGCTTTAAACAAGACATCACAGTATTCTTAAAGCAACACCGGTGGACGATAATCCATTATTTGGGCATAATATTGAAGAAAAATTTTTTCAGAATATTCTATCATACATAAAAGAAACGACCCGATTTAAAGTACTTTAGTATTTCTTAGTAAAAATAATCCAGTTACAAAAAGGCCATGTTTTCTCCTCCAATTCTCCAAGCCGTGCCGATGTTCATACGTGGGAGTTCAGGAAAGACGTGAGAAAATTTTAGTAATTTTTAAGTTTCCATTCCCAAAGGGTGCCAACAGAACCCTATGACTAATCCGTCTAACTGTCAGCGGGCTGTATCTCATGAACCGTAAGAGGTAGACAGTTGAAATTTGCACAGAGTGTGTATTTCTATTGCCGCTATAACAACAAATAATAAAAATTAAAACGGTACTCCATACAAGAAACGTGTTTTTTTCGGCGCTTTTTGCCTTGTGGTACGGAACCCTTGGTGTGCTAGTCCGACTCGCAATTGACCGGTTTTTATCAGCCTGTACGGAACCTAAGCCTAGCAGAGAGAGGGTGTGGGCCATAATCTACCACGCGGACCCAGTGCGGGTTGGTAGATGTCAGAATGTCTTCGAATTTTTGGTTCTAGGACAAGCCGGTTTCCTCACGATGTATTTCGTCACCAGTTTGAAAGCAGTGGTTCATATCATCATCTGCCTAGCCTTTTGCAAACTATGTTAGGGTTCATCTTCCAGTCTAACCGAATGCAGCTGAATACCAGTACGTGAGGCGCCTGCTTATCTGACCTCCACAACCCAATCAAAATCAAAATATTTTATTTCACATAAACCTACATCGACACATCAAACGTCAGAAGCTAGGTGCACGGTTCCAATTATTCGTTTCCTATGGAGAAGAACCGGCAAGAAACATCACGGTTACTCTTTTAAAAATAATTGGCTTTTACAATGTTTTTTAAATTACAGTGTTAATAGGTACCTATGGGAGAGCAGTGTAGGCCTGTCGAAAAGTACCAGGTACTTAATAAAATAGAAAATGGTCTACAAATCTACAATCTACAACGTTCAATACTGGGAAACACTATAACGCGTTTATAAGACTACTGGCCAGACTTTCAGGCGTCTGACTAGACTACCCGTAACAACTGCTCGGTCATTCATAATCGTAATTAAGGAAGCCATAAAGGGAAGTTTAGACAGACAAAATAAGGAAAATGTTATATTTAACAAAGAATGAGAAGGCCAATTCTCGTAATTTAAAACGTTCAAAATCTAGTCGCAGTCTCATCTCGGCGACAAACAAATGTCAAAAACTAGTCAAAATGTAGGGAAATTAGAGGTATTTTTGACTGATTGAGACTGAGATCAGGGGGCCTAAAAAGGCCACTTTGGCAGAAGCATAAAAGGCCTTTGTACCTATTTTTCTGTTCTGTTGTACTTGTCTGTTTATATATGTGTGTACATAAATGGTTAAATAAATAAATAAATAAAAGGATAACATTATGAATCAAAATGGACAGTTAACTGTTAAGTTAATCGTATCCAATCCCATTGGCGAAGGATTTTTCAGTTATATTTTTTGTCTGTGCTAAAATACCAATCAATCCAATCCCTATCTCTTTGATTATACCTACGTAGTGCAGCGAAAAAAAGAAAAACACGGACTGTCTTCGCCGTATTATGATTCATAATGTTATCATTTTATGATTCTGCCAAAGTGGCCTTTTTACGCCCCCAAACTCTGAACGTTCTTAAAATTACAAGAATTGCCCCTCTGTTAGCATCAAAGTAGCTTTTAGCAGATTAGTTTAAGTATACTTAATATCCGCAATGCGGTGCTTCAGGCGAAACAGGGGAATTAAGGCATACATAAACAGCCTATAACGTTCCCACTGCTGGGACACAGGCCTCCTCTCTGTGCGAGGGAGTGGGCCGTAATCTATCGCCCAGGCCCCAGTGCTGGTTGGTAGATGTCACATGTCTTCCATTTTTTGGTTCTAGGACATGCCGGTTTGTTTTTCGTCACCGTTTTGAGAGTAGTGGTTCACATCATCATCTGCCTAGCCTTCTCCCAACTATGTTGGGGTCAGCTTCCAGTCTAACCGGATGCGGTTGAATACCAGTATTTTACATGGAGCGACTGCCTATCTGACCTCCACAACATAATTACTGGGTAATACGATACCCCTTGATAAGACTGGTTGTCAGACTTTCGGGCTTCTGACTACCCGTAACGACTGTCAAAGATCCACCAATGACAGCCGGGACCATGGCCGGGACCAACGGCTTAACATGCTTTCCAAAGCACGGAGGGGTCACGGTATGTAAAGATGGTCACCCATCCCCAGACCAACCGCGGCAAGCGTAGCTTAACCTGAACGATCAACCTCGAGCAGTGGTTATGAAATCAAATAAACAAAGTAAAGTACCCCACTGGGTTCGAACTCACAACCTCAACTCGCAAGTCGGGCTAATACCACTGGGTCACCATTATGTTGCTCTCCTTATAATAAGTTAATAAGTAATTATGCGTAATTTGCGTACGGAAAATAATATTATTCAAATTACTGAGTAACAGTCAATAAATCAACGCGTAGCACGTTGCCTACGTCGTAGCCAGCGTAGCGGTTTCTCGCAATAGCTACGCGCTACGGTATGGCTACGAACGCTACGGCGTAGACTATGCCGTAGCGCTCCAACAGTCACGAATTCTAATGAAATATACCGTGTTATTGGTAAAATATTAACAAGCTCTCAGGACTATATTACTAACATCATAAACAACGACTTACTTTCTGTGAATTTTATTAATTTGACAGATTTTAATTCATTTAAATTTCATACAGTAATAAAATATTTCAATTCAACCAATTGAAATATTCGATTTTCTGTTACGAAATCATCGCGAAGCAAAAGAAAGCGCTAGTTAGGTGAACGACAGTTTGTCTAGTACAAAATTGAGCGGAGGGGAACGGGGGTTGGATAGAACAACGAAATCTTAAAGGTTTGTTTTTGGTAAATATATTATGTTTTGTATGTAAGGAAAAAAATACATCTTTATAGTGAAAGAGTTGAAAAATAATTATAGTACTAGAAATAGGGACCAGTTAGTTCAGCCAGCTTTCAGGCTGACTAAAGTAGACTCATCTTTTATGGGCTGCTGTTTAAAATTTTATAATAAAATACCACATTCTTCAACTGAATGAGACAAAATTCAAGTCTTGTATAAAACGCACACTATGCAGTCAGGCATATTATAAGTTAGGGTATTACATCGCTGATAAAACTGCCTGGCTCAATGCTGGTCCTGCTCCACAACCACAACTACCTAAATGATTAACACTTGAAAATACTGTTGGAGCTGCTGAAGATTGTAAGAATATCTTTGCATTGTATAAGCTCAATTTTCTTCGTATTGTAAAATTTCATAACATAGATGTAAGTTTTATGTATGTACTATAGAGCTACCATTTCGACATACATTACATTTATTTTATTCATATATAACCGCTAATGTGCGTAAATCAGTTAGAGTGCAGATTAACTTGTTAATCTGCAGATTATCTGGTTGAGTCCGTTAAAGTAGAAAAAAATGTTTGTTACCGGTCAAATCCGGTTTTATGATGAACTAGTTTCGCCTAGGCTAAACCGGCTAAAAGCGACCACCTACCGAGCGGTACCTATATAAATACATACTTAAGTAATGAATTGCTTTTTATGCCGCCGACAAAAATAAAGATTGCTATTTTTAGCACCCACAACGCGACCTTTTTTAATTTTGTAGAAACACTTTCATTTTTGATGAAAAAAAAACGTGTAGGTATATTGTAATACTAGTTTCTACCCGCGACTTCATCTGTGTGAAATTTCCTGCTCCCCCGACCCATCCCGTCGCATCGCATCGCCTACCCGCCGCACTACTCGTATCACTTCGCTTAGAGTCAATTCTTTCTGACTTCTTTTCTTTTTGCTCGGCTCTTAAGGGTCATAGCGTGATGTTAAATAGCTTTCCTCAAGAATTGGGCTATAAAATCCAAAAAAAAAATCAAATCCGACCAATAGTTCCAGAGATTAGCGCGTTCAAACTCTTTAGATTTATTTTTACTATAGATTATACAATGTGGAGATGACGATATGACATTAATATTTTAAAATCGTAAATCTAATGACGTTCCCAGTATGCATACAAAAAATCAATTAAAAATATCCGTTAGTTTAGTCGCTATATCTAGTCAAAGATCGGCAAAATCCATAGTCGGCCCAAACCTACTATACATCGTGTTCCGGACTATATACATAGACTTCGACCAGATTTTCCGACTCCGCCGAGAGCCTATTTTAATACAAACTAAATACCTTGACGTAAATCACCCGATAAGCATGCAATCAAACAAAAAACCGGCCAAGTGCGTGTCGGGCCACGCACAGTGTAGGGTTCCGTAGTAGCCTGTTATCACAATGTAGTACGATTATGTTGTTCTTTACTCTGAATAAAAAAATAAATAAAAAAACAACATATTTTGTTTTTCAATGCAAGTCTTTACCCGTTATAAACAAGCAGTTCTACTTCATCGTAGTCACTTTAAAGGTTATCAACTATTAAAGTTCAACGACTATTACTGCTAAACTAATAAAGTTATCCTAACCGCTATAATTTTCCTTTAAAGTTCATGAAATGCACTGTCACCGTGAAGTTTTCCAGATTTTTCAAGCCAAGCAGTTTAGGTTTTAGAGGGGGGGGGACGCCCTAATGGAACAAAAATTTGCACTTTAAAGTGTAATATTTCGTAAATGGAGCATTAAATCGAAAAATAATTTTAGCAACCCCCCAAGTCATTTTAGAAGACCTATTCAACGATACCCCACACGATGGGGTAGACAATGAAAAAAATATTCATCCCCACTTCACATGTAGGGGATCTACCCTAAAAAAAATATTTTACAAAATTTTATTTTACCACTTTGTCGGCGTAATTGATATACACACTCCTACAAAATTACAGCTTTCTAGTACTAACGGTCTCTTAGCAAAACCTCCGACAGACAGACGGACGGACATGACGAAACTATAAGGGTTCCTTGTAGGAACTACGGAACCCTAAAAAGGAATCTTTTTGTAATCAAACAAAAAAACTAATCTTTTCTCTATATAATATTCAATCAATCAATCAAAATATTTTATTTTACATACACCTACATGGGCACTTAAGAAACGTCAGAAGCTAGGTGCACGGTTTCAATTGGTCGTTTCCTATGGAGAAGAACCAGCAAGAAACTCCACGGTTACTCTTTTTAAAAATAATTGGCTTTTACAATGTTTCCAAATTACAGTAGGTATGGGAGGACAGCGTAGGCCTGTCAACAAGTACCAGGTACTTGATAAAATAGCGAAACTATCGTTAACATGTAAGACATCCGTATCTTTACTATCTATTTTAAAAATAAGGGAAGTGTCATCAGCGAATAAAATGATATCCGACAAGTTAGCCATCATGTAAGGAAGGTCATTAATATAAACTAGAAATAGAAAAGGGCCAAGAATTGAGCCTTGAGGCACGCCCATCTTAACTAAAGACCCCGATGACGTCGCCCCGTTAACGTTTACTTTTTGCTGCCGCTATAGTTTAGATCATTTGCCAGCCCTATTCGTGTTGACAAAATGTTGAAATGATCCAGAAACAAAGGTCCTTATCTACCCAAGGATTTTGGTTCAAAACCTGTCAAGAACAGAAACGCAACATAAAGATGCGATGCGTATTACGCATGTGAACGCTTACGTAGTCTCTTAGTTCAGAATACAAACATCACGCCTTGTATGCCCAAAAGGTTGGGCTACCTATGCAGGGTTATTTTTAAAACACTAATAAAATCGCAGGACTATAATACTCACATCTTATCTAACAACTTTCGTTTTATTACTTTTAATTATTCATTTTTTTTTTCTTTTCATAATATAATGAAAAATATTTAAATTGATCGCTCTAAATGGAAAAAACTCAACGCGGTACAAAAATAAAACAGTAAATCAGTAAACAAACAGTGCGTTGCAAATTGCGGGGCGGTACTTACTACAAAATACAGATCTAAAAAGTGATAGTAGAAGAAAAACTTGACATTATTTTTGGTAAATATATTAAGTTTTGTAAAAAGTCATAGAGCAAAAGTTTTTGTTTCTGATGTTACTAATATAGTCCTGCGAGGGTGGTAGTGTTTATAAAATAATCCTGTATAGTACCTACACCCACATTTCGTCTGTTACGTTTAAGTCCCATTTAATAGGGGGCGAGCCTATTGCCATCAACCAGGTACAAGTCCAGACTTTGGGCTGTTACTGAGAAGTTCCAGATAGAAAGACCCAATAACTCTTTGCCAAACCTGGGAACCGAACCTAGGACTTCGTGCTTAGCAGTAGTACTTACAACCACTAGATCCATTGTTCAGAATTTCGGATAGTGGGTAGATACTTGTGGCCAAGTAATAACAGCCGCACAGGTCGATCGATCACGTTAAGCTACGCTTGCCGCGGTCGGCCCGTAGATGAGTCCACCTTAACAAACCGAGATCCCTCCGTGCCTCGGAAAGTAAGTCAGGCCGTTGGTCCCGGTTGCCATTCTTGTATCTTTGACAGTCGACACGGTTCGTCAGAAGCCCGAAAGTCTGACAACCAGTCTTACCAAGGGGTACCGCATTACCCAGTAACTGGGTTGTGGGGGTCAGTGAGGCAGTCGCTCTATGTAAGATGGTATTCAGCTGCATCCGGTTAGACGGAAACCTACACCAACATAGTTGGGAAAAGGCTTGGTAGATGATGATGAAAACAGAAACACGTAATTTTTTTTGTCATAACTTTGCAGCAACTTTCTGGGCCGAAATGTAAACAAAACTCGTAAAGTACAGAATAATAGTAAGATAAGATACAAATCCTTTATTTTGACGAGGGTTATCCATTTAAGTTCCCTTTTGGGGGAATAGAGATACTGCGTAATGTGTTTTGAATTTGTTTTTGTACATAAGTAAAAGCTGAAGTTTTGAAGCAATACACAAGAGACTATTCCGGCATAAATTTCTAATAGCATTGAATAATCTATCTGTCTAAGAAAATATAAGGAACGGAACATCATGCCGGAATCAGAATTATTTAGAACGCCAAAAGTTTGTTAACATAGAAAAGAGGTCACAAGTAAACCAGCAGGGTAATTGCGTAACACACTATCAGTAGCAATGGGTTTCATTTTGACAGTTCAACAACATTCATTGCGTTATTTGCGTTGTTCAGCACACACTTTTCGAACATATGGAGCAATGGATAAGAAATATGCTTCAAAATGATTCAAATTGAGAGAGTTACGCAAATTAGGGTGCTGGTCCGCATGTCGTCGAAGCAAAAAATGGAAGACACGGGACATTCACCAACCTGAACGTGGATTATGGCCCGCTCTCTGTCACAGAGGCGATCTGCGTCCGATCAGTCTCCGTCCAGTGAGAACATTATTATATTAAAGGATTGTAGTCCGGATACTTATAAATAAAAATAAAATATATTTATTTATCAGACAACTGCCGGGCAAAGTAGGCCTCGCCCAACAGTGCGACATGGCTAATAATAACTAACTTAGGGCTGATATTTCCAATGCCAGATAATCTTATCCGAGAAATAATTTTGATTTTTTGACAGTTCTTCCATACAAAATCTGTCAGACGTCAATTTTATTCCACGAATAGAAAATATCCGTCGATTGAGAAATCAGACCTTAGACAACTATTTTGGTCCACACGTAGGTGTTATTAGCAGCACTTGATAATAGATTATTCCTTAAATAAATATGAATTTAAAAGCAATTTTATGAAAACAATTGCCTAAATAAAATACATGAAATTCATTCACATTTTCAACTTAAGATATAAAATTAAAATATTCTCTAGATTAAATTAAAATTATGAATGAAAGAATATTATGCGAATGAACTCTTGCGCATACTGTATCTAAAAAACAAAAGCCTGGAATGTAAACTGTCCGTTCAGAGTTATTTTACTACTGACAGGAGTAATCGAATAGCAACTCTATATCAACGCAAATAAAGATATAACTGTAATTTTGCCAGTGATATAAAATCAGAAGTAAATTAACTGAACGGACTGTTGAATGTAAACTCACGTCAAATCCCTGCACAGATCTGTAGATGGTGGGGCGCAGGAGTTTCATGAGGGTGGCGCCATCTGTTGGTGGTAGCCCGGAGCGCATCGCTGCAGTCGCCGCGCGCGCCCACAGGATTACCGCGTCGTACAGATGAGCTGCTTCTATGGGCACCTGTGGGGAAAGTTATAAAAACAGTTGTAGACACAAAAATCGCGTTAGTTCTCCTAAACACTGGATTTAAATGTAATTCACCATCATTCAGAAAAATGTGTGGCGATCCTTAACATTTAACTCATACTAAACAATAATCTCAATACACATACATAAACATAACATATACATTATACACTTATATCAACAGATCATATTTACATTTATATAATTACAATACAGTTTAATATTAATTCACGGACGTACACAACAATACCGTAAAGGTACAATGGACGCGCGCTGGTCTACGTCACGCGGTGACGTAGTCGAGGCGCCTGAGTGGGGTTGTGCTATGCAGAGCGCGGCCGTCAACCTTGGCTGACCTTTAGTCCGATCCCGCTATCGCGACGCGAAGCCCACGCAACTTATTATAATCCCGGTCGATTTGTTTATCACCGTAACCCTTCCGGTTTATCGTAGTGTCTCTGTTTATCGAGTGTACGAACTGTTAAAACTGTTAATGATAATATTTATAGACTTTCTCCTTCGTGTATAACTATCTTTGTGTGTGCCAAACTATATGTGCCAAACTATATGTGCCTTTCTTCTGTGAACGTTTCTATGATTTGTGTTTGTGCAATACAACCGTGAGTAGAAGACAATCGCTTTTATTTACCCGCACTCACCTCACAAGCACAATTATTAGTGTACCTACATCGACACTAAATTGGTGACCCCGCCTAGAATACGCCAGAGAGGCTCGATAATCAGGTGTGCAGGTGTTCGATAATTATTAGAACAGCGAAGGAAAATCACAGTGGCACGATGAGTGATAGCAGTGACTCTGCAAAATCGTACGGATCCGTCCGTTCGCGTCAGCAACCTCGTCGCGCAAAGTGCGTGTCCATTGACGAGCCATCCGACATTTGCCGTATCGCGGTACGTATACCACCATTTTGGCCGGATGACCCAGAGGTTTGGTTCGCACAAGTGGAGGCTCAGTTCGCGAACGCGAACATCACCAGCGACGCGACGAAGTTCAATTACGTCATCGGCAACTTGGAACATCAGTACTCCAAACAAGTACGGGATATTTTCCTCAACCCGCCAGAACACAACAAATATGAGAAGCTCAAACAGGAGCTCATTAAGAGGCTTACTGCGTCACATGAGAAGCGAGTGAAACAGCTTCTCTTACACGAAGAGCTCGGAGATCGGAAGCCTTCACAGTTCCTGCGACATCTCCAAAGTTTGGCCGGACCGAGCGTCCCAGAGGACTTTCTCCGGACAATATGGAGCAGTCGCCTGCCAAGCAACGTCCAGACCCTTCTGGCTTCACAGCCACATACTTCCCTAGAGGGACTAGCAGACCTGGCGGACAGGGTCCAGGACATCGTGACCCCATGCCAAGTCGCCGCAGCATCGACGACGGGTCCTAGCCTGCACGAGATGGCGAACGAGATCGCCGAACTAAAGAAGGCCGTGAAGAGCCTGACAACGGAGCTGAGCAGGAGACCGCGTTCGCAATCGCGTTCGAACCATCAACAGCGTCGTCGATCCAGACAACGGTCTGAGTCCAGCCACCAGAAGCAACCGTTCTGCTTTTACCACGCCAAGTTTGGGGCCAAGGCTCACAAATGCGTTAAGCCATGCGATTACGAGAAGTCGGGAAACTCCAAAGACAGTCGGTAATGGCGGCTGACGACTGTCCGACGACCACAGGTCGCCTCTTCGTCATGGACCGGACATCGAAGACAGTTTTTAGTGGACACTGGTAGTGTTTGTGTGTGTTTCCGCGGCATGTTCTACGTGAACAGCGTGTCAAGTCGAACTATCAGTTATCGGCCGCTAACGGGTCTATAATTGATACTTACGGCTATCTTCAGCTAAACTTAGACTTAAGTTTGCGCCGTAACTTCCCATGGCGTTTTATTGTAGCTGATGTCACCAAGCCAATTATTGGTGTAGATTTTTTAAGCTTTTACGATTTGCTTGTTGACATCAGAAATCAACGATTGGTGGACAAAACCACCTCAATGTTTGTCACAGCTTCCGTTGCGAAGGCTTCAGCGACGTGTTCAGTGAAGGTCTCAGTCGGTAATTCCAGGTATCACTTAATACTTAATAAGTACCCCGAGATCACGCGACCCGCGGGCACACACCGAACAACCACACACCACACAGTACACCACATACGTACTACACCCGGCCCGCCCATCTCATGTTCCCCTCGCAGGCTAGCTCCAGACAAACTGCAGATCGCTAAGCAGGAATTTGAGATCATGCTTAGCAACGGCACTGCTCGACCATCTGAAAGCCCTTGGTCTTCACCCCTTCATTTAGCGCCAAAGAAGGACAACAGCTGGCGACCCTGCGGTGACTACAGGCTGCTCAACGCCAGGACTATACCCGACAGGTATCCAATTAAACATGTCCACGACCTTACCCACAGCATAGCTGGTTGCAAGGTCTTCTCAACTATCGACCTGGTTAAAGCATATAATCAGATACCAGTCAGTGAGGACGACATCCAGAAGACGGCGATAACAACTCCGTTTGGCCTGTACGAATTTCCTTACATGACCTTTGGTCTGAGGAACGCAGGCCAAACATTTCAGAGATTTGTCGATGAAATGACGCGCAGCCTTGACTTCTGTTATTGCTATCTCGACGATTTCCTTATCTTCTCGAAAGACCAGGAGCAGCACGAGGATCACCTGCATCAGCTCTTCACCAGGATGCAGAAATATGGCATAGTCATCAACACCTCGAAGTGTGTGTTCGGAGCAGACGAAGTCACGTTTTTAGGTTACCGCATCTCTGCAGCCGGAACCAGACCTTTAGAGTCCAAGGTGGAAGTCATAAAGGACTTCCCTACTCCTAAAACGGTCAGGGAACTCAGGCGTTTCTTAGGGATGTTGAACTTTTACAGGCGGTTTATACCTAAAGCCGCAAAATTTCAAGGTCCCCTTAACGCTCTGCTGACCGGCTCAGTAAAAGGTCAACATCCCGTGGAAATAACGGGCGAGGCGCTCACCGCCTTTAACATGTGCAAAGACAGCCTCTGCAATGCCGTATTGCTTGCACACCCTGACTACCAAGCGAAGCTCGCCCTAGTTACAGATGCGTCTGATCTGGCAATGGGTGCAGTTTTGCAACAGTTCAGGGACGAGCAGTGGCAACCGCTTGCCTTCTTTTCACGCAAGCTGAGTCCCGCTCAGCAGAAGTACTCGCCCTATGATCGCGAGCTACTTGCGATCTATGAAGGCATAAAATACTTCCGCCATATGTTGGAAGCGAGACACTTCACCGTCTATACTGACCACAAGCCGTTGATATACGCTTTTCATGAGCGGAAGCACAACTGTGCCCCGCGTCAGTATAGACACCTCGATTTTATTTCGCAGTTCACAACGGACATTCAGCACATTTCCGGCAAGGACAATATCGTCGCCGATACATTGTCCCGTGTCAGTGAACTGCAAACACCGATCGATTTTGAGGTTCTCGCAAAATCCCAAGCTTCAGACCCGGAACTGCTGCAACTACAACAGTCAGAAACATCTCTTCAACTAAAGAGGCTCAAAATCGACGGCAGTCCCGTCGAGTTACTCTGTGATGTGAGCACAGCCACTCCCAGACCATTCGTGACCAAGCCTTTACGACGGCAAGTATTTGAGAGCCTTCATAGCCTCAGCCATCCAGGAGCAAACACGTCCGCAAAACTAATTGCACAGCGATACGTTTGGCCTGGAGTCCGCAAGGACTGTCGACAATGGTCACGAACGTGTCTCAGCTGTCAACGCACAAAGGTCAATCGCCATGTGTCATCACCATTGGGCACATTCGAATTACCCCGTGCAAGATTTGCCTTTGTGCACATTGACCTAATAGGTCCTCTTCCTCCATCACAGGGGTACCGGTACTGCTTGACGGCCGTGGATCGTTTCACTAGGTGGCCAGAAGTAGTACCAATTGCAGACATTACCGCTGAGACAGTTGGTAAAGCGTTGCTAACCAATTGGATCTCACGCTTTGGTTGTCCTACGGATATAGTCACAGACAGAGGACGGCAATTTGAATCCGCACTGTTCCAATATCTAGCCAAAATAGTCGGGTTCAAACACCGGAAGACTACAGCCTACCACCCAGCATGCAACGGCCTAGTGGAACGATTCCACAGGCAACTCAAAACGGCGATAATGTGCCACGCTGACCATAACTGGACAGAATCTCTGCCCTTGGTCCTACTGGGTGTCCGGAGCGCTTTAAAAGAGGATCTTCAGACTTCTTCTGCGGAACTCCTATACGGTGAGCCATTACGACTGCCGGGGGAATTTTTCATTCCCGGTGACAGCGGCACCACCGACATCTCGGAGTTCACCACTCGCTTACGCTCGTTTGCCGCAAAACTGCAGCCCACTCCAGCTGCACGCCATTCCAGGGACAAAATATTTGTCCACAGGGACCTTACCACCTCAAGTCACATATTCCTCAGGGACGATGCGCTTCGAGGTTCCTTGCAACCAGCATACACCGGTCCCCATGAAGTTGTACAAAAAGGCGACAAAACCTTTACAATATTATTAAAAGGTAAAAAGGTAAAAGTTTCCGTGGACCGCCTTAAACCCGCCTATATATTAGCAGACACCCCACCAACCGACCAAGATGTTCAAGAAGAGGAAATACTGCCCACGGACACTCCCATCAGAACTACCAGGTCTGGTCGAAGGGTTCGATTCCCTGATTATTATCGCCCGTAGGACGGTCTCTGGAGGGGAGTGATGTGGCGATCCTTAACATTTAACTCATACTAAACAATAATCTCAATACACATACATAAACATAACATATACATTATACACTTATATCAACAGATCATATTTACATTTATATAATTACAATACAGTTTAATATTAATTCACGGACGTACACAACAATACCGTAAAGGTACAATGGACGCGCGCTGGTCTACGTCACGCGGTGACGTAGTCGAGGCGCCTGAGTGGGGTTGTGCTATGCAGAGCGCGGCCGTCAACCTTGGCTGACCTTTAGTCCGATCCCGCTATCGCGACGCGAAGCCCACGCAACTTATTATAATCCCGGTCGATTTGTTTATCACCGTAACCCTTCCGGTTTATCGTAGTGTCTCTGTTTATCGAGTGTACGAACTGTTAAAACTGTTAATGATAATATTTATAGACTTTCTCCTTCGTGTATAACTATCTTTGTGTGTGCCAAACTATATGTGCCAAACTATATGTGCCAAACTATATGTGCCAAACTATATGTGCCTTTCTTCTGTGAACGTTTCTATGATTTGTGTTTGTGCAATACAACCGTGAGTAGAAGACAATCGCTTTTATTTACCCGCACTCACCTCACAAGCACAATTATTAGTGTACCTACATTGACACTAAAAATGATTCTGGAAGTATTATTGTGCAAGTTATGTATGATCGTCATAACTAAGACTGCAAACCGATATGAATCAGGAATTAAACGCAAAAACAGTGCCTTATCCCGGTGTATGCTATTTTTGTTTTTTTTTCTTTCGTAGTGCAGGATATAAAAAGTTACAGATTTCATGTAGAATTTTAATATTATAATAAAGATAAAGAATGAGTGAATGCCAGATTGAATGATGTCCTTTGCACGGGTATAGAATGAAAAACATTATGTATAAACCTATTAATATTTATTTATTTTCATTCCTTTCAATACTCAATATATGTATTACTTCCACATACGATCTTATTCATATAATACTTACAGAGAATGGATGATTATGGATTTCGAAAATTTTATTATTTAAATCATTAGAGAGTGTTGCAATTAAGTGTTGAATCCCGCAATCCTTGTTAATTAATATTAAATTATATAGATTTATATAGATTATAACTTAGATTAGATTTATTAAGATCTTTGATTTGTTGGATTTGTCTCCGCCCCGAATAGCAGAGTAGATAACTATTAAAACACGGGGAAAATTCACGAAAAAAATAATAATAATGAAGTGAATTTATTTTCTCATACATTTTGTATTTATTGATTTTATGGCGATACGAAGTTCGCCGGGTCAGCTAGTAAATAATAAATCAACATTAATGAAATTCTTTAAAGCTCCAAAGGAATAAAATGAATTCGCAATAAATGAATTCGAAGAATAAAATAAATTAGAACACATGGTTCAAATTTTATTTTCTTATACCTATATGCGAATTTGAAAATGCCCAAGGCATTAAGTCCGCCTTTGTACAGTTTTAACTTGTGCATAAAGTTTTAATAAATAAATAATAAAATTCAAATGCGAATTTGAAAGAGAATAAAATGAGTGCGTTGTTTGAAGTTTGTAATTAGGTAATTAAATAAGGCTCTGTATTTTCTTGCAGAAAATGGTATAGTGGTATTTCCTGGCAGAGTTTCTTCACAAAGATCTCTGCTATCATTGTTTTCGGTTTAAATAATTTATTCTTATAAAGAACAAAAACCAGTTTTCTTAACATCTAAATTAATAATAAAAGCTTTGTTTTAATAAAAAAGTTTGTTTGTACGCTCAAATCTCGAGTCGGATTTGAAAATGTATTTTTGCATTTGATAGCCCAATTCTTGAGGAAGGCTATTTAACATCAAGGGTCCTACCAGACAGAACGCTAAGCGAAAACGAAATAAAAGCGCGGGAAGGCGTTGCGTTGCGACGGGGTGGGTCAGAACAAGAAACGCGGACGAAGTCGCTAGCAGAAGCTAGTATGAGATATACAAATTAATCATGCAGTTGTAAGGTATAACATAATGACAACATAGTTGGGAAAAGGCTCGGCAGATGATGATGTCAGTGAGTGATGGCAAAGTAGGTATTCTGTTTGTGTTTTGTTTTCACTTCTGTCGGCACTCCCGGAGTGCCACTGTTTTTTATGATAAAAGTCACAAATCAGGAATTGAAGTTGACCTATAAACTACTAGTTATCTAACACAGGCTACTTTGTATGACAAACGGTTAAAACAAATGACTGTATCGGAGCTTGTTACCGACTGACCTCGGCAATACGGCCGGTATACCCGACTGTCCTACTTTATCGTGTTGTTATTTTAAATTGCCTTTATTCTATTTCAGGTCATATATTGGGGATATTACAGTCAAGTATATGTGGCGTCCTTCCCGTTACGCCGCTAATTGCCGAACGCCGCGCCGAGGCGACGGCGGAGACGCCCGAACAGGAATCGTGCGCGATCGGTTTTCCCCGGTTCACCAGTCGATCCTCTAACCCGACGCCGGGAGGCTGCGCGCGCGTTGCTAGCCACCGTTATAATAAAACCTTATAGTTCGCGTGTTAATCGATGTACCTATCTTGTGCTGTGACTTTTTCCTATTCTTCTTGTACTCTGTGCTTATGTGCTTGTGAACATTATAATAACTTTCAATCGCTATTCATTCGTTTCCTTTCTCGCTGCTTAACTTGCCCGCTATAAACTTCCTACAGTGGTGACCCCGACGTGATCGTGAGCATTGGACTATAGTGGGCGTTGAGCTAGTGTTTGTTTTTTTTTTAACATTGCATAATGGCTAACGCGAGTGTTAAAGACGCTTCGGACGAGGTGTGCCGCGTCGGTGTAAAAATGCCCCCATTTTGGCCAAACGAGCCCGCGTTGTGGTTCGTTCAATTAGAGGGCCAGTTCGCGCTTTCAAATGTGACGGCTGATGCAACAAAATTTTACCACGTCATAGCAAACTTAGACTATAAATATGTGTGTGAGGTGAAAGACATTATAGCTAAGCCGCCGGTCGACAACAAATATGAAAAAATAAAAACGGAATTAATTTCTCGATTGTCGGCTTCACAAGAACAGCGAGTTAGGCAGCTGCTCACTCACGAGGAGCTGGGGGATCGGAAGCCTTCCCAGTTCTTGCGGCATCTGAAGAATTTGGCGGGGGTGGACGTACCCGACGATTTTATTCGGTCTCTGTGGACGAGTCGTTTACCTAGTCATATACAGGCCATCATGGCAGCTCAGGCAGATCTTCCCCTGGACACGGTAGCCCAGATCGTGGACAAAATACATGAGGTTGCTCTCCAACCTAACACTCAAGTGGCCGCAGCATCGGCATCAACATCTGCGCCGGTAGCCTCGTGTCCGATGACCGCAATTGACCAACTCACGCGCCGCATCGACGAGCTGTCGCGGCAGGTTTCGGAGCTGTCAACAACAACCCGCTCGCGCTCAAGGACTCGAGCGCAGTCTCCACGTTGGCGACATCGGTCCCGGAGCCGCTCAAAGGCTGGCCCGGGGCATTGCTGGTATCATCGGCGTTTCGGTAACCGGTCAACGAAGTGTCGTGATCCGTGCTCGTTTCAAAAGGGAAACGGGTCAGGCAGTCAGTGAAGACGGCGACGCGTGACTGCGACAGTGTGGCAAGTGGCCGTGTATTTGTGACAGATCGTAAGACAAAAATTCAGTATTTAATTGACACTGGTTCTGATCTTTGTGTTTACCCGTGTAAATATATTCGTGATAGGCAATGTGTTAAAACTGACTATAAGCTATTCGCGGCTAACGGTTCTACGATAAATACGTTCGGTTGGGTGAACCTAGCGGTGGACTTTGGACTCAGGCGTGCTTTTGCATGGCGTTTTGTTATAGCTGACGTCACGAAACCTATTATAGGCATTGATTTTTTGTCGCATTATAATTTGTTAGTGGATGCAAGGCACCACCGTTTAATCGACAACTTAACATCACTGAGCGCTTTTGCTAAGCCAGCGTCGCCGGCTTTGTGCCAAATTAAAGCTGTTACAGGTACTACGCGTTATCACAACTTACTCTCACAGTACCCGGACATCACACGTCCGGCTGGGGACCTGTCGACGCGCAAAATCAAGCACAACACGCTTCATTACATCCGCACGACCCCAGGGCAACCCGTGTTCAGTCGCCCTCGCCGATTAGCACCAGACCGACTCCACATAGCAACTCGTGAGTTTGAGGAAATGGTAAGAACAGGTATTGCGAGAAGGTCGGATAGTCCATGGTCGTCAGCTCTTCATCTGGTTCCTAAGAAAAATAATGAATGGCGACCATGCGGTGACTACCGCGCACTCAACGCGCGCACCATACCTGACCGATACCCGGTCCGCCACATTGGCGATTTCTCTCACAACCTTTGTGGATGTACTGTTTTCAGTAAAATTGATTTGATCCGTGCATATCATCAGATACCAGTAAATCCAGCTGATATCCCGAAGACAGCTATTACGACCCCGTTCGGAATGTTTGAGTTTCCGTATATGAGTTTTGGACTTCGCAACGCGGCTCAAACATTCCAACGTTTTATGGATGAAATATTAAGGGACCTAGACTTCTGTTATCCGTATATAGATGACATCCTTGTGGCTTCCCAGACCGAGACGCAACACCTGGAACACCTGGAAAAAATTTTTCAACGCCTGAATGACCACGGTGTCGTAATAAATGCATCGAAGTGCATTTTCGGTGAGTCGCAAGTGGAATTTCTAGGTTATATTGTGTCGTCTGCAGGCACTAAGCCACTCCCACAGAAGGTAGATGCCGTGCAGAGCTTCCCGGAGCCCAAGACCATCAAAGAGCTCCGCAGATTCCTAGGCATGGTTAATTTTTATAGGCGTTTCGTGCCTAAAGCAGCAGAAATGCAGGCTCCATTACATAAGCTTCTGTGTGGTCAAGCAATCAAACCCAGTACTCCTGTCACTTGGTCGACAGAGTTACAAAAGGCATTTATCGCTTGCAAGACAAGTTTAGCTGAAGCTACGCTGTTGGCTCATCCTAATTCATCGGCAGATTTAATACTTTGTACAGATGCCTCAGATAATGCCATCGGCGCCGTACTGCAACAGAAAGTAGTAACCGGCTTACAACCCCTTGGGTTCTTTTCCAAGAAGCTCACTGCGGCCCAAAGAAAGTATAGCCCATTCGACAGGGAACTGATGGCTATATATGAGGCAGTGAAATATTTTAGACACATGATAGAGGGTAAGACTTTCACCATACTGACAGACCATAAACCAATAGTTTCGGCATTTCAAAAGGCTTCACCAAACTGCTCACCCCGTCAATTTCGTTATTTTGATTACGTGTCACAGTTTACCACTAACATTAAACATATCGCAGGAGAAGACAACGTGGTGGCAGACGCTCTTTCCCGCACGGATGAAATCACAAGCGCTATAGACTTAGATGACTTGGCTTCCTCGCAAGAAGTTGACGACGAGCTTCGCCAGCTACTAAACAGCGACACTTCACTGGTTTTGCAGAGAACTCACGTATCTGGCTCCAGTAAGATGTTATACTGCGATATGTCCAGCCCATCACCTCGGCTTTATCTGACACCACAGTTCCGTCGACAAGCGTTTGACAGCATTCACGGACTGAGTCATCCAGGGGTTAAAACTACAGTCAGACTTATGACACAAAGTTATGTGTGGCCTGACATTAAAAAGGACTGCAGTAGTTGGACGCGTTGCTGTGTCCCATGCCAGCGTTCGAAGATTACTCGACACACTCGATCACCGGTACACGTTTTTGTTCCTCCAACGAACAGATTCAGTCATGTACATATAGACCTCATAGGACCACTGCCACCATCACATGATTATAAATATTGTCTTACTGCGGTGGACAGGTTCACACGTTGGCCAGAGGTTATTCCGCTCCATGACATCAAAGCTGACACAGTGGCGAGCGAATTTGTCACTGGTTGGATATCACGCTTTGGTTGTCCCGAAAAAATTACAACAGACCGAGGTAAACAGTTTGAGGCGCATTTGTTTCGAGAACTTTCAAAACTTATCGGATGCAATCATTTACAGACGACAGCATACCATCCAGCCGCTAACGGAATGGTTGAAAGGTTTCATCGACAATTGAAGTCGGCGATCAAGTGCCATGCCAGCGATGACTGGTACGAGGTTCTTCCTTTGATTCTACTAGGAATACGTTCAAGTTATAAAGAAGATATCGGTTCATCGTCAGCTGAGCTAGTATACGGGGAAACGTTACGTTTACCCGGAGCATTTTTCCACAGTCCTCCTGTAGAAACCATTGACTACAGCGATTTTCTTTCTCGTCTACGAGCAAATATGCGGAAGCTGAAGCCTACACCTGTACTTCACCACGGCGCTCCTACAGTCTTCATAAGCAAAGACCTAAAGACAACTCCACAAGTATTTCTCCGTCAGGACGCGGTACGGAAACCTTTTCAGGCACCGTACAATGGACCATTTGACGTCATAGAACGTGGGGATAAATTCTTTAAGATAAATATTCGAGGAAAAACAACCACCGTGTCTATAGACAGGTTAAAACCAGCGTACGTGCTGAGTGACTCAACACCAGAAGAACGAATTACATCAACGTCACCAAATACTCCAAGTTCCACGTACAGAACGCGATCCGGACGCCAAGTACATTTTCCCGATTTTTTACGACCGTAACGGTCTCCGGGGGGGCTGATGTGGCGTCCTTCCCGTTACGCCGCTAATTGCCGAACGCCGCGCCGAGGCGACGGCGGAGACGCCCGAACAGGAATCGTGCGCGATCGGTTTTCCCCGGTTCACCAGTCGATCCTCTAACCCGACGCCGGGAGGCTGCGCGCGCGTTGCTAGCCACCGTTATAATAAAACCTTATAGTTCGCGTGTTAATCGATGTACCTATCTTGTGCTGTGACTTTTTCCTATTCTTCTTGTACTCTGTGCTTATGTGCTTGTGAACATTATAATAACTTTCAATCGCTATTCATTCGTTTCCTTTCTCGCTGCTTAACTTGCCCGCTATAAACTTCCTACATATATATTTTTAGTTTGACACAGAGTGGGAAGAGATTTTTTATTCTTTTAATAATAAAAAAAAACTTTATTTCATGTTCGTCATCCTCTTTACAGCAACGGTTTTCTTTAGTTTTCGGTAGAATAAATTTGAATAACAATTGCTACCGAGAATGTTTCACGTGTAGGTAATTATGTATTGAAATAATGGTACTTATCCAACACAATCCCGATTGATTCCTGTGATTGATCTCAATCACGATCTGTTTTTAGACAGACATAATCTACTAAGGCGAATCACACACTACAACGCGCCACGCAGCCGGGCGCAGAACTCTGATTGATTATTTACATACAAATTGAATAATTTGGAGAATTTGGCTCCTATTTACGTGGAAAAAAAATAGAATTGTCCGTTACCTCGTGCCTGATACGATCTTCGCGTGAATACGCAAACATCACCATCATCTGTCACTCACTTGCGCAACGATCGCGATATTAAAACACGGCCTACATCTAGCAAGTGCCTTCTGTAATCGCCATTCGAAATTCAATGTCTTGGTTGGGTAAATTATTAGGAGTAATTCCGGGCTGATCCCCTGAACGCCACCTATTACATGGAAGCTACTCTGTAACTGGTGTGTGTAATACGCCTATACCAAACCCCTTTTGGTGAAAAAGGCGTGATTATTTCACACTGTACCACACCACACCGCACCGCACCACACCACACCACACCACACCACTTCTTCTTCATCTATCTATTTCTTCCGTTATTTTGGTTTACTGACACACAAATGATTTCAACCTTCGGTAGGTGAACACTCCTACTAAAGTTTATTTGTGTGTTCTATGGTACGCGTGTAAATATAAAACCATTGTTGAACCGTAAACCAATGCAATCGCAATGTGACAGTCGAGATTGGAATTTTTGTTTGTACGCCAGCATTTGAAGGACGTAATGCGTCCCGACCTACCGCACGGTTTGACCTCGTGGCCTCGAGCTACTCGCTAAGCCCGCGTCCGTACCAAAGGCGATTGGCGCGTTTAACTGTCACTTTTTGTTCGGGAACCCGAAAGTCGTGGTAGCGCCGAGAAGGGGCGTCTTCTGATTTTCCGAAAAAAAGTGACATATGAACGCGACCACCGCTTTTGAAATAAGGAGTCAAACGATACGCGTCTGCAGGCGACAGCGACAGCGACCGAATGAAAAAAAGTTGTGTAGAGCATGCTACAAGTCATATAGCCGCACGACTGTCTAAATGGTAATTCGGCTAGGCCGCAGGTGACTAAAATCGCAAGTTCCAAAGTAGAGTAGTTTTCGACTTTTGTCGTGCGGCGACAGGTCGCATGCGGCGGGTGACCAAAATCAACCATGAAAATGCGAGTTGTTCCGGTGCTCAGTTGCAGATAATCGCCTGCTTCGACTTCACATTTTGGAGGCGATTCGGCTTGTGAGGCAATTTGGTAAGCGACCAGCCGTACGGCGAAAATCGATCTAGTAAATTACCTATAACGGACGGATGGAAACACGAATGCGCGTGTCGTTTGTCGCAAGTCGCGTCGAAAGTCGCACCACTCGAGGTCGTGAACGTAACCTAACCTAATGTTTGTCTTAGTTGCGACGTTTCCTAACACCGTATGTAACGTATTGATTGTCGCCCTAGTTTTATATTTAGGTACCGATGTACAAATAAATACATAATCAGCCTATAATGTTCCCACTGCTGGGACACAGGCCTCCTCTCGGTGAGAGGGAGGGGGCCGTAATCCACCACGCGGACCCAGTGCGGGTTGGCAGATGTCACATGTCTTCGAATTTTTGGTTCTAGGACATGCCGGTTTCCTCACGATGTTTTCCTTCACCGTTTTGAGAGCAGTGGTGATGAAATAATTTTAAACAAAGTAAAGCGCCTGTCTGGGTTCGAACCTACGACCTACAACTCGTAAGTCTCGGCCGTTACCACTTGACCACCACTGCTCACTTATATAAATAAATATTGGCTGTTTATTTTGCGTTATAAAAGTGTCTTTCGCTCACGTAAATCTCACAAGTTTTGTTGAGGTTGCTTCTGAACCTCTAAGCCTATAATTGATTTACGTTATTAAATTTAATAAGTGAAAAAAGTACGTAATAATGTTCTTTAGATGTCAACAAAGTAACTATAACAGAATTTAAATATACATTGATTTTTCCTAATGAAAATTTGAAGACATGTGACATCCACCAACCCATACCTACTGGGTCCGCGTGGTAGATTATGGCCGACTCCCTCTTACAGAGAGGAGGCCTGTGTCCCAGCAGTGGGAACGTTGTATGCCGATTATGCTGATTTCCTAGTGTGTATTATACTATACACGTAACTACTACAATACGAAAACAGACGTACGTCTGTTTTACGTATTGTAGCAGTTACACCATTCCCTAGTTTAACCCTCTAAACGCTTGGCTAATAAATAAAAATTGCCGTGCCCCTAGCGCGCGGCTACAAATCTATAAAATAATACCTACATTAAATAAGGAGGAGCAATCGTTGAATAGAACCAACGATTGCTGAATGAGGGGCCCGTAGCTAAATAATAACAGCCACACAGGTCGATCGATCAGGTTAAGCTACGCTTGCCGCGGTTGGTCTGTGGATGGGTGACCATCTTTACATACCGTGACCACTCCGTGCGTCGGAAAGCACGTTAAGCCGTTGGTCCCGGCTGTCATTCGTGGATCTTTGACAGTCGTTACGGGTAGTCAGAAGCCCGCAAGTCTGACAACCAGTCTTACCAAGGAGTATCGTATTACCCAGTAACTGGGTTGTGGAGGTCAGATAGGCAGTCGCTCCATGTAAAATACTAGTATTCAGCTGCATCCGGTTGGACTGGAAGCCGACCCCAATATAGTTAGGAAAAGGCTAGGCAGATGAATCTTTGAATAGAACGATATGTGTCGCATAAATCCGACACATGCAAGCGGTTAAAAGGTTAATTGGTCCAATAACACTGTACGGTAGTCTATACACTTTGTTCAAGCATTTGGTGATTGTTCTGTACACTAGTGATGACAGAAACAAGGGGATGCAGAATTAAAGCGCCCGTGTTGAGTGTGGTAAAATCACTGATTTATTTTACTCAGCCAGTTCACTAAATGATCGCGCGTATGCAGACGCTGATGTAGCGTAGCCTACTAATGTTACGAAATGTGCGGGTTTACCGTACAAACGCTTTGTTCCCACTTTTGTGTGTCCTCTGTAAAATGAGAATAAATGAAAATACATCTGAAGGCCAATTCCCGGGATTGAAAACGTTAAAAGTCTAGTCGCAATCTCATCTCTACGACAATCAATTTCAAAAACTTGTTAAAAATGCAGGAAACTTAGAGGTATTTTTGACAGATCAGAATATAAAGGATTAAAAAAAAATTTTTTTTTGGGGTGGCAAATCATCAAATGACCCCTCCCGCTCTGGGTGGAGCGGAAGGGAGTGTCAGACTCTTACTGACTAAAACCCACCCGTGTTCCTTCCTTAGCCCTTTATGTTCCAGGGCAGCGGTAACCCTTTCGGACAATCCCGCTGACCAAAAGAGAAATGCCCGGTTATGACCACCCACGCCAGTTACGAGTACTAAGCACAAGACCTTTCTGAAGAACATCACAAACAGCAAGGAGTGACCATAAATAAAAGAAATAGATCTTATAAGAATAGAGTTTACACTGTAACCATAAGGGCGCGTACGCATGCGTACGCATCGTAACGCGTCGCGTACGAATGGCGGGATATTTAGAAAAACATTGGAATTAATTGCTTATCTTTTGAGGGAGCGATACGTAATCTTAGATTAGAAATTTTTCATAGTGTACAATTCTACTAGTCCAGCCCTTTTCAGTTGATACCTATATTGAGGGGTTGTGAAAAAATATCTTGGATTTACTGATAATGATACTGATTAAATGAAATTGTATTGTCATCAAAACTAAAGGTTTGTACCAAATATCAGATCAATCTGCCAACAGGAAGGGGGTAAAATTTCAAGTACTAAATTTGACCCAAATAAATACCTAAATAAAAAACAAGGCAAGCTAAATAAAACCGTTTAAAAAGAACATTGTCATGCACGCGCGTTTCACTAACACAGCGTCGTAATTTAAAAAAAACGGTAAAGGTTATTCAACATTATAGTTCTTACAACAATGTACAACACCCTATGGTTTCAGAACCTTATAGGCTAGTTGCGCGGTAAACTCTGCTTGCGAGATGTAGGATTTTGCGTGACGTCAGTATGACGTGTAGTTCGCATGTGGCATTGTAGATACCGCCACATGCTAAATGAAATCCCAATTCCTCAAAAAAGTTTGTCAGTCCTTCTATCAACTTTCTGTTCTATATTACATCAGACTAAGGGCTGACTTTTCAATCGTCTGATAACTTTTTCAAGGAATAATTTTGAAATTTTGACAGTTATTTCATGCAAAAACTGTCAAACGTCAAATCTGATGATGGACAAATCAGCCCATTTGTTTAAGTTATCTCCTGTAATCATTTGAGATTTCAAGCGAAAGACCCTAGTTTAGAAAAAAATCGGCGTAACCTACTTTTTTTGGAAACAAAATATTCAAATAGAAGTTCTGGCTTCCATTTTGAATATTTATAAAGGGTGTGACAGATAGAGGGTAACCATTGAGCGGATTATGATTATCATAATTTGTATGACATATTATTTTGAAGTTTCGTTAGTTTGTTTTAGGCTGGCTGCATTGCATTTGGTGTGACAGAAAAGGTGATGTCAATTAATAGTGAGTAGTTGTCATGGAATTTGTATGTTCTAAAGATGTACTTTATAGTACAGTCGACAAAACAGATAAGTAGGTATGCAGGATCGTCGGATATAGTTGAAGTTTAGTAAGAAAACCGATGGATGTTCTCGAATAAAATTGTATTTTATTAATAGAAAACAAACAGCTTATTTATCAAATTAAATTACAGTAGACAACATCCATCGGTTTCTTACTAAACTTCAACTATATCCGACGATCCTGCATGCAACTCTTTTTGTTGCCGCTGTATAACAACAAATACTAAAAACAGAATAAAATAAATATTTAATGGGGCTCCCATTTCGCGTGCGAGTCCGACTCGCACTTGGCCAGTTTTTTTTTTTTTAATATTGAATGTACAGTTTTGACTTCGTTACTATTTTTTACTATGACATGTATACTTAGATAAAATATTTTGGATTGAATTGAAATTGTAATTACTGGCAATAATGTGACCTTTTTAACAAAAAGGTAAACTAAGATGTGTTAAACTTAACAATTTATTTCCTTTACCAGTACCAAGCAACTTCGTAATTTTAACAAAAATAATACATTGGTACCTACCCTCGACGTACAATTTAATCGTCGTACAGACAAATTTTCCCAATCAACTTTGAACCTTATGCTTTAGCGATAAAGTTGAAAATCTATTAAAGAAATTTGACAGATTGTAGTAGCTTGATGTGTGCGTCTGTAGTAGTCGAGTTAGCTGCCGCTGAAAGTTTCCCAGTAATTTATCTACCGAGACAGACTTTTGATTTACCTACTATGTTAATTGAGTTTCAAGGAGTTGTTTGCTCAAAACCTTAGAGTCAGTGGGTGTTTACGTTCATAGTTAGCGAATGTTAACCAGTCTCTCTCACATTCACTTAGGCTCAACTCACACCGAAAGAGCGGCGAAGCGGCGAGCAGTTTCAGTGTCATATAATTTTAAGCTTTATCTTTATAACTATAAAACATAGTATCGCTTGAGAAACTTGAGTCGTCGGAGTGCTCACGGCGCCGCGGGCGGCCGCGCGACCTTTCAAAGTCAATTTAAACTAATGTTTCAAATTGATGTTATTTCAAGTTTAACAAATATCAACTTTATTTTAAAGGTAATTAAGTTGATTTCAGAGTGACTAGCACTATTGAAAAAGTTATAAAAATGTATGAAGTTTTAGCGCAAAGTGAACTTTATTGTGTAGGAATTAAAGTTATTTTTCCATGAACTCATATCATATTTGTTCCCATACAAAACTTTAGAGATATCGTCATTTTAATCGCACGCGCCGACTCCAAAAATACCGTAACCGAGAGTGACAGCCGCGCAAAAATGGCCGCAACAGACAAACGGATATACGAAGATCAATACATATTAATGTTAACTGCTTCGCTGGCCTAGGGGTCGCAAGAGCGACCGCTAAACATGGGTCATGAGTTCGACTCCTAGGTCAAACAAAGTGTTGTCGGGTTCTTCCATACGACTTTTTTCCGGTTGTTTGCAATAGAGTCGTCCCTCCCCTTTTACCTACATGGACTTGGCGAAGGGTGGGTATTCAGTGTTTTCCCTTGCCTTTTACATTTATACCAAAAATACCACGTACGAGTATATGTCGCAGCCAAATGGTTTACTTAGCCGTTTAGTTAACAGCCTCGCCTTTTAAATAAACGGCGGCCGTTCAACTAACGGCCTGAATGTTATTCAATTATTGTTTAGGTTGGAAGTCTGTAACCAATCACGCAAGAGCCGAATTGGTCGCAGTAACTAAGCCAGGGCACCCCGACCAAATGGGACTAAACGGCTAATTTAACCAGTTGGCTGCGACATATACAAATTACTTTCCAAGCAAGCAATCATAGCCCTAAACAAACAAAGAATCAAATCGAACGAGACGTGACCAGGATGAACCGCAACTCAATTGAGTTGT
Organism: Oligia strigilis; assembly: GCA_951800025.1. Taxonomy (NCBI): domain Eukaryota; kingdom Metazoa; phylum Arthropoda; class Insecta; order Lepidoptera; family Noctuidae; genus Oligia; species Oligia strigilis. Next base: position 3,548,309 of record OX637547.1, read on the forward strand.
CGAAAGGGCTACTGTGTAATATCTTTCACATTTTAAAATGTACGTGACCGGAATATTAAAGAGTGGTGAACGTTCCTGTTCGTTATACAAAGAGTTTTAGGGGCAGGGCTGCTTCTATTTTGATTTTGATTTTGTCAGTAGTCAATTTTATTAAGAGAAGGTCTAAGATCTTATAGACGTGCCCCATGCATGAAAATAATTTATATTTATCATACATACTCTAAACATCCGAGAGAGGATCAGGGACACTTGCGCAAAAGTAATTTCCGCGAAAGACATTTGCGCGAACCCAGTTGCGCGGAAAAACATTTCCGCGAATGGACTTGCGCGCAAGTGTCTTTCGCGGAAATGACTTTTGCGCAAGTGTCCCTGATCCTCTCTCGGATGTTAAAGTATGTAAGATAAATATAAATTATTTTCATGAAGCAGGACACTTTCGTGAAAGACAGTTCTTTCACGAAAGTGTCCTGCTTCATCCAAGAGATGGTTATATTATTGTAATCTAAGGCACGAGAGTGCCCCCGCCAAGACGAGCCAAGCGAAGCGCAAGGGCACTACCTTTTCTCGAAGCACTTCGTCGTATTTTTGAACCTTCTTAACTTGGGTTTGGATATACCCACGGATATCGAGGGATATGGCATAGAGGCGTGGCGCGTGTCGCCTGGTGAAGATCAACCTGACCATGTGTTGCTATGCGCGACGGGCGTGGCGGCGATAAACACCGTTGTCATATGTTTGCATCGGAACGTGTAGTGTTAATTCGTATTTTTACAAAATGCCGAATTGTTCCGTCCTTATTTGCAAAAATAGAGCAATCACTACAAACCTTAAGACAAGTGGCGTGTCCTACCACCGGTAAGTAAAAAATCACTGCACTAATTATAATATTTATGGATTTTACCAATATTTCATTGTGAAATATTTTTGAGATAACATGATCAAATAATGCACTAGTGATGCGTAGCGCTTAGATATGAATATCGATAATTGTTAGTTTTTCTAAATACGAAATTATATTAAGAACCTATTTTACAAGAATTAATACATTTTATTTCAGTTTCCCAAAAGATCCAGAAATTAAAAATAAATGGATAGATGCAACAGGCAGGGATAATAAATGGTTTCCCTCAAACCAAACTGTAATTTGTTCTGTAGATTTTAAAGAGGATTGTTCTATGTCGTCCGCGAAAAGACACATGCTTTTTGAGTGGGCTGTACCTACACTCAAATTAAGATACGTATATGAAACCGTAAGTTAACAATTATTAGTACAGCCACGTACAAAAGTATTATGCATGTTTACTAAAAAAAAAACACAGAATATACTGTGGGAAGATCCTGATCCTGATGATGACCTTAATAAGCTTTATGAACAAGCTTTATTAGACGAGGAGATAGATGTGCTCACACGAGACATCACAGAAACAAATTTACCGGTGATAGCATACACGGCTGGGTTTGTGGCACATGCGCTTGTCAAGAAGTTGAAGTGTAATATCTGTGTATCGGCGTTGCTAGCTACCGAAATAAATCACCATCACCGATTTATTAAACATAAAGACAGAGATGGTCTTGTTTATCCCTCTGAGGATGTAGTAGTAATTTGTAAGAAGATGGAAGGGGTTATAAAGAAAACTGTTTTACCTAAAAATAAATTTCGAGTGACTTCAAAGTTCACAAAGTCGTTGCTAGTTCCAAAAGCTCTTAGACACTTTGTCATCACCGATGGTGGCGCTTGTGTTGGACCATTCGGTTCCCTACAAAATGGTTGAGCTGGATGGTGCTGATACACGCGTCATGTTCGTGAACGAGCGCCGCGGAAGGTTGAGACTGGTCATCTCTTAACTGCCAAGGCTTATTTTTAATCTTATATTTTGGTTAGATTAAAATTGCTTGTTAATTAATTGGTAATTAATTATTAGGAACCTGGTTATTTTAATAAAAGTTTTTTTTTTATGTTCAATAGGATAATTGAATTTTGGTTTTAACGATAGTTAAATAGTTTTAATATTACGTAAGACAGAAACTGAAGAAACGACTTATTTACTTAAATGTCATTTGTAAACAAATATAATTTATATTATTACGTGATTTGGTTTTATTTGTTTTAAATATACCACATTGAAAAGCAGAAAAAATAAACAATACTAAATACACTGAAAACCCAAAAACACTTCTCTTTTTTGTAGTTGATTTCTATCGATATTTTTATCGATCAAATATTTCTATTAACCCATCTTCCCTAGCTGATGCTAGAATTGCATGTGTGCATTCAGTGACTCTATCTATACTTTCCAGTGCCCGCCCCTTTTGAGCATGTATGCAATAAGATATCACAAAAGTGTTACGCTTGTTTTCTTGTGTGCGTGCGAAAAAAGCCGCCCCTTTTGATAATGTGTGCCGTTTTTATTTCTTTTGTTTTTGTGGGAGTTTCCGAGGCGGGGAAAATGTGGCGACACTTGAACTTGAACAAATATGCAGTGAAGGCATATCTCCGGATATCTATGGATATACCAGATAAACAAAATTTTCGGGATATGATGTCAGTGGTTGACTTATTAAACCAGTTTCAATTGTATAGCTCTTATCCTTTAGATTTTATTGATATCTAAAATACCCCGATTTCGTCACTGATTCACTGACTCACTGATGATCATCCATATTCTTAAAGTTCTTCCTGAAGTCCTAGAAAGCTTAAATTTGGTATGTAAGCTAATAATAGTACACAAACAACAAAAAAATTCTAAAACTTGGAACTTTTACCCTCCAACCTCTTAAACTAGGGGATGGAAGTTTGTACGAGACTTCCGCAAATTTTGATGCTAGAGTTCTGAAAATTGATATAGGGACTCCTTGTTATAAATAATAAAATACGTATTTCTGGATTTTTAGTAAAGAACCCCCCAAAAAATTTTTTTTTTATTTCATAAGCAACTTTCAAAAAATGTGAAATCCCACCAAAACATTTTCATGTAAAATGTTGCCAAGACGAGACCACATATGGCTCGCACTGCCAAAAAGTTATCAGATCTCATATAGAGCCAAGCTTCTAACTCTACACACCCTAACTTCACAAACTCTACACCTTAGTCAAAAAATGTGGCTTGGCCGTTTCGCTACATCACATGGGCGTAAGGTGAAAAATTTATTCACTGTTCATTACTTTTCTGTTATACAATAGTTCTTGTAGTAACGAAACGGCCAAGCCTAGCCTGTGTTACAGTCTGTGGTTCCGATCAGGACCACACCCGTGCCGGACGGCGCGTACGTGTTCCACGCGCGCCTCAAAGAGATGTCAGCAACAGAGGAGGGGCCCGCCAGGGCCGAAGCCTGCCGGGGCAACGGGATTGTCCGAAAGGGTTAACGTTACCCCGGAACACAAAGGGCTAAGGAAGGAACACGGGTGGGTTTTAGTCAGAGTCTGACACTCCCTTCCGCCCAGAGCACGAGGGGTCATAGGATGATTTCCTACCCAAAAAAAAAAGGGCTACAACAAACTGGTCGTACGATTATTTAAACCTGAGGAAACAATGACAAAATTGTTACGGAGGAGTAACAAAAGAAAATATAACCAAGACCTTACATTCCATTTCTTTGTTTGAAGCCTTGTGATGAAATAAACAAAACGGATCCAATGTCACTTCGTGTCTCCCGGACTTTTCCAGCCTAGTTCACAAGTCATAGATCAAAAAAGCTTTCATCTCGAGTTACAGCAAGGGCAATGACTCAACAAGTCCATCAAAGAAGAACTATAAACTGTGTTTTGTAGTAGGGCCGACACAATTTTATTAGGGATTTCGTATCTTAGTTTTCACCCTGAAAATCTATGTCGCGGTAGGTAATTGAGATAATAATGTTTTTTTTTAATCAGCCGAAATGTCACGACTTGTTTGTTGACCAGCACATCAAGCTACCCGAAACTGTTAAATTTTCCCAATCAACTTTGAACCTTATGCTTTAGCGATAAAGTTGAAAATCTTTTAAAGCAATTTGACAGATTGTAGTAGGTTGATGTGCTGGTGTTTGTACAATTTGTCCCAGAAAATCACTTCTGTGCTTTCAAAGTCTTAAAATTGTGTTAAGGTACGAACAAATTCAATTATAAAATCTATACATATAAATAAAAACTCCCGACAAACAAAAATATCTAAAAAGTAAAATAATAATATGCATTGGCCCTTTAAGTTTAATATATTATTATGTAGGTACCTATTAATAATAATTTGCTCTAAGCGTCGCACGTCATTGTGTCGGGGGACGGCCATGGGCTTCGTCTGTTTGGCGTTTTAATTAGTGATCCGCCGGCACCGCCGCCGCCAGCCGATAAATTTAACTTTTATTTTCTGCTTTTTAAACTTTATATATTACTAGCAGCGCCCCGTGGTTTCACCCGCATAAGTGTCGATACCGTGGGAATATCGGCGTGTCCTAGAACCAAAAATTTGAAGACATGTGACATCTACTAACGCGTATTCGATTTAGGCCCACTCTCTCGCACAGAGAGGAGGCCTGTGTCCCAGCAGTGGGCATTATGGGCTGATTATGCATTATGACCCATTTAAACACACTAAGAACCGTCTTCCTTTGAAAACTACTTAAGAAATTTGTTTCTACGTCACCTAATGAAATAGTGTTAGTGTGAATTTATGCAGAAATCACAAAATTTCCATTAACCGACTAGTTTACGAGTAACTGCGCACTCTGAAACTAAAACTAAATCATAATGCGTTAGAAAGTGTATAAGTACAGACGACCGCAAGTCAGTGGTAACACTTTGATCTAAAGCCGGCCTGGCTAAGGGGCCGTCTCCCCACGAGCGAGAGAATCGCGGCGATATTATCGTCGTGCCACGTATTTCTATACACTCTCTTAGAAGTGTCTGAGTGTCTCCACACGGCGATATCATCGCGGCGAAAATTTGATGGCACGGCGAGACTATCGCCGCGATTCTCTCGCTCGTTGAGACGACCCATTAGTATGGAGTTTCAATAGAATAAGAAGCCAGCTTAAAAGGTTTTGTTACCACTTGACGTACCGACTACTGTACTATAACTAGTCCAGAGATTCAATTCAAGTATTTATAAAATACTAGCTTCCGCCCGCGACTTCGCCCGCGAGGTATGTCGATAAAAACTATTCTATGTCCTTGACCGGGATGCAATCTATCTCTCTGCCAAATTTTATCGAAATCCGTTCAGTGGTTTAGGCGTGAAAAGGTAACATACAGACAGACAGACAGAGTTATTTTCGAATTTATAATATTTGTATGGATTTTATATACTTAATGAACGGATGTTGTGGAGGGAGGCCTTTGGCCAAGCTAAGGACAAAGTAGGCTAGTAAAAAAAAAAGCCGGCCAGGTGCCAAGTACAAATTTGTAGATATGCACGTATGTAACTACAAATTAACGGTTTTCGGATTTTTTCTGTTACTTGTGCTTCATGACATTTTCATGATTCTAGGTCAACGGGAAGTACCTACCCTAAACATTTTGATTCCCTTGAGAGTGTGGAAATATACTTTTTTGCGGCATAAACGGCCGTATCTTTTTTTTACGTATACTTATTAGTTAGATTTTTTCACAGCTTTATGGGACTGCAGACCTGAGAATATGGTTTAATTTTAAATTCAACTCGATACATTTACGCGTTCCCGAGATAAAGGGTCTTGACAGACAGATAGACAGACAGGCGGACAACAAAGTGATCCTATAAGTGTTCCGTTTTTTCCTTTTGAGGTACGGAACCCTAAAAACACGCCTATATATATTTAACTCATCATCTGCCTTGCCTTTTCCCATATATATATTGGGATCAACTTCCAGTCTAACCGGAAGTAGCCAAATACCAGTACCTAATTTACACGGACCGACTGCCTGTCTGACATTCACAGCCCAATCACTGGGAAACACGATGTAACCGACTGAAAGTTTCGTAAAACTGGTTGTCAAACTTTCGGATTTTTGACTACCCATGACGGCTTTCAAAGACCTACGAATGACAGCCGGGATCGACCAATTAAAGCGCAGTTTTTACTTTCAAACAAAACCGGCCAAGTGCGAGTCGGACTCGCACACGAAAGTTCCCTACCACTGTACAATATTAAACACAATTTTTTTTTTTAAAACACCTTTCCTGTTTATAATAGAAATACACATTCTGTGATTTTTTTCTGTGTACCTATTACGGTTTATGAGCTAAAGCCCGCTGACAGACGGACAGACAGCAGAGGCTTCGTAGTAGAGTTCCGTTGGCACCCTTTGGCCACAAAACCGTAAAATGAAACTTGGTTAATCGCAATCGTAGATAACACAGCCAACAAATTAAAATTAAACTGGGCAGGCCGCATCTGCCGCATGTCACATGCGGAATCCGGCGAAAGTAGCCACATATTGGGTTCCAAACAAAAAACGCGGGGGGTCGGGGGACCCAGGAACGAAGTCCAAAAAGAAAATCCAAGTTAGCGGATGCGAAAATTTCAAAATGACTATAATTTAAAAAAAACACAGCTGCCATCTTGGATTCATTTTGACCTTACTATTGGCTTTAGCACCCTCGAAAACCATGATATAATAAAAAGTCGCATGGAGGGGCCAGTAATTCATAATAATGTAGGAATTAAACGTCCCTCAAAGAATAAATAAAATATAAATATTCTTATTGTTCTAAAAGTTAAATACAATATAATTACCTAATAAAAAAATAACATTAAAAAAAAAATTGTTTATAAAATTATTTTATATAAATTTTCACATAACGCTTTTTCGTTACGTGATGATTCCTCCCAGTTTACTCCTACCGCATGCTCCGTTAAAGAACTTCATTTCAAAAAAAGTAAAACAGCAAGTTTTAGTTCAATCGTTCAGTTCTACATAGCGGCTCAATATACATTTGACAAGAAATTCCACTCAACACATTTATAACATCCCTGCCAATAAATATTGCAATCCTAGGAATAAATTCCATAACGCAAGAATTGAACCATTTATGTCATGCCGGCCTAGTAACCTACTTTAACAGTTAAAAGTAAACTCCTCTTAAAGATTCAAGTATCAGTAAATGCAGTGACTATAAATAAAACTAGTTTAAGCTTTTAATCAATTCTATTTAAGGAATAGTTAATTGTATTTTCCTTCCAAATGAGCACTAATGTTAAACAGCTTTCTTTGAAAAACCATACCAAAAAAGGCACTATTTTAAAATTAAATGAATTAGAAAATAACGTTTATTTTAATTCATGCATTTTTAAATACGGCCTGACTTTTGCAGACATTTAGTTATTTATTAAGGTACCTACACTTTTTTAAGTGTTGCCAAATGATAAATAAATTATTTTATTTCTTTAAGTAGGTTTAAAATAAACTTTTTTACACGTCAGTCATATTTTTTAAACTCGATGAGGTCGGCGTTTCCTATCTGACTACTCTGAGAAGAAAAGCCGGAACAAACTTACAGATCACAAAAATAAATAAATAACATTAACAGTTGTTCCGGGTATTGCTCTCTTCTTAAGAAAACTACTTCAGTGAACCGAATAAAAATAATGCTATGTATTTAAACAAGACATAGTCTAGCTGTGTGTCAAAATTCATTCAAATCTATTCAGTCGTTTAAGCATGATAAAGTAACAAACATACAAACCTTTTCACAAACTTTCACATTCAATAACATCAAACTTATAACACATTTATACACAAAGCATTTAAGCCACAAACAATCTCACATCAAACAATAGAACAAAAATACCTTACAACAACAATAATATAAAGTTTCCTCAATAGTGTAAACAATATAAGGTTTCTTGTATCGATAAAAGATTAGTTGATACTTCAAGGGTCTCAAGGATACCGCCCGGTCAGGTCAAAGACCTAGGAAATAGGTCAGACTTAGGAGGCTACCCTATGTGCTGGCATCTAGTCGCCATATTGCCGGCATGTTACACATTATGACCCTATTGTGGCTCGGAACGCGCGTGAAACATCTATGGTATAGGTTCAGTGTGATACCTAATATTCGAGGAACTAAAATCAATGTTTAAATCGCCTCAATTGCACACAATTGAGGCGATTTAAACGTTGGCTTCGTGCACACGCAAAGCCAACCAACAAAGAAACTCTTTAGCATTTTATTATAGTCTATGATTAACAAATAATGATAATTTTAATAAAGGTCTTGGTAATGCAATGGGCCGGCCATATTAGCCGTAGAACCGATGACCGTTGGGGTACACGTGTTCTTGAGTGGAGACCGCGAATCGGTAAACGTAAGGTGGGACGCCCTCAGGCTAGGTGGAGCGACGATCTTCGCAGGGTGGCTGGTAGCAGCTGGATGAGAGTTGCCGAAAATCGGCGTGCAATAGGAGAGGCCTATGTCCAGCAGTGGACTGCTATAGGCTGATGATGAATAAAGGTCTTAATAATCATATGAAACGTAGCTTAATAAACAAATATAATAAAAAAAATAGGTACTAGTAGATGCCGAAGTAATATAACATTACGCCTGCATTTCTCGAAGGATCAGGCAGGGGTGCACCTATAGTACAACCACATTTCGCCATGTAATAGGGTGCGAGCCTATAGCCATAACCACCCACAAATCCAGAGTGTTACTGAGAATTAACCATGAAGTAGGTAACTACTTATACACCCTTACATTTAGATCGTTTTAATTTAAAGTGGGTCATTGTACTTATCATTATGAACAACTTTTACTATGGGACCAACCCTGAAATCGTGAAAAAAATCAGTTGATCCATACGTTTGTATCGAGTTATGCGAACATAAATGACTCCTTTTAAGGATTAAAACGATCAAAATGTAACGGTGTATAATCTCACTCATTATACGCTGTAGTTTACAAACGAGGTAGAATAATATTCACGTTGAAATTAGCATAACAGAGTAACTTTCTTAACTTTGAAGATGCTTACATAATTTTAATTTAAAACCCTTACTTGGTCTTCTCATGAATTTACGAGCGTCAAGAACTAGCGTAATTTACGAGCTTCGAGAACTAGCGTAATTTACGAGCGTCGAGAACTAACCTAATTTATGAGCGTCGAGAACTAGCGTAATTTATGAGCGTCGGGAACTAGCGTAATTTACGAGCTTCGAGAACTAGCGTAATTTACGAGCGTCGAGAACTAGCGTAATTTATGAGCGTCGGGAACTAGCGTAATTTACGAGCGTCGAGAACTAGCGTAATTTATGAGCGTCGGGAACTAGAGTAATTTATGAGCGTCGAGAACTAGCGTAATTTATGAGCGTCGAGAACTAGCGTAATTTACGAGTGTCGAGAACTAGCGTAATTTACGAGCTTCGAGAACTAGCGTAATTTACGAGTGTCGAGAACTAGCGTAATTCATAAACTAGTTAGCGACGGTTAGCACAGGTGGTGAAGCGACTGAATTTTGTGTTACAGGGCGCGGTTCAATTCCTGCACGAAACAAATATTGTTATGGCCATTCTTCGGTTTTTTTTTCTGGATTCTTTCATTTTCCCTAGTGATGAGACAAGTTATTTAAAAAAATATATATAAATTTTATGACTGAAAGTTCTTAATTTATGAAAATGTCATCTTGAGCTTTGAAATACGATGCGTCAAAAACGTGATGAAGATATTAAAAAAGTTCTTAGAGGACTTACCGATGTATCTTCAAAGATCTTGTGGTAATTTGGCACGCAGAACGGAGGGGCTGCCGACATCTCTCGTATCATTTGACACAGCATCCTGTGGGAAAGACATAATATAATTATTTTATCTCCAAACGGGTGGTTGACACTTCCCGTGACCCAAGGGCTGGCTTTTACCTTGGCCAGAGGCTAAGCATTGCCATAGAGTCGACAGCAATGCGGAGGAATTTTTCGACGCTATATTTTAGTTTGTTAATAGTTTTAGTTTATTTTAATAGTTAGTTTATTTAGTATTAGAAGTTTATCCATACCTATACAAACATTATAACTTTTTTGGAAAAAAATAAAATGTGTTTACTATACAAAAAAAATATGGTTTCCATTATTTGGGAGAGCACTACACTGTGTCATTTTGAAAGTTAAGTCGACCGTCCACTGCTACGTAGGACGTGCGATCGCTATGCCTCCTTGATTCACAATTATGTTTGTTAGCCACACATCCTTGCGTAGCCGTGGGTTGCAATAGACTATTCCGTCTACATTTTTGACGTTCAAAAGTGCCTTTTATGTGCCTATTTGAAATAAATGCTTTGACTTTGACTTTTTCACACAAAGCCAAAACTACACGTGGGTTGCTTAGACTGCGGCGCCCTAAATGTCTCAGTTACTCTTGGTTATTTCCAAGATTCTCATGCTGCAGTAAAAATATTAGCCAGTCGGCAAGATTAGTATCGTGGCTATGGTCACAAAAGAAGGCTCTTTCTTAACACCAGCTAGTGTTACACACTTCGAGTTCAGAATTTAAAGTTGAGAACTTGTCACACTCTAGAGGGGCTTGTGGCTAAGTAATAGTTCAGGTTGAGCTGTGGTTAGTCCGTGGATGGGTGAACATCTTTACATGTCAAAGATCCCTCTGAGCCTCGGAAAGCACGTTAAGCCCCCGATCCCGGCTGTTTGGCAGTCGTTACAGGTCGTCAGAAGCCCGAAAGTCTAACTACGAGTCTTACCAAGGGGTATCGTACTACCCAGTAACTGGGTTGTGGAGGTCAGATAGGCAGTCAGCCAATGGAAAATACTGGTTTTCAGCTGCATCCGGTTAGACTGGAAGCTGACCCCAACATAGTTGGGAATTGGCAAAATGATGAACTTGTCAAACTCTACGTCTTTATGATTAGTTAAGCGCCAGGGTAGCCTGCGAAATTTAGATTCTGACACTGACCTGCAAATTGCAAAAAACGTCAGAAAATTAGAATTTCGCGGGCTTCCACCATAATTAATGCTAAGAACTTGACAAGTTCTCAACTTGTGATCAAAAAAAAGTAAATGTCATATTATAAAATATTTTTAAAAAGAGGTATGTACTAAAAGTGATGTCGACTCACTAAGAAAGTAGTACTTATAAAAACTGAGACATGCACAATGGTCCACTGAAGGACTAAGTGCGGAAACCAAACCCATAACATAGAACATAGAAGAGTGAAACTGAGACTCGCCCCACACCTATCCAGTCAATTTCTTTATACAGGAGGTACATTTTACTTTCAAAACTTCAGTAGGACCAACAGCAATAACATACCCTCGTGGACCTACTGGTAGGACAAAATGGTAGGACCACGAGAAAATATACGAAATTCTCGATTCAAAAACCGGTTGTAAGCCTCATTAATTATATGCTTAGTCAAAACGGGTTATTCAATAGATTACGTGACTCAGTGTTATCATATCCCTTATTCTCTATGTATTTGTATTTAAACATTATGTAAATGTCTTTGTGCCCAAACAATTAAATGTCCCCGTCACCATCATTAGTTGCCGCCTGCGCCGATCTATTGCCGGGTATGAGTTGCTTTTCCTATTAGCCTTTATGTTTCTATTTATATTTTACTAGCTGCGCCCCGCGGTTTCACCCGCATAAATTTCGATCCCGTGGGAATACCGGGATAAAAAGTAGCATATATGTTAATCCAGGGTGTCAGCTACCTCCATACCAAATTTTATCAAAATTGGTCCAGCCGTTTGCGCGTGAAGAAGTAACAAACATATAAACACACACACACACCCCCACACTCATAAACTTTCCCCTTTATAATATTAGTGTGATGGTAAACATGTAGTCGACCATCCATTTGGTATGTGGTCACCGCCGCCTATCATCGTCATTATTTCAGCCAAAAGACGTCCACTGCTGGACATAGGCTCTCCATATGCGTCACCACATCGACCGGTCCTGTGCTTTTCGCATTCAGCGGTTTTCTGCGACCTTCACCAGCACCTTAATTGCGTAACACAATATCAATGTCGATGTGAATCACTTTAAAGGATTTTGCTAATCCATTGCTTCATATGTTCTAAAAATGTGTCTGCCCAACAACGTAAATAACGCAATCAACATTGTTGAACTGTCAAAACGAAACCCATTGCTACTGATAGTGAGTTACGCAATTACTCCGCAGACTTGTAAGAAACCAAAACTGCTGGTCACCGGTCCACCTTGTGGGAAGCCTTCCAACGATACTTCTTCCGTTGCGTGGTCGCCACGCTAGAACCTTTCGGCGCCATCGGCCATCCGTTCTGCGAGTAATGTGCCCTGCCCATTGCCACCCATGGGCACCTGCAATGCCAGAAGCTAGCAGCAGCGTTGCCATCTCAAAGAAAGATGAAATGTCTCATGTACCTAAAATGACAACAGCTGCTTGGCTTCAGAGATGGGTTTCAAATCATAAACAAGGCAGTTAATCCAATAGCGAATCATAATCATTCAGCGACGAATGTTCCCACTGCGGGGACACAGCCCTCTTCTCTTCATGAGGGAGTGGGCCGTAATCCACAAAGCGGGCCCCGCGTGGTTGTGTAGATGTCATATGTTTTCGAATTTCGGTTTTAGGACATGCAGGTGTCCTCACGATGTTTTCCTTCACCGTTTTGAGAGCAGTGGTGATGAAATAAATTACACAAAGTAAAGTGTATTGAAACCACGACCAACTACTCATAAATCGGGGCCGTACCACTGGGCCACCAGTGCTCTCACAATAAACCAATTCCAGTCTATAAATATTTTGCGAGTGACCGATTTGAATATTGGATTTCAGTGCAATGTGATCAGCCGAACAAAACTTTACCTAGGAAAACCAATAAACCAAGGCTCATGCTAAAGCAAATTCTCGCATAATAATCCTTCGCATCGCTCGTCAAACAGAAAGGTTCCACTGGAACTGGGTCATGTACAGTTCATTCACTCTTGAAAGAAATAAAGGAAAATAAGTTTACTTGACCCAGGTTAAATAAGGCACACAATATTCTTAGTTATAAATAAACTTCTTTTTATAGAAATAGTATGGCCTCGGATATTGACACTTCCTGTGGCAGCCTTGAAGAGTTATAGTATCCGAACGTCCGGTCCGTTGTGACAAAACCAGTTTAAACTGGCCTCGTATTCTATTGAAACTCCGTACTACTCTAGACCATCTCTTTGTCAAAGTGCTATCACCGACGCGCGACGTACGATCTGTTTTAATAAAGTGTGGTCTTTATGGTAATCTATATGGTATCTACAACATGCAGTCAAAGTAACCTTCGCTAACCGACAGCGCCGTGGAAGTAGCGAAGTTTCAACTACAAGTTCTGAAATACAGTCGTGCCAGCGACAAGAAGAAGAAGAAGACCGTTTGGATACCCCCTTCCCTTCCAGTCGTTCCTTCCTTTCTTCTTCCCTTGCATTGGTAAGGCTAAGGCCTGCGACCACCCTCCCACGGGAGTCCGGTGTCAATCAGCGTGCTCTGTTTCGTCGACACGTGGGAGTTCCAGTGCCTTAGGTATCTTCTGGGCACGCTCGTTCCATCATAAACCTCAGTATCGCTTTCCATCAGGTGTGATCGAAGTTAAGAGCAGGCCCATTCAGCAATAAAAAAAAACTGGCCAAGTGCGAGTTGGACTCGCACACGAAGGGTTCCGTACCACAAGGCAAAAATACCGAAAAAAACACGTTTGTTGTATTGCCCTCCTTAAATATTTATTTTATTTTCTTTTTAGTATTTGTTGTTATAGCGGCAACAGAAATACATAATTTGTGAAAATTTCAACTGTCTAGCTATCGCGGTTCTTGAGATACAGCCTGGTGACAGACAGACGGACGGACGGACAGACAGCGAAGTCTTAGTAATAGGCAGGGCTCTGAACCGGTTTAAAAAGAGCGGTTAATTTCGATTAAGTACCGGTAAATATATCGTTCCTTTATTAACCGGTTAAACATGTGAACTGTTCTTATGAAACCCAAATTATAAAGGTTACCGGTTACTTAAGCACAAACGGTTTTGACACCCAAATTAACCGGTTGATTCCGTATTAAAATTTTGTAACTAAATGATATCGCAACGTCCAGACCGTGCTCGCGAGAGTGGCGGGGGCCGGGGGGGGGTTCAAATTTGGTTTTAACCGGTTCATTTCCACTATCAAAATCAAAATTCATGAAAAACCGGTTTCCCGCATAAACCGGTAAAAACCGGTAAAGTGCAAACCTTACCCTAAATCGATTTCGGTTTGGGGTCCATGACCGTAACCGGTTAAGAATTTCAACCGGTTTCCGAGCCCTGGTAATAGGGTCCCGTTTTTACCTAAAAATAACAAAAACAACTCTGAGTAAGGCAATCAACAAAGTAAGTTGTGTACCGAAATAACAATCAACAAAGTAAGTTGTGTACCGAAACAACATGCGTCGCTTTAATAAAGTCTGGCATAAGTCTAAAGTAAAAGTTTTATTTACGTTAGAAGTGTTTATTCGGTAACAGGGTTCTATAAATGACAGCGGACAGAGTGGACTGTCCTTGTACAGGGGTCAAGGACATCTACGTGCAAACTATAATCATGAATTCAGCACACGAATCTGGACCGCTAGTGTATAAATTTTACGACAGTTATCAAAAAAAAAACAGCTGTTTCATAGAAAAGTGCAATTCTTACGAAATAAAAATGTTATCATCATCATCATTTCAGCCGAAAGACGTCCACTGCTGGACATAGGCCTCCCTCAAGCACCTCTACTTCAACCGGTTCAATGCATCTCGCATCCAACGGGTTCCTGCGGCCTTCACAAGGTCGTCAGAACACCTTGTGGGAGGCCTTCCAACGCTACGTCTTCCGGTACGCGGTCGCGACTCCAGAACCTTTCGGCCCCATTGGCCATCTGTTCTGCGAGCAATGTGCCCTGCCCACTGCTACTTAAGTTTGACAATTCTTCGGGCTATGTTGGCTACCTTGGTTCTCCTGCGGATCTCCTTATTTCTGAATCGATTACGCAGGGAAACTCCAATGATAAAAATGTATGGAACAATAATAAATAATAAATTCAGAATCATGTACAGTCAACAAAAGAGATAAGTATGCAGGGTCATCGGACATAGTTGAAGTTTAGAAACCGATGGATGTTCTCGAATAAAATTTTATTTTATTAATAGAAAACAAACAGCTCATTTATCAAATTAAATTTCAGTCGACAACATCCATCGGTTTCTTAGTAAACTTCAACTATATCCGACAATCCTGCATACTGATCTCTTTTGTTCACTGTACCTACTGAATCCATGATCACATGTTGCGCGTAGATGTCAGCCTGTTTAATTTACTGACTGTCAGTTTCATGTATCACGGTATCGTATTGTTTACTAAAAGTTACTAAGTATAAGAGTCTTCGCTCGAAATAAAGATTTTTTTTTTGTTTATTTAGAGTCACAATTTTCTCAGAAAATTCGCAAAATACAGAAACGTTTGTCTATTTTCTAAAAGAAAATATTCGTTGAGCTCAAAGACAAATCATACGAAATGCCAGCGGCAATAATGTGGCTTTAAACGTGACCCTGCTACGCTTTTACTACGGCGTAGCTGATGTAGCACCTACGCGTGCTACGCCGTAGCAAGGAATCACGTACTATTTTGAGTATATTCTGGGAAACATGTGGGAGTACTATTTTCATAAAAGTGACTAAATAAGCTTCATTTCTATTTTATCACGATTTTAATATAATTATGGTAGGGTTGTTATTATAATATACATATATATATATTTTTAATTGCTTATTGGGCCCCCGCTCTTGACCTCGATCACGCCTGATGGAAAGCGATGGATGAGGTCTATGATGGAACAGGCGTGCCTAGAAAATGCCTAAGGCACTGGAACTCCCACACATCGACGAAACACAGCAAGCTGCTTGACGCCGGACTCCGGTTGAAGGGTGGTCGCAAACCAGGCGGGCGCTAGCGCTACCACCGCAAGGGAAGACCGGGCCAGTCAAATAAGGTGTTGGTTGTGACTGTCAATTTCCAACATTGTGCTCGTGGCTGTTAAGTATCGGTAAATCTCTTGATGCTACGAGTATCTTGACTACGGCGAAAGCTTTTATCAAAATGTCAATGTAATAATAATATAATAATCATTTTATTTCAGAATAATAAATCCATAATTTGTTAGTAAAACATAAAAAACATAAAAAAAACTGTTAGTACACATGCAGATTGGACAAATAATGGACGAGCGGGCAATCAAATTTCCCTGCAATGACATTCAGGAGACTGTTCGAGCTGCCC
Organism: Oligia strigilis; assembly: GCA_951800025.1. Taxonomy (NCBI): domain Eukaryota; kingdom Metazoa; phylum Arthropoda; class Insecta; order Lepidoptera; family Noctuidae; genus Oligia; species Oligia strigilis. The sequence goes on from OX637547.1 coordinate 3,564,516, forward strand.
CGGACCCTCTGCAGCAGCGACGCGGCACGCTTACGTCTGATCGCCGCGAAGCCATCAGTGTGCGCATCAGCAAACATTCCCGAAGCACTGCAGAAGCGTGGAAGCCCCAACAGCATCCTGAATGCATTGTTGTATTGAACTCGAAGAACATTGATGGCTTTCTGCGTACAACTTGTCCAGAGGCTGCACGTGTAAAATGTCTGACAATATGCTTTAAAAAGCGTCACTTTCACTTCACACGTGCAACGAGCAAACCTACGGACAAGCATGTTGCATCGAACCGCTAATGCCACTTAACATCATGTTTGCCGCAAATAAACTTATTTTCTTTCTTTCTTAACGATTCCTTCGAAACCACGTCAATTCCTTACCTTAACACGACATCTGAAGGCTAATTCTCATAATTAAAAAACGTTCAAGTGCAAGTCACAACCTCATGTCAGCGACAATCATTGTCAAAAACTTGTCAAAAATGTAGGGAAATTAGAGGTATTTTTGACAGATTGATACTGCGATCAGGGGGCTTACCATCACCTCTTAAAGCAGGGCAGAAGTTGAACTGCACTACTTTTTTGTACTAAGACGTCATGCAAAAAAGTAGTGCAGTTCAACTTCTGCCCTGCTTTAAGAGGTGATGGTAAGCCCCCAGACTGTGAACGTTCTTAAAATTACGAGAATTGCTCCTCTGGTAATAACGTATTCTCTATGACACAATGGTGTGGTTGGAACTGTCAAAATACATGTTGCCCGTATGGTTGACATTTCGATTCCTCTTGCCGTAAACAAGACACGATATTGAGTTGGTTTGGACATGGTAAGATTTCGCGGGGAATATTACAGAATTGGAGCTCTGGTTGAAAAAGTCAACAGGTTTTGAACAAAGCCTTCACGTTTCAATGTCACAGGCCATTATTTTTGGATTTTAGTTAGTTTTTATCATCTATTTTTACCGACATCAAAAAAGAAGGTTATCAATTCGACAAGTAAACTATGTATGTAATATTATTGGAATTGCATTATATTCACATATGACAATCTATTAGGGCTTCCAAACAAATATACAAAATTGTATAGACGTATGTATGTATGTATGTTTGTCCACGCATATCTCCGTAACTATTAATCGGATCGTGACCATTCTTTTATTGGCTTACATTTACTTCAACTTAGGAAACAGTGCAAGTTTCATCAAGATCGATTCAGTAATTTTCAAGATATGGACTAAGACGTGAAAGTGTGACGGCCTGGCTTATTGATACGAGCTACGGGTGTAGTGTCAAAGGGAAAACATCTCAAAACCTTGGTCAAATTCTAGTGCAACAACTATAAATTACGAAATAAAAAGTAATTTAAAAAAATTAAACCGACTTCAAAAAGAAATTAACTCAAAATTATGAAATAATTTTAATTTCGGAAGTCGGTGGCAAAAAACTAAAACTATAAAATACAGATCCCAAAGACACCGACTTCCGAAATTAAAATTATTTCATAATTTTGAGTTAATTTCTTTTTGAAGTCGGTTTAATTTTTTTAAATTACTTTTGTTACCATAAAGTTCTCCAGTTACGGTTCACCAGCAGGCATATAAATAAATTGTTATTTTGTAGACGCAATTTGTTTCAATCTTCATTTGATATTCCATTATTTTGTAAGCCTGGGGGATCAAGCAATCCGTAGGGATTTCGCGAGGTCTTCTGTAGATAACGTGATACATATACCTATACATAGGTAATAGGTAATACGGGCTGGTTTTCGCAACTCCACGTCAATGCGCGTATTTTACGTACATATACCTATTTGTTTACATTGATATTATTCAGATATCTGGCCTAGTTTAGCATTTTAGCATATTATAATCAGCCTATGATGTTCCCACTGCTGGGACACAGCCCTCCTCTCGGTAAGAGGGAGTGGGCCCTAATCCACTACGTGGGCTCAGTGCGGGTTGGCAAATGTAACATAATTGTAATTATATTATGTCTCCGACTTTTTGGTTCTACGATTGCTGGTTTCCTTACGATGTTTTCTTTCACAGTTTTGAGAGCAGTGGTGATGAAATAATTTACACAAAATAAAGCGCCTGTCAGGGATCGAACCTACGAGATACAAATCGTAAGTCGCAGCCGTTACCGCTGGACCACCACTGTAGTAGTTTACTTTTTTTTTTGTTATCCTATACTATCCCACGGCTGGGCAAAAGCCTCCCCCAAATTCTTCCAGGAAATCTTTACCCGCGCCACCTCGAACCAGCCCTCGGATGTATGAAAAAAGGCCGTCAGGCTCAAATGGGATTGGGCGGGTCACATCAGCCGTATGCACGTTGACCGCTGGGCCAAAATCTCCACACAATGGGTGCCTGAAGATGGACGGCGTCGCCGAGGCCGGCCCAGAAAGAGATGGCGAGATGACCTGAACACGTGGGGACTACAGGACTTAAAGCGTGTCACTGTCAGACTGCATAGAAAAGAAAGAGAAGCGCGATGACACAACGCTGGTAATTTATTGCAAAATATGAAGCAATTATCTATTTACAAAAAATTTATTGTTTGGACTATAAAATTAAAACACTAATGCTTTAGTATGTTGCTTGTAGAATGATCTGACAAAAAATAGAATAATTGTATGGAATGTATTGTATAAGTATTAGCATGGTTTTTATTGTGAAAAGAAAGCTTTTCGAGGTATCTTCATGATTTTTTTCTATCGTATCAAATTAGTTGTATTATCTTTTCAACACACTACCTAATAGCATACTTATCATATATTTTCCTGATTTTGTTTACTGTAGTCGATCATATACATACTTTTAGGCATTATAAAACTTGTGTTTTTTGCTTTTAGGTCCTACTAGGCCCCTGAAGAAAGGATTATTATATTAATTTATCAAGAGACACTGCCTCGTTGGTCCATTGGTGGCAAGCGCTACTGCTGAGCATGATGTTCGGGGTTCGGTTCCCGGGTCGGGCAAAGTATAATTGGGTTTTTCCATCTGGAATACCTCAGTTGCCGCCCGGAGCCTGGATTTGTGTTTTGGATGGCAAGAGACTCACCCCCTATTACATGGGACTGTGGTCTGGCAGTCAACGTGAAACTGGCGAAATATACTTTACTAGCTTCTGAACGCGACTTCGTCCGCGTGAAATTTCACTCTCCCATCATTCACCCTCAAAACTGACGGACTTTCATATAAACTTCCATCCCCTATTTCACCTCTTTAGGGGTAGAATTCCCAAAAATCCTTTCTTAGTGGATACTTACTCTTCACAAAGAACACACCCTCCAAGTTTCATGTCTCTAGGATCAGCGGTTTGGGCTGTGTGTTGATATACCAACAATCAGTCAGTTTACCATTTTATATATATATATAGATTATTGCCGTCATGCGCAAGCGCTAAGCGTCTAGGCTCCGGCAGCGTTTCAGGGGTAGTCCTAACAACATACGTGCTACACTGGCGGACAAAATAGCGGGCCCTTTATTAGACACTGGGCGGGTAGACATGTGCGCGCGCACAGACGTCCAAGTACCCAATTAATTTATTAAATTATTATTCTAACACTTTATGGATCTTTGGTCTGAAATAAAGAATTTGATTGATTGATTTATTATAGGTACAGCTCTACCTTACCTTTCACGGACTACAGGCGTGACGATACGTTATGTTATTATGTTTATCAGTAGTTTCTAATAGCCATAATTGGGTAGAGTTGGCATTACCAGCTACCTTGTTGACTGGGCTAATATTATTGATCTACAAACAAATTAACGTCACTAAACTACAAAGTTGGTTGAATGGTTATTATACAGGTATGAGGAACAGGGTGTAAAGTTCACTCATACTCTATAGAAAAGGGAGGATCCTCCGACCAGACGGGTGTTATGTCTGGCGGGCAACTGCCCGATGTTTCATGTCGGGCCGTGTTGTATCTATGCTAGTTTAAGTTGGGATTAACTGCACATTTTCTGTCCAAAAATATTTGTACGATTTTAAGCGTTGTTTAAATTAAAAACTTTAAATTAGATACTTACTCATAATGCGGGTTGGTCGGGAACGACGGCGTTAACTTGAGTACTGCTCGAAATGCCAAGACATCGTTGGTACTGTTCTGTCCGAGGTGATCTGTTGACAAAGAAATAATTAGTTAATAATATAAAAGGGTTATATTTAAAAAGAGCAGTGGCGGCCCAGTAGTGACGACCGCGACTTACAGGTTGTAGGTCATAGATTCGAACCCAGACAGGCGCTACTTTGTGTAAATTACCTATTACATCACTACTGCTCTCAAAACGGTGAAGGAAAACATCGTGAGGAAACTGGCATGTCCTAAAACCAAAAATTCGAAGACTTGTGATATCTATCAACGCGCACTGGGCCCGCGTGGTGGATTACGTTTCGACCCACTCCCTCTCACCAAGAAGAGGCCTGTGTCCCAGCAGTGGTAACATTATGGGCTATGATTGTGCTATATTTTCAACGTATGTTGAGAGAGACAGGAACTGTCAAAAAAAACAGTGGCACTCCGGGAGTGCCGACAGAAGTGAAAACAAAACACAAACAGAATACTTTGCCATCACTCACTGACATAATGGATATACATTAAAACCGAGTACATCCCGAGGACAGCCGAACACATCTAAAGCGGGTATTTTTTGACTCGTCTTATAAACAAAACACGCGCGGTGTCACTTACGATAACAGTGGCGCGAGTTCAATGGTTTTTTCCCATCTCAAAAAAAGCTCAACGCGCATAAAGAACTTTTCACTTCAAAAACAAAGTGAAATCATACTTATAAATTAATAATACGTAACATCTACTACGCCAGAATTATTTTCTCGAAGGGTTCTGCAGAGGTCTACAGGTAGTGCTCATAATTATAAATAAGAAAGAGAATCTGTCAGTTAGTTCCTCTTTCGCGCAAAAACAGAGCAACTAATCGACGTGAGTTTTCGCATCAGATAGTTGATGGGCCGAAGAGGATATAAAAGCTTTTATATCCCGGAAAAAGCTTTTACCCGGGAGTTCGATATGTTTATTTGGCAAAAATAGTGTTTACGTTTCCTTATAGTCTACGTTAATAGCTAGGTTTACAAAAAATAATAATTAAGACGCAAAAGAAACATTTTGCTTATGAACTCCACACTAGTCGAGCCTGTCTCGTGGAAGTCATCATCTGCCTAGGCAGATAATGTTGACCTCAACATAGTTGGGAAAAGGTATGTTGGGATCGGCTTTCAGTCTAACCGGATGCAGCTGAATACCAGTATTTTACATGGAGCGACTGCCTATCTGACCTCCACAACCCAGTTACTGGGTAATACGATACCCCTTGGTTAAGACTGGTTGTCAGACTGACGAGCTTCTGACTACCCGTAACGACTGTCAAAGATTTACGAATGACAGCCGGGACCAACGGCTTAACGTGCTTTCCGAGGCACGGAGGGGTCTTGGTATGTAGAGATGGCTTGTGGTTGAGAAATAACAGGCGCACAGGTCGATCGATCAGGTTAAGCTACGCTTGCCGCGGTTGGTCCGTGGATGGGTGATCCACGGACCAACCGCGGCAAGCGTAGCTTAACCTGATCGATCGACCTGTGCGGCTTTTATTATTTAGCCACGGGCCCCTCCTGTCTCGTGGAAGTGAAGCGAGTAATTTTTTGTTGGTTCACAAAGTACCAAATTTCAATTTCACTGCAGTTCGGTTAAAATGTAGGATACGCAATCGAAATTTAATACTATTTTAGTTACAACCGGCGATCAAATTTTACAAGTTCTCCGAAGTCCACTTCGGTTAAGCGGTAAAGTTGCGGTAAGCTTACCTCTACCTCTCTCTACTTCCCACTCCCGGCTTTCCATAACCTGGGTCAACTTGACTCGTGTTACAAGGATACAGTTACTTTAGTTACTGAAGTTACAGGAGTAGGTAGGTACCTAGATAGACACTTTGTACAGTCAACAGCAAAAGTAAGTGATTCAAAAGTATTCTACGTAATAAGTATTCTAAGTAGTAGTACTTCGACGCCACACAGTTTTGACGCGAACTCCGTTCATTAGTATTGAATTTCTGATTTTGATCATCTACTTTTGCTGTTGACTGTACTGTATTTGTGTTGAATTATTAAGTTCCCTTCAAAATGGTTGAGCTGAATGGTGCATGCATATACGTCATGTTCGTGAACGGGCGCTGTCAGAAGGGACTGGTCATCTCTTAGCCGCCACGGTTTATTTTAGTTTATTTTCATTTCTGAATTGTTTTTTTTTGTTATTATCTTTTTTAGTACGGACGCTTTTAACGTACACGTCTTTCTACATCGTTCTCACATGTACCTATAATTTCAACATGAATGATGTAATCAATATTTTGTAACAATTTTATTTTTGATTTAAAAGTGTGTCCGTGGCGTTTCTTTCATTTTTCAATGTGTTCTGGTTCCTATATTGATTCATGAGCAGCAGTTATATGCGTTTCGTTTTCAAGCATAGACAAGTAGGGTTGCCAATGCTGTTCAAACCAAAATTGACAAAATTTTGTAGAAAAACCGAAAAAGTAAAAAAATAAATACTGCTGACGAAATCACCATCCAGACCCCCCCCCATCCCCCATGTCATCAAAAATAAGCAAAGCAAAGACCCCCCCGCCCTCCTGTAGTGCTTACGTAATACTTGAATGGCCCCCATGTTGTATTTCTGTAGGCGTGCCGCGACGCTGATTCACAGCGTCGGTTTCTTCACGACACCTTGGCGGTCTGTCCCCGCCAGGTGAGACCTCCCGTTGCCTGGGGGAGGCTCAACAGTCTATCAAAAAGTACTCTGTGGGCTCAGCGGACTGTGTCATCACTGCTCTCACACGGTTTATACACCGTGTCGTGTACAAAGTGCCTAAGTGTGATGTCTCAATATTTTAGTAGAAGGAAAAATGTAGCACTTTTTTATTTACATCTTTTTAGGGCACTTATTTTTACATTAGGTACTCCGGATTATGCGAACGTGACAATTTTATTACTAAGCTAGGCTTTTAAAAATATCCAAAGGTGACGGTTTATAGCAATCTTGTTTATTTATGTAGATTTCTTTCACTTCAAATCTGAAGGATTGACTTGTGTTTTTTTTTATTAATTTTTTGTAGCACTTTTGCGTTTTAGACCCAATTTTCTTCATAAAAGAGTTTTAAGATCTCTTAAAATTCTCTTCTTCGCGAAAGTCTTTTGTGTTCCTTAAATACCTATTAATATTCATCACTTTAAGGTTTTTGTGAAAGAGCATTGATAAATATAAATCAATCATTTCATTGTCCGTAAATTTTTTGCAAAGGCGAATTTGAAATTAATCAAGCGTATTTTCGGGGGGAAACCTTCAAAAGGCACCCGACCTCCAGGGAAGGAGATCGGGGATTGTGGGATTTTTACCTCACTAAAACTACCCCGGTGATCACCATCAGCTTTCTTCTCAGAGTAGTCATAGATAGGAAACGCCGACCTCATCTAGTTTAAAACAGACAGACAGACAGTTTAGTTTTACCATAAGGGTTCCGTTTTTACCATTTTGGTACGGAAGTTACGGAACCCTAAAAATATGATTGACGTGTAAAAGTGTTTGTGCAAACCTACTTACAAAAATAAAATAATTTATCACATAGGGGTGCTCCCGGTTTCTCTTAAAAGACCAATTCCGGAACCCCCCGTGCAACACCTGTAAGAATGAGAGAAAATGAAAGATAATGAGGTCCTGGGTCCGATTCTTAGATCGGGCAAAGTGTTATTGGATTTTTACACCAGGAATTTCTCAGTAGCTGCCCGAAGTCTGGATTTGTGCCTAGGACAATAGGCTCGCCCTCTATCACGTGGCACTTGAAAATAACTGGCGAAAACTCAGTGTGCTTAACCCATAACCGCTCGAGTGAGAACGTCCGAGATTCTGCCTCGTGTGCACATCCGCTTTTTGAGCCCGTCCAGATCTAGACCCGGAAAAAATTGTGACAGCAAGCACGTTCCACGCCTCAGTATTTTATTTTTCGTAATTCGAGCGGTTAAGTAAATGCAGGCGTGATGTTAAGCTATGAATTAATGTAATAAATACTTCTCGCAACCGTGCGTGTACTACCAGATGTGTGAACGTAAACGAGGCCAAAGTAGTGTGTAATGATCGTAGCAGGTGACGTTCTCTAGTTTCTGCCTAACTAGGCCTAACCGCATGGCAAGAAGGCAAGAGTTTATGTATGTGTATATTTTATTTTATTAGACATGCACACATTAAGTTAGGATATGTTTTAAAGAGTCGTTGTAATTATATATCACCTCATGTACGGTCAGCAACAAAAGTCAATTAACACTTCAGTTTTTTTTTTTAATCTCAGTTATTGAGCAAAATATTTGTTCAAAATTGCATTGTACTTCTGCCGCAATTTTGAACAAATATTTTGCTGTACCTACCCATATTCAAGCAAATAATGTTTTGATTTGATTTGTTACATATTTAAAAATGAAATAGATTCGCCATTTCAATCATTACTTACCAGCATGAGTAATGGCAGCGGTACTGGGATCGTATATTTCGTCGTCCACAGCGACCACGGCATACTCTCCCTCAGTGAGGAGTCCTCGACGCTGGAGAACCTTCACGAAGTCCACCAGAGCTATGTGCTCACCCAGGAACACGTACACTGTGGACAAAGATTTATTTTTATTTATTAACTAGCTGCGCCCGCGGTTTCACCCGCATAAGTTTCGATCCCGTGGGATCATCAGGATCAAAAGTATCTTTTGTCCAAATCCGTTTTAGTATGAAAGTATAACGAACAAACCAAATCTAATGTTTTCTCTTAATTTTATAAACCTTTCAGAATAAATTGTCCAAATGATGTTGAAAAGCACATCAAATATGTTGCGCAGTTTCGAAGACCAACAGGGTCACACAGATACTCACGAAAAGCCACTTTATTAATTTATAATATCTATAAATCAAAGTAATAAATCATGTGAGGGGCTAAATAATAACAGCCGCACAGGTCGATCGATCAGGTTAAGCTACGCTTGCAGCAGTTGGTCTGTGGATGGCTGACCATCTTTACATACCATGACCCCTCCGTGCCTCGGAAAGCACGTTAAGTCGTTGGTCCCGGCTGTCATTCGTGGATCTTTGACAGTCGTTACGGGTAGTCGGAAGCCCGAAAGTCTGACAACAAGTCTTACCAAGGGGTATCGTATTACCCAGTAACTGGGTTGTGGAGGTCAGATAGGCAGTCGCTCCATGTAACATACTGGTATTCAGCTGCATCTGGTTAGACTGGAAGTCGACCCCACCATAGTTGGAAAAAGGCTAGACAGATGATGATCTATAAATCAAGTACGTACGGCACCCTAATTGCGTAACACACTATTACTCTCAATTTGAATCATTTTCAAGCATATTGCTAATCCATTGCTCCATAAGTTCGAAAAATGTGTCTGCTCAGCAGCGTAAATCACGCAATGAATGTTGTTGAACTGTCAAAATGAAACCCATTGCTACTGATAGTGTGTTACGCAATTACCCTGCAGTATACAACACCGTCTATATTATCTTGGCAATCAAAGTTACACATTTTCACTTAATTATTTGTATTTGTTCGGCAATTAGGCCCACCAATAAGTGTAGCGTCTATTATTGAAACGCATGTTGATTTATTCCTTATGATATCTAGATTACAGTGGTAGTAATAATAATACTTCGTCTAACGGGAATACTGAGAAAAATGATCATAACGTAAAAATGTTTCTCAATGATTATTAACTTAAGCAAAACTGGGTAAATAAAAATCGGCTAAGTAATCGCTATAATTTTCCTTTAAAGTTCATGAAATGCACTATTATCGTGATTTTTTCCAGATTTTTCAAGCCAGTAGTTTATCTTGTAGAGGGGGGACGCCCTACTGGAACAAAAAAAATCACTTTAAAATTTAATATTTCGTAAATGGAGCATTAAATCGAAAAATAGTTTTAGCAACCCGCAAGTCATTTTAGAAGACCTATTCAACGATACCCCACACGATGGGGTAGACGACGAAAAAAATATTCAACCCCACTTCACATGTGGGGGAGCTACCCTAAAAAAAATATTTTCCAAAATTTTATTTTACTGATAATATTAAAATATAGATATCCTAATTAGAGACATTAATGTCCGTCTGTCTATATACTCGTAGCTGTCTGCCTAGGGTACCTAGAGTAGGTACCCCCTTAAATAAAGCGTCTGTACCTCAAGATACAAATCTTATTTGAAAGGAAGAAGAACATCTCTCGAAAATTAAAATAGTCGTAAGACGAGTAGTAGTAGATTAACTACTAACTACTAAAACGAAAGAAGAAGAAGAAGAAACAGAAAGAAAGAAGATAAAACTACAGAAGACTTTAGAATTATGTGAACATAATTCGAAAGTTAAGCTCAGCCACGAGGTGGTATTCTCAGCTTAAATGTTAGTACCTAAATAGGAAATCAGTTTGAGTATAATATTTTTTTATTATATAACGATAAAAAAAGACAACGTTTAAACTGATACCTACAATTTGAGTGTAAAAACGTGTACAAACCGCCCAATTAGATAACGAGGAAAATACCTAACAAAAGATTACTTCAAAAGTGAGCAGTTACCTACCTACCTCCGATATAACGTTATATAAACTCGATATAATGGACAACGCCTTCAAAATAATAAGTACCCATCACTGTTCGTTTCAAAATTTTTAATTTAAGCTTTTAGAATTTATAAGGGGTACCTAAGTTAAAAATAAACGTTTAAGTTACCTCGGGCAAACTCTGTAGTTTGGTAAGAACAAATTTGAGAGGAAAACAGAAGAATTCAGCTGGGCTGACGAGAAGACTCGATGAAGCTTCCCAAACGCTGCCACAGAGCATATTCGCATATTCCACAGAGTCTAAAGACTAAGATCTTCAATCAGTGCGTCCTGCCAGTTATGACTTACGGAGCCGAAACATGGACACTCACGGTAGGACTGGTCCATAAATTCAAGGTCGCTCAACGAGCTATGGAACGGGCTATGCTTGGAGTCTCTCTTAGGGATCGAACCCGCAACGAGGTGATCCGGCAGCGAACCAAAGTTGTTAACATAGCTCACAGAATAAGCAAGCTGAAGTGGCAATGAGCCGGCCATATTAGCCGTAGTACCGATGACCGTTTGGGTGAGGTGAGAGGTGTTTTTGAGTGGAAACCGCGAATCGGTAAACGTAAGGAAGGATGCCCTCAGGCTAAGTGGAGCGACGATTTTCGCAGGATGGCTGGTAGCAGCTGGATGAGAGTTGCCGGAAATCGTGTTGAATGGCATGCAGTAGGAGTGTTCTATGTCCTGCAGTGGACTGCTGTAAACTGATGATGATGAAGAGCTTGTAAAGCTGACGTATTTAAGATCTTTTTTGTTTGCAATTACTGTCGCTAAGCAGGATTGATGGGTACCAGCGGGGTAATTGCGTACCACACTAACAATAGGAATCGCTTTCATTTTAACAGTTCAACAACATTAATAGCGTTGTTTACGTTTTTGAGCAGACAAATTCGAACATAATATTTCCCTAACATTTCTTAGCTCGCAACTTACACAACACTTTAGAAACGCCGGAAGGCTTTTGCTTTCTTATGCAATCACAACTTGAAGTGGGTCACACACACATATTCTGCACCAACTCACTTATCACTACACAAAGTACTTGCGTTCCTACTGCTTGCAACCCATGCAATCACGTTAACAACCATGCATGCAATATAGTTAAGGATTTATACAGCCATATTTTTATACTATGTTAGAAATTTCTTATTTATTTAACATGATGTATTTACTTTAACGGCGCTGCGATGTGGTCAGGAAACCATTATTATGTAAATAGGGATGCTTTTACGGCGCTGCCCAAACGTAGGACACCGTAAAACGCTCAGTTTTTTGTCGCACAGTTAGGCGTATTAGTACAGATTACAAGACAGAAAAAAATAAAATAGTATCATGATAACAATTGTAATAAAACAGAGCTCACAAAAAAAAAAATTGTCGTGTAATTCTTAAAAATGTTGAGCGTAAATCATATTTTTTTTTTCTTTTTAAAAAACGTTGCCCCACACTAGGAATTTCTCCTGTATTGTGGGTGCGTTTACAAACATTTAAACTCACATACACAAACAGCCAGACCCGGAACAACTACTTGCAGGTCATACAAATATTTGTTCCGTGCGGGAATGGAACCCGCGACACGCAGTGCAGCAGTCAATCGCTTAACCACTGCGCCAACCGTACCGTCATATTATATTTCATATTGTTATAACGGGAATTCAATTAACTAAAGAAATACCTAAATATTACTCTACAAATTAAGAAACTAATGGACGGCTACGTCCATTAGTTTCTTAATTTGTGGAGTAATTAAAACTGCAAAATTACTTTTACTTTTATTCATTCGATTCAACTGAAATCAATAGCGTCGCTATTTTGAACCTTACTTGTTGCCGCGATGCACTATTGTCGTTTACGTAAAAATCTGCTTCTTACCGCGCCTAAATGTAGGTAAGCCGGGGACCCTGGGGAGTCGATCCTATCGGCCTGATACGAACGCGCGGAGCAATCGTAATGTAAATTCGAATGATTTTTTTTAATACTCATAGGTACCGTACGTCATGCATAATCAGCCTATAATGTTCCCACTGCTGGGACACAGGCCTCCTCTCAATGAGAGGGAGTGGGCCGTAATCCACCACGCGGGCCCAGTGCGGGTTGGCAGATGACACATATCTTCGAATTTTTGGTACTAAGACATACCGGTTATCTCACGATGATATCTTTCACCGATTTCAGAGTAGTGGTGATGAAATAATTTATACAAAGTAAAGCGTCTGCCTGGGTTCGAACCCACGACCTACAACTCGTAAGTCTAGGCCGATACCACTGCTCAAAATATTTATTTATTACTTAGGGCCGCTTGGACTACAAATCATTCCATAAGTTTAGCGGGCATTTTCTACCAGTCAACCTTAGGGTGATGCAGAGACAAAACACGGCAGGTGCAATATAAGGTTCAAATAATTCGAAAAAGAATAAATACTAATACCTAAATATAAACAAAATCCACTTTGTCAGGAGAAATAAGGATAGGTAGAGAAGAATACGAATCCAACAAATCAGAGCTGGGATGGTTCTACGAACTTCTTACGGATATGTTCACGTGCCATCACTTTGAATGATAACCAACTGGTTGCTATCCAGATGTTACGTTGTGTAAATGAGCAGACGAACGATTCCCTTGATGAATTTATTGCTACTAAATATATATTACCAAAGAACTCTTTATTTGACATCATTGCCGGAAATATCACCATCAGTAATGACAGCTAATGAATATGTAGGTCGGAATCACAGGGAAAGAGAAAGAAAAAGTGTATTAACAAAAGATTTATTATTAAATCTTTTGTGATGGTTACAGACAACCTTTTTTGCCTGCCTGCTTATTTTTCTTAAGAAAGCAATTTTGCGTACCTAAGTGGTAAATAACATTTTGTTTCTAGACACGCAATACCTTACACGTGTTGTTGAAATCCATTCTAAGTTTATCCCTCCATACTTTTGTATAACATTACAAATGCGAAAGCCTCTTAGCGTGTCGATGGTAATCTAAATAAAGTCCGAGTGGCTCAGATTTCGGCTACGAGTTTGGCGCCATCACTAGTATCCATCAGTTCTCGTAACGTGTAGAAAACAGGACACCCAGGGACACTGTATTTTCTCAGTTAGTTTTAATCTTAATCAGTCCGGCAGTTTGAGTAATGTATACGGCCTACCCAAATGTCCTTTCTTTAGTATTTAGTACTGTTCGTCGAATCGTGGAACTCCTTAAGAGGAAAGCCGGGTGGTCTATTTCCATAGAAACGCTCTCGCCTGTTTTCTTTCTGGTTTATGATCATAAAGCAATGATTTTTTACAGAGTATACATATTAACTACGTGTATGTTCCTATGTTTTCCTTTTTGATGATACATTATTTTTATGAGCACTAAATGACGATTTAAACCGCTGTCAACCCGTGTTGACAGCGGTTTAGTTGTCAAGTTTGTACATTAGGCCTCGGCCTAGTGTACAACTATTATTGAAAAAAGAAAAACATAGGGACACAGTATATACCTATTCATCTTGTTCAGATAATGTAATATGTTTCAAATTGGTCCAATATTAGAGGTGGAAATAGGCTAGAGCCAAACCTCGAATTATGACTTTTCACTTAGGCTTTTTCAAAAGTCTTTCCGACCGCATTTCTTCTTTAGTTTTGACGTTGAGCTGCACGATTACTGACAAATGTGTGCACTAACTGGACAGTGGACTGGTCCACTCAACCTGTATGGTTCTTTCTTCAAAATACCATTTCAAACATCAATCTACATGGTTACGTCTACGTTATATAGCGACTGTATAGTTACACAACGCTTTGTCTTCTTCTTTCGAAAGTCAAATTACTGACGACTGAAAGAGAGAAATCGGTGTGTGTACGCACTGGACTTCACAGCTTAGGACGGCCGTTATCCCAATTGCGTACAGTGTGGCCAAGTTTAAAACAATGGAGCCTGGTACCTATGATCACCTAAGACCCTACTGAATAGAAACCTAGCCCTACAGCAACTACCTAGCACCCTAACGCCCTACCCTATCATACAAACCACACCAAACGTGAGTTACGTTGGTTTACGTGAGGGAAGTCTGTTACCAAGAGACCTACGGGCACAGACGGAATTTGGGTAGGAAATAGGGTTTGTGTACGTCGTGCAATGTACACAGGAAATGGTTTTCTCACTGCCGATCCCACAGACTCATAGGACCGATGATGGCTAAAGGTGTCTTGGCCACAGTGAGAGGAGTTATGGAAGGTGAATCAAACTCGACTCCAGCTTGATGACTAATTTATTACAGTAATTAACTTAATTATATACAATTTTAGTGCTCAATACACATTGATACCTATTTACATGTGTGTTGTGTGTGTATTGAGCCGATGAAGCGAAGATCTCAGTAGGTCACTTCTTAGCGCTGACGGTGTGCTTGTATGTGAAACGAATTTTGCTCTGATGCTGACGCTGCTGCGATGCTGTTGCTGGCGCGTGTAACTTCTGTTTGTTCATGGTTGAACAGTGTGTAACTATTCATCTGATATAATACGTTTATTAGTAAGGGGGTTAGTTTTTAAAATATGATTGACGTGTAAAAGTGTTTGCACAAACCTACTTAGGACGATAAGTGTTGGTTAAGTTACCTACTCTAAAGTTCCTTTTCACGCCTAAACCACTGAACCAATCGCTATAAATTCTGACAAGAAGAGTGGGAGAGGAAGCTAGGCAACTTTTCATCCTGTATTTAAGTTGAAAAATTATGAAACACCAAAGACACAGACGGATTCGCGGGCAGCAGCTAGTTAGTTATAAAGTAATTGCGACGTAGCGAAAATGCTGCTAGACTTGTTCGAGGGAACTTCATTTTGTAGGTATGTCTTTGTAGTACGGAGTACCTACTCGAGGAGGAGTACTGACAACTATCATGATAATTGGCTGTTATTGTGACGCTCGTGTAAGCAGGCCGTGAAGGGTGCTTTTTTATTTATCGTTGTGATGAAAAAGCATATTCGTCGATGTTTTTTTTATTGTTGATTTTTTTAAAGACCTCCAGCCTTTACGTAAATAAATTGTTAAAATTAAGCATGGCTTCTAAATAAAACGTATTTATTATTATTTATTTAAAACTAGCTGTGCCCGCCACTTCGTTCGCGTGGATGTCGGAACACAATAATGTGTCGCTTAGGAAAGGTGTAAAAGGAAAATCTTCCGATCTTGTCTGGTAACGCTTCCCTTGCCTGGGGTTCTCAACCATAGCCCTTTCGATTGCACAGCAGTCACTGCGTCTTCAGGGTTCATAATAACAATGCGACGAAGTGTCACTTTGATTTTTGAGGATAAATAAAAATGAAAGCGCCTGCTCGAGGCTGATTGTCTGACCAAATTGCCAAATTATGTCCATTTTATTTTGCATTTGTTTTAGAATACTAAGTTAGACCGGAATAAATCGTAAAATCATACCACCATTTTATCTAAAGTATATCTGAGATTAGATGGTGAAGTTTGAAGTTAGTTTTTATAAGTCTTGTCTTCTTCTCTGCCACTCTGCGATAAATTTAGAAATTCTTAACTTGGTATTGTAGATATCTTACATACCAATATTAAGACTTTATCATAGCGTCGAGATATCTAGAAGATAAAAAGAAGAATACATCAATGGTGTTACTCTTAAATCGTACCTACTGAAGTTTATCTGAAAAGTAGTTTGAAGTCTTTCTTAACTTATTCTGTAAACCTGTGCCCACATTTGCTAACTCTCTCTTGGTGGATAGCCATAAGATACCTTGAGGGTCGATATGGTGCATTTCCGACGTTTGGCCCCAAACTGGAACGGGCCGGGGCCGGCATGGGATCTGGAGGCGATAGTCCTCGCGCGCCTGTATGAGTGGCGCGCGGAGGCACTACGCCGGGGGGAAGATCCGCTTCCGCAGCAAATCGGTGCGGAGCGGACAGATCTCCGGCGCGATCTCATGGCGGCATGGAAAGAGCGACTGTCGCTACCCAGCGCAGGGCACGCCGCGATAGCGGCGATAAGACCCCTCTTTAAGGAGTGGCTAGAGAGGCGCCACGGCGCCCTCACCTACCGCCTGACGCAGGTCCTCACCGGACACGGAAGTTTCGGGAGGTTCCTGCACATCATCAGGCGGGAGGAAACGTCCGGGTGTCACCATTGCTAGGATCGCCCAGAGGACACGGTGGAGGTCTGCCCCGCTTGTGCGGAGCACAACAACCGGAGGCGATCGGCAGCGGCGGCGACCTCTCGCGTCCGGCCCTGGTGCAAGCCATGGTCCGGGGCGAGAGGGAGCGAGGCAGTCACCTCCTTCTGCGAAGCAGTCATGCTAGCAAAGGAGGTGGCGGGATGGCTCAGGGAGAGAGCCTCCCGTCCCAGCCACCGTGGGAGACGCTCCGGGCGTCGGGAGCCGCGTGACGACTCCCGGCCACCGTAGGCGCGGGCCTGCGGGCGGAGAGTAATGGGTAGCTGGGTTTTTAAGAGTCTGACACTCCCTTCCGCTCCACCCAGAGCGGGAGGGGTCATTTGATGATTTGCCATCCGAATAAAAAAAGGGTCGATATGGTTTTAACCAAGACAATGGCAAAAAATTTAGTTATTGTCTCGAAGACATAATTTAAAATACTTTTTTATGACATGGCAGTGCTACTTGTATTGGGTGTGCACCTTGACGTATCGCTGCCGGCCGTAGTCGAGTCGACGGCAGCGAAGAGTCCTGGGACGCGGTGGTTTCCTTCTGCGAAACGGTCGTCTCGCAGAAGGAGGCTGTGGAAAGGGAGAGGGAGATCTCATCCACTCACCCGGCCCGCAGTAGGCGCATCGGGCGTCGGCGGAGGGCGTACAACGCCCTCTTCCAGCCCCCCTAAACGGGTCCAGGGGCGACGAATTCGGGGACGTCTGTCACCGCCAACACATCAGGACTTGAGCTGGCGGCGCGTAGTGTTCCACGCGCGTCCCTCTTTGACGTCACCAGTCGGGGGTTGCGAAAGGATCGTACGGTCCCGCAACCCCCGGCGTAGGTGTGAGACGGAACACTGGGGTGATTTTTAGTCAGTAAGAGCCTGACAGACATCGCCGCCCGTCCCAGGGCGGCGGACATCCATGAAGATTTTCCACCCCGGAAACAAAAAAAAAGGGTGTGCACCTGCCGAACCTATACTCAATAAATCAACAGCCCGTCTTGAGGTGTGCGTTGAAGCGTTATCATGGTAAAGAAATTTAAAAAAAATCGAGAAAAAAGGCAAAAAACTATGAAAATATGATAATTATGATCTTAAAACCTTATGTCACTAAGAAAATGCTTATCTGTTAACAATGTTAGAAAGGTTGCTTGCCCTTCGAAAGAGCTCCTACATAAAGTTGCCCGTGTGTGTGTTTGTTTTGGCCTTTCTTCTCAGAGTAGTCAGATAGGAAACGCCGACTTCATCTAGTTTAAAAAATAAAAACATGATTGACGTGTAAAAGTGTTTGTACAAACCTACTTACAAAAATAAAATCATTTATCATTTATCATTGCAATCTTTATCACTCAGACCACCACATCACATAATATTATCTTACATTATCCTCACTTTTTATTTGAAATTCTTTTAGCGCCACTAATCAACCAACAATCGAAAGCGATTAACATTATATTATGTAATCATTATCATTACTTTTTAAAATAACACAGGCAGAAGTGACTGTGATAGTCATCTTATAGGTAAGCCTGCATGACGTGATTATTCACATAATAATGTTATAAACACAATAATTATATTTTCGTTAGTACTATAAAGCGCCAATAGATGTCATTACGTGTATCCAACTTACGTAATGAAAGTTGTTGTAGAATACATTAAATTGATTATATCTTTTGATACAGTGAAGCGATTGCGATGAAACCAAAACTAAGCACTACTCCGAGTTCTACACTATATTTGAGTATAAAAATTAACCATATTGGTTTGGTACTTTTTACGTTGAACCTGTTCAAATCAAATTTTGTCACATCCAAACAGACAAAAATTCTAAAAATTGATGAAATGGCATCTGTTGGTTATCCTATAACACCCCAACTATTTTTTAATATTTTCAATGTACAGAAACGCCTCGTCTACAGATTTATTATATGTATAGATACCCCGCACATGCATACTAAACCAACATTAATAAAATGAAAATGCGACTCAGAATGATTTACGAGTACATTCTTCTCATAACCAACATTTGCGTTTACCTTTGGCCAATAACTAAATATGAAAACCACTGGTATCTCCAGCCTTGCACTTGAATTCAGTGATATCATAACCTTGACACTCGTTTACGAACTTATTGAAATCGTACCTACGATTTATACGGTACGGTACGGTATACTGATCTCAATATCACATTACAGTTGAATGCAGAAGATTAAATTAATTTATCATCATAATATTACGCTTGCATTCTTCGAAGGGTTATGCCAAGATATTCTTGAAAACTTCGAATTGGTAAACATAATACCCACTTAGGATGCCACGCGAGCAGTCATGCTTGCTTCCAATTATTTCGCGTAGTTTTATTGTATTTCAGAAACGAAAAGTTTCTGCACTACGGATCGTCTATCGTAATCGGAATACCAACAATTCCCGGCAGAAAAAAACATTATTTATTTAGCCTTTTACTGTTTGATTTTTTTAGGTCGTTTTAGGGTTCCGTAGCCAAATGGCAAAAAACGGAACCCTTATGGATTCGTCATGTCTGTCTGTCTGTCTGTCCGTCCGTATGTCACAACCACTTTTTTCCGAAACTATAAGAACTATACTGTTGAAACTTGGTAAGTAGATGTATTCTGTGAACCTCATTAAGATTTTCATACAAAAATAGAAAAAAAACAATAAATGTTGGGGTTCCCCATACTTAGAACTGAAACTCATTTTTTTTTTCATCAAACCCATACGTGTGGGGTGTATCTATGGATAGGTCAAGTAAATAAAAGTATTAAATACTATGTCCATCTAAAACCGGATAAAAATGCTATGTCCGTCTCCTGGTTCAAAGCTACCTCCCCGCCAATTTTCAGCTAAATCGGTTCAGCCGTTCTTGAGTTATAAATAGTGAAACTAACACGACTTTCTTTTATTTTATATACATAGATTTATTAAGATATTCGCTTGATGTTACTTGCGGCATGCATGCGGCATTTCTAGTTTAGACGTCCAGAGAAAATCGTTGAAGTTGCTTCTTCGTCGGCCATGGGACAAGTGCCTAAGCCCACAATTATCGCTTAAGCCTAGCATAATCAGCCTATAATGTTCCCACTGCCGGGACTCAGACCCCTTCTCAGTGAAAGGAAACGGGCTGTAATCCACCACGAGGGCCCAGTGCGGGTTAGTAGATGTCACATGCCTTCGAATTTTCGGTTCTAGGACATGTCAGTTTCCTCACGATGTTTTCCTTTACCGTTTTTAGAGCAGTGATGATGTAACAATTTACACAAAGTAAAGTGCCTGGAGTCCTTCAACAAGAACTGGTCCTTAGCAGCTTTAAACAGAGAGAAGTGGAAAGAGAGTCATCACAGGCTTATTAAATAAAGCGCCTTGAACCTTAGACCTACAACTGTAAGTCATGGTCGTTACCAGTGGACCACCACTGACTGTGCTCTCAAAATTATAGCTTTCTTCAGAACATTATTACCCTTCTGTATTTTCTTACCCTATGCCTTTCGCGTTATGTATATTGGGAAAATTTTCACCATTTATCGCCGCCAGCCTTATCAATTTAAATAACTTATTTCAATTTACAAATCAAACATGATTTATCATCCGTTCGACAGATTCGTTCAATTATTTTTTTCTGACATTTAAACACTTCAATTTCCATAATGTTCCATCAAGAGCTCGAACTTCAGATTTCAATTTAAATTCTGAAGAAATCTTGATTCAGATCTACGAAACCCTTATCTGTTTTTCTTTGAACTTCTACGTTTATCAATGTCAAGAAATTTTGTGGTTTGAAATGGGTGTCTTGGCAACATTAGTTTACTTTTCTTAATAAAAATCTATAATAATAAAGCTGAAGAGTGTTTTCGTTTGTTTGAACGTTCCAATCTCTGGAACACGGTCGGATTTGTAAAATTCTTATTTGCATTTGATAGCCCAATTCTTGAGTAAGGTTGATGGTGAGTTAAGCTATTTAACATCTAGGATCCCTAGGGGCCGAGCAAAAAGAAAAGGAACCCTAAGCGAAAACGAAGCAATAGCGCGGGCAGGTGATGCAATGTGACGGGATTGGGTCAGGGATCAAGAAATTTCACGCGGACTAAATCCCGGGTAGAAGCTAGTGAAAATCTAAAGTATGGTTTGTAGAAATGGGATAAAATGACAACTTTATCTGAGGGAAAAGCATATGTAATTGAAGGCGACTCAATTTTAGTCGTGTGGACATGTTTATGGTTTATTTGAAACTAGCTGACCCGGTGAACTTCGTACTCTCCCTCATCATCGAAGAAAGAAGAAGAAGGAGAAGAGTCTCGAGAAGTTCCTCAAGGAAGAGTTCTGGCCGAAGGGTGTTGTGTACCGCCGGTTTCGTGGCCGACTACATGACACCAGTCAGCGAAACACGACGCCGACACTTCGTGTACGTTAGTTGTTAGTGTTAATATAATGTTGTATGTACTATTTTACTATTAATGTTAGTATTTCAGGGAAACAAGATTTGGTGAGCATTTATCCATATTGGTAGGTTCAAAAAAAAAAAATTTTGTTGAGCATTACAGATTCAGACAATTTCTAAAAGGATATTCAGGGAGAATAAAAATTATTCTGTGCAATAGAGTGAATATCTCGTATTTCACACCCTATTTCAAACAATTGTTTTAACGATTAAATTTTATTTTTTTAAGTTATTCTTTATTTTTGATTTTGTTTTGCGAATTTTTTTTAAACCAAACTCAAACTCAAACTCAAACTCAAATCATTTATTTCAATTAAACCTTGTACAGGCACTTTTGAATTGTCAAAATTAAATAGTCTGTCAGTTAGTCAGAAAGTTGAAGCTAGTTGCCCCATGGACGTAATATATAGAAGTAACTCTATATATTACGTCCATGAGTTGCCCATTCCAAAGCGTAGATCTCTATGGAGAAGAACGGGCAAGAAACTCCATGGACACTCTTTTAAATCAAGATATTACAAAATCCTGGGTACATTATTCTTGTTGCTTCTATATGTGAGAACAATGTAAAAAAGACAGAAATGAAGAAACAATTCAAGACATAAGATTAAAAATAAGCCTTGGCAGTTAAGAGATGACCAGTCTCAACCGACGGCGCCCGTTCACGAACATGACGCGTGGATCAGCACCATCCAGCTCAACCATTTTGTAGGGAACCGAATGATCCAACAAATGTAGGTAATCAATTTTACAATACAGTATCGACGCTGATATTTCTATTTTTTGCAATAGAGTGAATATATTTCACAACCTATTTCAAACAATTGTTTTAACGATTAAATTTTATTTTTTTCAGTTATTCTTTATTTTTGACTAGCTTCTGCCCGCGACTTCGTACGCGGATCCTGTTGCTTATG
The DNA here is from genome assembly GCA_951800025.1 of Oligia strigilis. Taxonomy (NCBI): domain Eukaryota; kingdom Metazoa; phylum Arthropoda; class Insecta; order Lepidoptera; family Noctuidae; genus Oligia; species Oligia strigilis. The sequence goes on from OX637547.1 coordinate 3,586,701, forward strand.
CCAGCGACAACGGGGTCGTCAAAATCGAAGATCTGAAACGTCTGATGTCGAATTCTAAGAGCCCGGGAACGGGAAAACAGCGTGATGCGCGAGACGATTCGAGACGTTTCAGATCTTTCATTTTTGTAAGTCAACAGGAAATGCCCATCAGACTAAACAACTTTTGCTAAGACGTCATTCCTATATGTTATAGTGTCGCTGGGCTTTGGAGTTCCACAACAGGTGTTCCAGATCTTCAAATTTATTCTCACAGCAGAAAAAGCTCTTCACGTGGAATATTTTTTGCTATGGCACCATTTTTATATCTCTTATACTTTAGAGCTGATCTGTTGCGGTTCTGCATCAGGTGTTCCATTTTCCAAAATAAATTAATGATAGTTTGTTGATTTACAGAAACACTCAAAAGATGCGTCTCATACTGTACTATAAGCTTAGATCCCTCAAAAACTATTTGGCTTAGTAAACTCAAAATTTGAAAGTTATGTAGTTAATTTACTGGTAAGAGACGTCAGGTTATTAAGGAAATTTAGGAGACGTCGAATAACAGTAGTGTTATAATTTACTGTAACACTTCTGTGTAAACAACGTTCGTTGTTTTTCCCTCGGTCTCATTCAATATGTAAATACAGCGAGTCAGGACTGGTGACGCGGGAGCAAGCGACGTACAGTTGTCCGTGTGAGATGCAGCTCGTCCTGAGGTCGACACCCGTAGCCTTCAGTGTCTGCCCCTGTGACTTATTTATTGTCATTGCGAAGCACACGCTCACAGGAAACTGCACGCGCTTGAATTGAAAGGGGTAATTGTGGCCGGATGTCACCATTGCCAGGATCGCCCAGAAGACACGATGGGGCACACGGTGGAAGTCTGCCCCGCTTGGGCGGAGCACCGCCGTGTCCTCGTAGAGGCGATCGGCAGCGGCGGCGACCTCTCGCGTCCGGCCCTGGTGCAAGCCATGGTCCGGGGCGAGAGGGAGTGGGAGGCAGTCACCTCCTTCTGCGAAGCAGTCATGCTAGCGAAGGAGGTGGCGGGACGGATGAGGGAGAGAGCCTCCCGTCCCAGCCGCCGCGGGAAACGCTCCGGGCGTCGGGAGCCACGGGACGACTCCCGGCCACCGTAGGCGCGGGCCTGCGGGCGGAGAGTAATGGGTAGCTCACCGTCCGATCAGGACCAGGCCCGTGCCGGACGGCGCGTACGTGTTCCACGCGCGCCTCAAAGAGATGTCAGCATCGAGGAGGGGCCCCATAGGGCCGAAGCCTGCCGGGTCAGCGGGATTGTCCGAAAGGGTTACCGCTGGCCCGGAACATAAAGGGCTAAGGAAGGAACACGGGTAGGTTTTAGTCAGTAAGAGTCTGACACTCCCTTCCGCTCCACCCAGAGCGGGAGGGGGTCATTTGATGACTTCCCATCCGAAAAAAAAGGGGTAATTGTGGGGAATCGGTGGTATACGTGGTATAAACACTGTCTCGCCGACACCACAACCTGTTAGAATTTCCGCTTCAATGATATTTCTCTGCAGCGAGACGACTTTGAGCCGGGTCCCATTGCACAGTTTCGGCGGAGTGAGATACCGAAGAAGCATAATTGGGACACCGACCTTTAGCTTAATGGTGTGCGCTGGTAGTTCACTTGCACTGAGGAAATTGAGAAATTCTACGGGGTAATGTGTAGCGTCATCTTGGTCGACAACAGTGTTTATTGAAGTGTAGATCACTTCATTTCCCTCAATTTCCGCGAGAATGCATTCATTGATCGCTGAAGGTTGGTCGTTTCTGGGTGTTAAAATGGCTCGTTCACACACCCAAGAATTATCTTGGTGCGGTATCCAATTATGTCCCCGTACACCAGGCGAATCAAATCTTCTAAGGTGGACACCACTTTCCCAAGTATCTCAGGTAGAACCGCTTGGCCACCGTCTACTGGTAGCGTTCCCTCACCCAATTTTAAGAGAACATCAGAAAATTCTTGGGCGTGTACAGTCAACAAAGGAGTTAAGTATACAGGAGCGTCGGATATAGTTGAAGTTTACTAAGAAACCGATGGATGTTCTGGACTAAAATTTAATTTAATAAATGAGCTGTTTGTTTTCTATTACTAAACTAAAATTTTATTCGAGAATATCCATCGGTTTCTTAGTAAACTTCAACAATATCCGACGCTCCTGTATACTTAACTCCTTTGTTGACTGTACATTCCCGCCAAGCTGTGCTCTCATATTCATCGTTAAGCGCAACCTATGAATATGTGGCCATAAGAAAGAGCATTTCAACAAAGCATTCACCTCATCAGCCCTAGTTCCTCGCGTCACCACAGGCAGCGTTTGTCGGAAATCGCCGCTTAACAGAACTGTAACGCCACCCATCATTTGCTGGTTCCTGCGGATGTCCTGCAAAGTCCTGTTTACCGCCTCTACTGCCTTTCTGTTCGCCATAGTGCATTCATCCCACACGATTAAAGAGCAATCTTTAAGCACGCGCCCTTTGTCGCTGTTGCTGTTGCGTTTGGAGTGTCAACTCCACAAACAACAAATGTGCTTGGTAAGATATAACTTAGAACCAAAAGTTTGACTTGACTTTATGATAGTATAGCTTGTTGTACCACCAATCAATCTGTTTAGTAACATTGGTGTGAAACTCCCCATACAATTAGATAGGACATGTATAGTTCTCAGATTTCATAACATTATCGTTCCTAATGCACATAAAAAATGCAAAAACTAAAAAAAAAAGAATTTTACGATTAAAAAAAAATAATAATACGGGATTTGAACTCGCACCATTTAGTGCGGTAAACGGTCGCCTGACCATACCGCTGAATTCCCTGTTGACATATTGTTGAAATAGCTGTTCCCTTGCAATTTATAATATTATTACTGCCCCGCTCCTTTATAAAAATAGCGTGATTGTTATGTATCCAGGGTCAAATTTTTATTAACTAAATAAATAACGTCATTTTGGGCATTCAATTATTTTGTGCATTCAATTACGAACCAAAACCTTTTAAAATCAATATTGCTTACCTCCCATAACATACGGCGTGATAATATGTAGCCTAAAGCCTTCCTTGGTTTACAAAGAACATTTTTGCTGAATTTCAATTCAATCTATCCAGTAGTTTTGGCGTGAAGCCTTACCATACACACAGACAAACAGACAAACAGACAAAAATTCTAAAAAGTCACTTTTTGTCATCAGTTACGTTTTTCTAACAAAAGCCACTTATTTTTTCTCGAAAATTCTCAATGTACAGTTTTTCTTTCGTTACTGTTTTATTATATGTATAGATATAGATATAGATTTTGTTTTGCGAATTTTTTTTTTAAACCAAATGTAATCAATTTTACAATACAGTATCGACGCTGATATTTCTATTTTTTTTTTAATTCTCAAGAACTCCATGAGACAGGCTCGACCTAGTGTGGAGTCGACAAGGAAAAATATTAAAATTATGTTTCCCTTGTAACAATAATATAAGGAGTAGTTTATTTGTACTTTAGTTTTATGGAAATGTAAGAACACTATTTGGTTAATAAACGATTTATTAATTATTCATCATCTGCCTAGCCTTTTCCCAACTATGTTGAGGTGCAAATATGGCGTTGATTCACAAATGTACCCAGAAGTGGTTATAGTTTTGAATTTAGGTATATTTGGTGGTAGTAGGTATCAGTAGTACTCAGGGGCTCCCGACTTATGGCAGTAGAAGGAACAGTGGGGTTCTAGCCGGCAGGAGTCCGACATAACCCTACTTTCTCCCCAGACGGAGGGTGTCCATGAGGTATTCCCAAAAAAAAGAGAAAGTGGTGGTAGATGGTAGGACCATAAACATTAATTTAATTTGTGACTTCAATATGGAAACTAAATACTTCTTTCAAATGTTAGATATATACTTAGTTTAGTTCCATTTAATCTAAGGAATGTTGGTTTGAATTTCATTAATTTATTTCGATCTTTACCTTGATATTGATCTAAATTTCAGCAGTGGAAACACTTAACCCGATTCTGTTTTAATAATGTTCGACAGAGAATTTTCCCCGGGATCGGAAAATGGATGATTAAAAACGATCGCTTATTAATTTATTTCTAACACACTTAACCTATATTACAATTTAACACTAAGTAGTAAATTGTTTTCCAAGGGAGCTACATCTACTTTGAAGGCGAGAGTGTTTTTTTTTAATCCAGAGCGAAGCGAAGGGTCCTAGAGTAGAATCCCGAGCGTAGCGAGGGGTTCTAAAGTAGAATCCCGAGCGCAGCAAGAGATTCAAAGTACGTCTGTGTTGCTCCCAAGGTGGACACTACTTTTTTTCACCCTCTGTGAAAAAATTAGTAAGTGCAACTTATGAATAAGAATACGTACGTATGTACGTACGTTTCATTATCACTACTTGAGGAAAACATAGGTACTCATTTTTTATAAAACTAAGTAACATCCTAATTTAAATAAACAATTACGAACAAAGGCAGAATACTTTCACTTTTTTTTTATATTTGGCTAACGCTCGTTTTACTTTATCATACAGCCTGTAAAGGTGGATACAGACATTGCGAGGCATGTGTGTGTGGCAAGGCGCTCATCGCATGATTCGCAATGTGTGGACGTTCATATTTGTGGTGAGGCATGTGGAAGCGCGTGCCTGCGTTAAATAGGTAGGATTAAATTTTCAATTGGATGCAATAATAGTTAATAGCCTACTGACCGATTTCGGTCACGGTGGCCAATCTCAACGGAGATTCGCCAGGTACGCAGGAGATATTATAGTGCACAAGTGTGTGCGTAAACACATATGTGCACACTCTGTTCGTTTGCTCTGATAGTCCAATGGAACGGCAATCCGACACGACCGAGGAGAGATCAGGCGCAGGACCAACGGCTTCACGTGCTTTCCGAGGCACAGGGGTATTAAACCGCCTACTTCCAAACTCCGGACTGTTACTAAGAAATTTCTAATGAAAAATCCAATAACACTTTGTCCGACCTGGGAATCTTTCAATTGGATACAATTTGCTCCACCTTTTGTCATGTTGGTTAAAAATATACCTTTTTTATTTTTAGCATCGCCCGTGGCTTCGCCCCTGTAGTAAGTCAATAAAAAGTAGTTTATGTTCTTCCCCAGGTTTCAAAGTATCCCCATACTAAATTTAATTAAAATCGGTTCAGCCATTTCGGAGATAAGACGAAAAAAAATGTTTTTTTGTCTTAAGTACCGTTATACTTTCAGCATTTACTAAAAAAGCTGTTATTTTGACATTACAAACAGACACTTCAATTTTATTTATTTGTAATTTATAATGTAGTATTGTATTTTGATTGGAGTTTTGTGTTGATAAAAATTGCTATGTAGTGCAGTATTAGTGATTACTGCATATTATGATTTCAACATTCCATCCTTCTTTAAGATTTTAGACAACCTTTTTTTGGTCGTTTTTCTGATTAAAAAATCAAACTTTTGAATATTGAACTGATGCTGTCAAGTGAAATTTTCTCTTGAAGTTTGGCAGAGGTTTTTTGGTGTTCATTGCTGAATGCTGCAATTATTTTTTCTTTGCTTATAATCGTAAAGATATTATGGAAAATACGTCCTTAATCATCTAAATTGGATTTATGTGAAGTCTTCAACATATAGTTATATGTTGATCTTTTGATCTTATCAGGTATGTGTATTTCTACTCGTTACCTATTTTTTTGGTAAAAGTGGTTCAGCTTGTTACAGCATTCTTAATGTGCGTTATTTTGTCTAGGATACGCCTGAAAATATAAGACGTAACAAGCCGAGTTTTCGGTCTTACCCTACCCCTATGCACTAATCTGTTCCCGGATTTTGAATGAGTTGAGGAGTGGAGATCTATTCGAGGGAGCAGTTTCAAAACCATACCGACCAGATGTGAAATGGAATACAAGATATAATCCAGAGAGAAATAATCCAGGATCTATCAGATATTTTTTTATTATTGATTTTTTACTGATATTATTGTCGTTTATAAATAATTGTTTCGTGTAACTTTAATTGCAGAATACAACAGGTTTTTATATCGTTCGTTCACGATTGGTGCTACGCGATCGTAGGGAAAATTTCAGTTGCAACTGCAGTTTAACTCGACGCGTAGGTAATCTAGCTAAATTTTGAAACATAATTCAATGAACAACAAAAAAACCTCAAGTATTAAATTTTTTTCTCTTTAAGTTTTTTGTAATTTTTGTAAGTTCGGTTATTTTTAATATATCAAATTATGGGTCATATTCAAAATAATTGTATATTTACTACTGTCTTAATGTCCAACCCAATTATTTTCATAACGAGATGCAACTGACTAGAATTTCATAAACAAACAGATAAAATATTTATTTGAGCTTAATAAAAAACAACGAAACATTTGGTAAACCTAAACAATTCATTTAAAAAAATTAAACCAGACATTGCGTAGGATCCGTTTCATACAAGTATTTTATGTCCACGTCTTTAACGGTAAACTAAAAAAAATAATTTAATTATTAACCATTCTACAAAAGTTAAAAAAAAATATATATTCAGAGAATATTGTTTAAACTTTCAACACTTTACTAAATAAAATATAAAATACTATTTAGTGTACTCCAAATTTAATTTATTCATGAGTGTCCTGATTTTGCACATATCTGTTATTCTTCTCTGTTATGCTATTTTAACATTATTTCCATGGCAATAAAGAAATTTGAAATACTGGCAAAATTAGTTCACTAGCTGTTACTACACGACGCGTAAGAATAAACGCTTTGCCATTTTGGTCAATATAGTTTTTCAGCTCGTTTCGTTGTCGAAGAAAATTAGACTTTTAAAAGTAAATATTCAATGTGAGTCGTTTACAGTAGCGGTAAGTACTTACTGTTTTATTACTCATACTAGGAAAGGGCTATATTGTGATATTTGTTATAACTATAAAATATTCGTATAATCATGTGAATTGGTGTGGAGATAAATAGATTTGTAGGATAGACACGTGCAATTAATTCATATACGTTATTTTATCTGTCACTTTTTTCCGTTACGTAACAGATATGAATGATTAGGCGTTATTCACATTGTCTCATGTATGAATTAATGAAAATAAAATATTAATAGGTACTTAGTGCACCGCAGGTTAGCCAAAACATTTTTTTTTACTTACTTAAATTTATTTGAAGTATGTAAAGTTTGCGTATTTGTGCCATGTATTGCATTGCTGTGCCATGTATTGTCTGTGTGTGCATGTTTTACTGCGTATCCTCAGTCCTCACTGCTTGAGCCTTTTATACTAACCGCGCAGCCTCGCCGAGGCGTACCCAGCCTCTCGTCGGCCGTCTCAGTATCAGTTAAGGGTGGATGCGCCAAGGTAGCCCGCGAAATTCAAATTGACTCAGGTTTTTTGCAATTTACAGGTCAGTGTAAAGTTGTATGTTGATTAAAATATGATTCACGACCGTAACAAATATGGCTTTACATAATTCTAATCATTAGAATCCTTTTGCCTTAATATTAATATCAAAATTTTAGGCTCGGTAGTTTCGGAGATAAGGCATTATGGCAATGATGATGATGAATTTATGGCAATTATACCAACTAAAATACGATCACCAAAATGTTATTTCATTATGTACCCACCTAGCGACCCACACCGACTTCGCACTCGTAGCCTGTTATAAACGTGTGCTATTTAAACTTGCCCTAATAATTCCTTTCTGTTATTTTTCTGTTACAATCAAATAATATTCATATCTGTTTCCTATCCGTAACTTACAATTATTTTGAATATGACCCTTATACGTTTTTAAGTGGCGATGAAGTGTTTCCTTAAAATATCGCTACAGTAGGTAAGCAGTAAAAATGTTTTTAGACTAACCTCTAGTTTTGTAATAGGTCTGGTCCACGATCCGTTCCATGACCGAAATGTGGCGAGGTATGTAGTCAGCGAAACGGTGCTCAGCAGTTATCACCATTCCGTTTGATTGCGCCAGTTCCTGGGAACAAATCGTACAAATTATTGAATGAACAGACAAATATTCAGGCGGACATAAAAGCCATCAGGTTACCAGGTTTTGCAAACCGAGGCCAAATCTCCTGTAAAGATATTAAGGGCCACTTGCACACTTGCAAGAACAGTGCGGTTCGCGTACCCCTTTGGACATATTTGGACACGTTTGCGAGCGGCCTGCGAGGGGTTTGCGTGCCAATTGTAATATTCACGACGTCCGCATATTCGTGGTTACGCAAAGCGTTCTCGAACGCGTCCATATTAAATTAGTCAATGAAGCACAAACAATTTCAGCGGGATTGTCCGAAAGGGTTACCGCTGGCCCGGAACATAAAGGGCTAAGGAAGGAACACGGGTGGGTTTTAGCCAGTAAGAGTCTGACAATCCCTTCCGCTCCACCCAGAGCGGGAGGGGTCATTTGATGATTTCCCATCCGCAAAAAAAAAAGCACAAACAATTCACACAAATCAATGCTCGCGAACTGCGCCTAACTTGGGTCCGTCCACAAAGACACGGAGAGTTCGAAAGTAGTTGATTCAACTTTTCCACCGGGTAAATTCATATCGGGAGCAGAGACAACTGTCAAATCGTGTGATACGGAGTAGGAAAAACCCCTTAAGAATGGATTTTGTGATTAGGGAGTACACCCTCCCTAGTGCTTAGGACGTGCCCGTAAGCGCGCCCATACTAGTTAGAGTCGCGTAGAGTGCACGATAAGTGCGCGTGTGCTGCACGTGCGCAGATGTGGATCCGCCTTTAGTTGTTGTGATTCGTTGACAAAATAAAAACAACAGTTCTTCATTTAAATAAGCAACTTGACTTTTTATACCCTACGCGTGGTTGTAATTTTTCCTGTAACTAATATCGCGTATCGTCGCATACATAATCAGCCTATAATGTTCCCATTGCTGGGACACAGGCCTCCTCTCTGTGAGATGGAGTGGGCCGTAATCCACCACACGGGCCCAGTGAAGACTGGTAGATCACAAACATCACATAGGTTATACAAATATTTTGTTGCATATTATTAGGGTTCCGTACCAAAATTGTAAAACGGAACCCTTATGGTGAGACTCAGTCTGTCTGTCTGTCACAGCTGGATATCTCAAGAACTACTAATGCTATCAACTTGAAATTTGAATAGTTTTAGATGACGTTGGCCCAACTATTTTGCAAATAAGAAAGAAATAAAGGCCTTGTGAAGGCCGCAGGAACCCGTTGGATGCGAGAAGCACAGAACCGGTCGAAGTGGAGGAGATTGGGAGAGGCCTATGTCCAGTAGTGGCCGTCTTTCGGCTGAAATGATGATGATAATGAAAGAAATAAAAACGTAGGTATATTTTTTGCAACAGGGACTGAAAAATTCGAAGTGGGGTTACTAGGCCATGTGGGGTATCATATGAAAGAGCGCAGTTTGCACATACTCAAACATATTTTCTTTTTTTTAGGCCGCATAGTTTTCGACTATTGATGAAAATGTAAAAAAAAAGAGCAAAATCTGAAATTATTCTATGTGATAGAAATTTATGTAAAGATTACAGGAAAAATAAAACGGTCAAGAGATGGCGCTGACCTAAAAATGCAATATTCTACACCGCAGTGTGCAGTGTTAAAATTCTCTGACGAATATACCTACGCCTCGCCGATGAAAATTAAAAAACTTATAATGGTACGGAACCCTCGGTGCACGAGTCCGACTCACTCTTGTCCGGTTTTTCTTAGATAAAGATCGAACCCACGACCGGTAGTAACCAATCTACTGCGCCAGCTGCGAAAAATAAACTCCTCGCTTGCCTTGATGATATGACTCAGGAAATAGGTGAATAGTCGCTCGTAAATAGGCAATGGCCTGAAAACTTGACCCTGGCTGTAGTTAAATTTTACGACTACCTATGTTGCCACGTCTACGCAAAACGGTTCGGCATCATTTTTGGAGCAATGGCTAAGCAATTTGCTTTTGGACAGCATATCCCAGGTTCGATTCATGCATCGGTTGTTCCAGGATTGAGTTCTTTTAAGCATGTAAAGAGTTTCTCACTTATAGACAAGCTTGTGCCCGCGACTTCGTCCGCGTGAAATTGCACCCTCCCCCCATTCACCCTATTTGGAGTGGGGAATTTCGAAAAACCCTATCTTAGTGGATATTTGGATACCTACTCTTCACAAAGAACACACCTTCCAAATTTCACGTCTTTTGGACCAGCGATTTAGGCTGTGCGTTGATATATCAGTCAGTCAGGTCTCTGAATTTTATATATATAGATATTGGCAAAGTGCGGGAGAGCATTGCTAAAAATACAAGCCCTCGGCAAACAAAGATGACGAACTTCCATAAAAACTTACACCCCCTATTTACCACCCCCACACTTAAAAGGGTGAACTTTCAAAAAGCCTTCCTTAGTTTTTCCTTCCACTTCTCACTTTAAAAGCGTTGGAAATTACCTCCTTTATCTCCCTATTTCGTTTGATCCACGACTTTTTGACCACCCTGTGAATAAACCACAAAATAAACAAATGAATGAATGAATGACAAACTATAACTCACCTTGATAGCATCCATCTGCTGTGCAGCAGCCGTCAGCTCATCCCCAGCGATGATAGCGAACTTGGTCCATCCGAACGCCTTCAGCAGAGCCACGACAGACTTGCTGGCCTTGTAAGCTGGTGGCAGGGTCCTGGCAAAGGTGGCTCCGAGACCTGAACCCTTTTCGGAGCCGTGGGCGCCGGCGCATTTCTGTTAACAAAGAACAACGGTTAATAAAGAAAGAAAAATTGTCGATTGTGTACAAATATGACACACATTAAACTTAGTACCTAACGGCTCATAACGCTACGCTTTGGAATGGGCAACTAGCTTCATATTTTCTGATTGACCGACCCCTTGACAATTCAAATCAAATCAATCAATTCAATTCAATTTTCATTCATTGTTTTGAGTTTGAGTTCATTCTCCAAAAAAAAAATTGATCGGGTCTCGAAAATTTCAAATCTAAATATTTCCAAAACTTATTTACGATATCGATACGGGATGCAGCAGAATACCAGCGTCAGGTATTGTACCTGGCATATGCTGAGCTGGACTCCCATTTGGTGCAACCATGAGACACACGCCGCCCGCCCAGTAGTGATCGACCGTTATACCTACTAGATACTCAAGGAATAAGATTGTTCATACAAATTTTCATCCCCTATTTAACTCCTTAGGGGTTGAATTTCAAAAACCCTTCCTTGTTCCTTGTCTACAGTACAAAGGGAACCTCTGAGCAAAATTTCAGCTTTCTAGTTCCAAGGGTTTGGGGTGGGCGTTGATGAGTCAGTCAATCAGTCAGCCAGTCAGGACTTTTGTTTTATTTCTAAAGATAGATAGATAACAAGATATATTTACAAAAAGTTTCCAATGTTCTAATCCAAGGCATTTTGCTTACAATGAGACGCAGTGGATAATTAATTGCGTTATACTAAATAGTTCTATGAAGAATGTAATGTAAAAGTTTCTATAATGCTCGTTAAATGCTTAAGCCCTAAAGTGGATTCACATTCAGATTGTTATTCAAAGGGGTAAGCAGAGTTCAAAACTATAATTGACTACATTAATAACATCACGCCCGTATACCCCACTAAAGGGTGAGACAGAGGTGTACCTATAGTACATCCACAGTACCTTTCGCCAGTTATGTGTAATTCCTATGGAATAGGGGGCAAGCCTAGTTATTGACATTATTATTTTATTTATTTATCCATGTATTTCAGGCATTAAGGCCCATATAGAAAGAAAGAAAATAGATTTATTTAGCACAGACTTAAAGACACACAATACACCAGATACGGGTCAAACGGGGTGAATAGGGATGCAGGGGTGAATCGGGACAAAACTTTAAATTAGATTTTAGCGTTGAAATAATACAGTTTGTTGCCGAAAAGGACACTTAATCGTTAATTATAATACAATAAACACATTAGACACCTTTTTGGCAACAAACTATATTATTTCAATGTTAAAATCGCTTTTAAAGTTTCGTCCCGATTCACCCCTGCATCCCTATTCACCCCGTTTGACGGTAATAGTCCAGATAAAAACCAAAAAAAAAGAATAAAAATAAAAAGTGCAAAGTCCGATGTAAGAAATTACACTCCAATAGCCCCTACGTAATGTCCATAAAAATATTCAATAAGTTACCAGATGCAATAAAGGATGAAACCAGCGATACGACATTTATAAATAAGCTCAAACAAATATTAATTACAAAAGCATACTACACGATAAACGAATATATGCATGACAAAAACATCTATTGTACACAAGCAGACACCACACACAGTTAGTCGTATAGAAACATTCATACATGCATAGATAAATAGATAGTTAAATGTTTAATTACCTTACCAAATAATTATTATGTATCACAATCTATCAATTATAGGCTGATCTCAATAAAATAAAAATATATAAATAACTTATTTAATTTTAATAGAATATTTTTAAAATTGATTATTGTTAATTTTTGTCCTAAATTTATTATAAGAATAGATTTTATAATTTTTGCTGTGCCCTACAGGGTCCATAATTGTACCTTAGCTTTAAGCCATTGTAACACCTCTACAACATTATGGAATGCAAATAAATATATGAATATGAAATTAGCAGGAAAGTGTGCCTCACGGCTGCGCCAAAAAGGCCCAGTTCAGCAAAAATGTCAGACAACTAGTGTCTGACGGTGGTTTTCAACTGGACCTGATGGGCAAGGTGACGGGTGTAAATCAGTTACATAAACACATACAATACAATATTAATATACCTTTAAAATTAACAACAAAAAAACAAATCCAACAAACAACTCAACCAATAAACCAAGTGTTTCAATTCCAACTCGGACTTTCCCTTACAAAAAAAAAGAAAACCATCTTTTCAGGAGCAGAAAACCTCAAACGGCGTAAATATTGGGAGTTATTATAGTTTTGAGCCATTTGCCTTGGGGTCCCAGTGCTCATCGAATATTTCAGGACATCGCCAAGCGGCTGGTTGACTCTACGCGTAACCAGAGGGCTGGCCTATTTTTAGCCCAAAGAATAAGCATTGCCATCCAACGCGGTAATGCTGCCAGTCTTTTGGGCACTTATCCCATTGACAGCGATGCGACGAATTTTTTGATGCCCAATGCGCTCCTGCCTTTTTCTTTCATTTTTAATTATATACTTGTATATAATATATGTATATATATTTTAGTGTTAGCTTTTAAATTGTAATTGTTGTGTCTTTGTGAATAAATATCCTTACAAAATACCTGTCCAACATTGCTTATTTATAAATAAAGACGTACTACGCCGTATTACGAATTCGTAGCAAAGGCCTACGCCGCAGACAATGTAGCCGAAGGTTTCGCGTTACGGGCCGCTTGGTGTAAACAAACTCCTTCACGTTGTAATGGGATATTGTTCATCAAGTACCACAGTTTTAGCCTAATAATGTACACACAGCTCCTTTAAGTAGTTACCCCACCAAAAGACATGTGCGTTCAAATCCGTGATAGGCCCAAGTTGGTTTTTGTATTTTGCAAAACATTTTATTTTAAATAATGTATTGTTTTAGTGAATAAAGAAGTTTAAGTAAGTATTTTTTTTTTTTTATTCTGTTTTTATTATTGTTTTTTTTCAATAAAACAATACTTTTGCGACGACAAGCAACAATAATAGGTTTAACATTTACGACAACTTATTCATCGTCTAAATAGACTGGAGGTTTCAAGACCGCTTACCGTGCATAAGATTGGAAGTTCAAATCCTATATAGGCACGAAATGTGCTTTTTGTTCATTATATTATTTTGATATATATTTCTATTTTGTTTTAAGTAGTAATTATTTATAAAGAATTAAAAAATCAAGAAAAATAAAATACTTTATTAATCATTTAATAATATTTATTATTGCTATTATTTAACAAAACTATGATCTTATTTTACAACAAACAGAACAACTATTTTAGTTCTCATAAAATCAGAAATCATTTAAAAAAATAATTGATAAAATTAGTAGTCGTTTACTCTTCGCCGTTTTAAGTGAACGTATACAAAGTTCTAACTTGAAGATATGGATTAATTTTATAAAGACAACGTAAGTAAGTAAAATTAATGGATACCCTCAAATTATAACATCTTTCGATTAGACAGGGACCTAAAGATATAATGACTCAGCCGATAGTAGATAACAATTTCATCGCAATTCATATGGGCTCGCTGGCTAGTTCGTCAAACTGCCGGTATGAGTATGACGACGTTCGGTGATGCGATGGTTCGAATCCGAGTCAACACAATGGGCTCTTTTTGAAGTATTCTTTAGATTATTCGTAAGGAATTCAATGTTGTAGCAGTGTAACATTTTAAAACTTGAGGGGTTAGGACATAGTGACGCTTTCTGTACATCACATCTTTTCATAGTTTGTTAATTAGCCATTTGACTGCTTGGTTTTATATTAATTGCCGTGCCCCCAGCGCCCAGCTCTAAAATCGACAAATAAATATCTACGACGAATAGGGTCGTGCAATGACATAAAAAACAGCCAAGTGTGGTTCCGTACCACAAGGCAAAAATGCCGAAAAAAAACACGTTTGCTGCATTGCTGCAAGGGGGGCTCCCCCCTTAAATATTTATTTTATTCTGTTTTTATTAGTTTTGTTGTCATAGCGGCAAAAGAAATACATCATCTGTGAAAATTTCAACTGCCTAGTTATCACGGTTCATGAGATACAGCCTGGTGATAGACGGACAGACGGACAGTGGAGTCTTAGTAATAGGGTCCCGTTTTTACCCTTTGGGTACGGGATCGTACCCAAAGGGTAAAAACGGGACCCTATGTATCCCTATATGACCTTATGTATTTTACTGTGTGTACCTAAATCATCATCAGCATCATTTCCGCCGAAAGACGTCCATTGCTGGACATAGGCCTCCCCCAAGACATAAAAGAATAAGTTGGGGGAAAATATGCGTCACATCCACGCAAAACGGCCTTCGCTCAGCATTCTGCTACGACCCTATGTGAGACAGAGCCCTAGTGTTGGATTTCAGCGACAGCCACCGTTGACGTGATTTGCGAATTACTAACTAACACGAAGTAGGTACATCGGTCTCTGGTTTCAGGTCATACGCAGGCAATAGACCCAGTAATTACTGCAGTGTTCACTGCGTAATTGCGTATCGATCTGTAAATTATCCTCAAAGTACCGAGCAATGGATATTGTATGGTATTGACGGTCGGTTTGCTATGATTGTAAGCAGAGTGTTTGATTAGTATTGGTGATCAGAATCGTTGGATATGTTTGTTTTTAGCGGACGTTCAGTCATTAGTAGGTACCTTAGAGTTACGCAAGATTCTAAAGCGATCTCTCCCTAAAGTCAAAGTCAAATTATTTATTTCAAATAGGCACATGAAAGGCACTTTTGAACGTCAAAATCTACAAAAAATAGAATTGATTCTAGTCGCTCCTTCCAAAAGTATGGAAAAGAATTGGCAAGAAATTCCAGCATATAGTCTACTTAACAAAGCAGTTGTAGAGTGCGTGAGCTGGGCCCTAAGCGATTTCTTCAGGAAGTTGTTCAGGGTGCTTAGGGAGTAAACATACTAAAAGTCCCCGCGTCTAGGAGATGAGCCGGAGTGGGGGGGGGGGGTATAAAAGTTCACACTTTTGAGTTTTTCGCTAATATCTTTAAAACGGTGCGTCGTGGAAAAAAATGTCTTCTACGTAGGTAATGAAAGTAGTACGAAAATAACTGTTTTAAAAGTATTGATAGTAATTTTCTCGTGGCTAAATAATAACAGTCGGAGTGGTCGATTGAAGGTTAGGCTACGCTTACCGAATGCTTTCGTGGATGGGTGACCGTCCTTTACATATCGAGTCCCCTCCGTGCCTCGGAAAGCACATTAAGCCATTGATCCCGGCTGTCAATTGTAAATCTTCGACAGTCGTTATAGGTCGTCAGAAGACTTTTATTCATAGAATAGAATAGAATACCCTTAAATTCGTAGTCGTCGTCGTCGTGTTGTTTATTCGTAGTCGGGTTTTTTATATTCATAGTCATTTTATGCTGTTACGAACTTAGTGTTTTCGAAATCATACTAAAACCATAATTATATGAATGAGGTCTTTTTTTCAAAATTTACATCACGATTCACAAGAAAAACTCTTTTTATTATTCATTATTTTTTTAAACTTTATGCACAAGTAAAAAAACTGTTCAAAGGCGAACTTAATGTCTGAGGCATTTTCTACCAGTCAACCTTAGGGTGATGCAGACACAAAAATGGCAGGTGCAACATAAGGGATAAATAGCTAGGAAATTACTATAAAATACAAGAATAAATAAATACCATGGACTTATTATAATACGTTCATGATAAATACTAATACATAGACAAAAAAGTCTTTTTGTCTCTGTTCAACTGAAACAAAGCGGTAAAGCGTGAGTTGTTCTCTTTGGGGTATTTTAGGTTGAACCCGATTTTAGCCCTTAAATGATAGCATTTAAATTTCGCTCCTTTCTGCCACATGCATTCTTTGATTTTATCCATTTGTAATTAAATTTGATTAAGATTGTGATTAAATTTTTGATGGCGCTATTGACTGTTGCGCTGCGTGTCGCGGGTTCGATTCCCGCACGGAACAAATATTTGTATGACCTACAAGTAGTTGTTCCGGGTCCGGCTGTTTGTATGTGAGTTTAAATGTTTGTAAACGCACCCACAATACAGGAGAAATTCCTAGCGTGGGGAAACGTTTTTAATAAAAATAAAATTAAAATCATACTGTTTGTATTTAGGTACAGTCGACCGCAGGAAGTAACATTTGATCTTGAACTGGACTTGTGTAGTAAGGTGTTTCAATAGAATAAGAGGCCAAATTATACTGGTTTTGTTACCACTAAAGTACGGCTTAGCATGATCATTGATCAGCCTATAATGTTCCCACTGCTGGAGCACAGGCCTCCTCTCTTGGAGAGGGAGTGGGCCGTATTCCATCACGCGGGCCCAGTGCGGGACGGCAGATGTCACATGTCTTTGAATTTTTGGTTCTAGGACATGCCGGTTTCCTCAAGATGTTTTCCTTCACCGTCGTGATGAAATAAATTACACAAAGTAAAGCGCCTGCCTGAGTTTGAACCCAAGACCTTCACCTCATAAGTCGGAGCCGCTACCACTGGGCCACCACTGCTCTACTGGGCCACTCATAAGTTCATATAATCAAACGTAAGAAAATTTTAATTTCGCGGACTATCCTTGCGCTTCCTCCTTAAGGAAATAAAAGCTACTTACATGTGATATTAGAGGCAGGTTCCATGCAGCAGCCAGCTTAGCTTCAGTGTGGCAAGTACCACCAGGTCCGAAGAACGCCACCACTCCCAGGTCACGCATTTGAGTCATCACCCTGCACAAAAGATAAGTCCAGTTTAATCAGTCTTGCGAGATAAATTAGAGGATTGTTGTTAAACATTTTTCAACTTTGTTACTGTGGCCGGCATCTAGATCGCCACATACGAACTAGGAATGACATGCAACGTCACACCAATTACTACATCACGCAAGCAAAGTAATCCGCGTAACTTATATATAGAAATCTGACAACAACCGTCGGACAGGTAGCCCGCCAGACACAACACCCGTCTGGTCGGAGGATTCTCCCTTTTCCACGGAGGATGAGGAACTTTTCACTCTGTTCCTCTTACCGCTTTTTTACTAATGGCATAAGGGTGAAAAGTGGTCAACGAATTTCTCATAGCCGTTGGGCTTATACCATTTCGGTTGAGTTAAAGCGAGTTTGCAACCGATATTACCGCATGGCGTATTATCGCTGCACGATGAACAACTTATCAGCCATCTACTGAATTTCTTATTAAAATGTTTGTATTAATATTACTCTGGTCGATGAATGTATTTTTTTAAACTTTCAGGCGTCTACGTCCGTCTTACACTTATAAAAGATCAACCAGCACTAAGAAAATATTAAAATTCTATGTTTAAGTACGTAAGTTTCATAAAATACTTTTTAGTTCATTAAAAACTTGTTTTTTTTTTGTCTTTGATTGTTTTTGTTTTCGTCGCCTTTACGTCTGTTTGCCGTGTTATAGCTATTTTATACAACACTCGGAAAATTTCGGTAGTGATTTGAATATACGGACAATATACAATAACCAAAAAAAAAAAAGATGCGCGCTCAGTACCAAAATGTACCTGAAGAGGGCTCTTAAGTATGAACATAATAGTTATTTAATTTTGTGTTTCGTCATTTTAGGCTCTATTTTTTATTTAACACAATTTTACAGTGTATCATGAAATAATTATAACACATAAAGATTTAATTAAGATTCGGATTTTTTTCTGAGATTAAGTGTCTCCTCATATATGGAACAGCAACACATTTACACTCCAAGGCGGAGTCATTTATAAATTCACCACCTGAACAGGTTTTCCTTGCTTCGGCCATCCTGAGTCTATTTAAAGACTTCCAGGTTACCCAAGGCAACTCAGGACCAGGTGGAAGGTCTGCAGCAGGTGGAACGAATGGTTGAATGGTCTCTCTAATACCAAGCTAGAGAAGATACCATGACTTAAAAAAAACCGGGCAAGAGCGAGTCGGACTTGGGCACCGAGGGTTCCGTACCATCATAATTATTTTTTTAAATTTTCATCGGCGAGGCCTATATTCGTTAGAGAATTTTAACACTGCGTACTGCGGTGTAGAATATTGCAGTTTTAGGTCAGCGCCATCTCTTGACCAATAGTGGAACTAGTGTAACTTTCGTTCTTTCGTTGATGATTTCTGAAAAAGTGTGCTATTTAAAGACATCGTTTTATTTTTCCTGTAATCTTTACATAAACTTCTATCAGATGAATTATTTCAGATTTTTCTCTTTGCAAACTTCGGAGATAAAGATGGGGGGAACGACATTTTTTTTTACATTTTTCATTAAAAGTCGAAAACATTTTTGAGAATGTGCAAACTGCGCTCTTTCATAATGATATCCCACATGCTCTAGTAGGGGACTTCGAATTTATCAGACTCCCTTTCAGTCCCTGTTACAAAAAAAAAAAAAAATATTTCTATCTTATTTGCAAAATAGTTGGGCAAACGTCATCTAAAGCTATTCCAAATTTCAAGTTAATAGCATTAGTAGTTCTTGAGATATCCAGCTGTAACAGACAGACAGACTGAGTCTCACCATAAGGGTTCCGTTTTACCATTTTGGTACGGAACCCTAAAAACAATGAAGTAAATTGTATTTAGCTCTTGAATTATAGCAATAGCGACCGACATTTACACAAAGAAAGACAGAGAGAGAATTACTATTAAAACTTTGGTACTCAACATTCATCCCCTTTATTTATAAACTTTTATTCGATTATTAAAGTTTAGTTACTTAGTTATTTGCCTGTGATTATTGGAACTTTGACCTGAATTTCGGGTTCAACTAAGCCCAAATCACACTTTGTAAATAGTTAGACGCAAGAACGTACCATACCCATACTTTAGCAGTGAAACTCGTGTTAAAAGTTACGAAAATAGTCTACATTTTCGAAAAGTTACTTCAATATAGCATAATACAATAACAATGCGTTTAGGATACTGGTGGGAGGGCTACAGCGTTTCTGTAGTGCGTCAGGTTTAGTAAAATTTTTGAGAAATTAATTTTAGACCAAATGCAAAGATTTTTCATAAACATAAATTATTACATAGCAAATTGTTCGGTTTTACAAAGGGTCGTTCAACTACTGTGTGTTGAACTTTTAGGACATATTTATAATGCATGGGAAGATAAATGCGATGCCTTCGGGATCTTTTGTGATTTGTCCAAGGCATTCGATTGCGTTCTTCACGAAACGTAAATCAGGAAACTCCGCACTACGGGATTCGGAACACTGCTCTGGATCTTCTTACTTCATACTTGAGTAAAAGGATTCAGAGCATTGACGTTAATGGAAAAAGATCACCCGGATCTGTGGAACAATGGGAGTCCCACAGGGCTCAATTCTTGGTCCTTTCTTGTTTCTTATTTCATATTAATGACTTGCCGTGCCTCATAAAGGATAATCATGATATAGTGTTGTTTGCAGATGACACTTCACTTTTGTTTAAACTTAAACGTCAGCATTTGGTTACTGACAATATAAATAACGCGATCTCGAAAGTAGTCCACTGGTCCAATGTTAATAATTTACTTCTAAACGAGAAAAAAACCAAATGCATTAAGTTGAGATAGGTAAGGGCGAGGAATTGAATCCTGAAGACACCACAGTATTCTTGGGCATAACTTTGGATGCTTAGCTTCAGTGGGGTCCACATATAGATAAATTGTCAAAAAAGCTAAGTTCCGCAGCATACGCTGTTAGAAAAATTCGTAATTTAACTGATATAGAGACAGCCCGTTTAGTGTACTTTAGCTATTTTCATAGTGTAATGTCGTACGATATTCTACTGTGGGGAAATGCCGCCAATATTCAGACTATCTTTGTTTTCTCGGCTTTTCTCTACTATAATATGCATGTGTTTTAAATATAAACCTTCCTCCTGAATCACGCTATCTCTATCCGTTGCGTAGTTTAAAAGATCTAAGCTTACAGACAACGGAAGCCACTTTGTTTTATACTATGTAAAGATAAAGATTACTTACCGTAAAGAAAGGCTATCCTTATCATTGGGTAGGTTTGGTCGGGCACGGCCGATGTCAGCGGCAACGTAGCGCAGCTTCAGCCCTGGTAGCAGGCTCGGTTCCCGGTTGATGGCAGCCACAGCTAGCGGCATGGCGCCTAGCACCGTCTGTAAACAGATAGGGTAGTTAATTTTAATTGAATTTTACTAGTAAAAACTTTTTCAAAAATCTTAATTTGAATCATTCACTGACAGACAACGCACTGCTATAAATAAATAAATATTTTTTTATTGTTTCTGACACAATCGTTTTACAGACGCCAGCACATCAAGCTACCCGAAACTGTCAAATTTTCCCAATCAACTTTGAAGCTTATGTGTTAGTGATAAAATATATTAAATAAATTTGACAGATTGTAGTAGCTTGACGTGCTGGCGTCTGTACCTGCACAAAATTGAGGCAGCTCCACAACACCCCCCCCCCCCCCGCAACGCTAGCAACTGCTATCCATCGGGGTAGGGTGTAAAAGCATGAAAGTCTGCCCAAAGGTTCTTTAAATTCCTTAAAAATTCAACCTCTAGAAGGGTAATGTTGGACACAGGCCTCCTCTTGGTGAGAGAGAGTGGGCCGTAATCCACCACGCGGGCCCAGTGCGGGAATGGTAAATGTTACATGTTATCTAAATTTTTGATTCTATAAGGTCATGTCGGATTCCTCACGATGTTTTCCTTCACTGTTCAGAGAGCAGTGGTGTTGAAAAAATTTACACAAAGTAAAGCGTCTGTCTGGGATTGAACCTACGACCCATTCAGCAGCTCAGCAGTGGTGGCCAAGTGAGCGTAATTTTTACTGATGGTAAATCCCACATAGTTTGTCTTTGCGAAAACCACTGATCACTCTTCATAAATACCAGTGGCGAAGGTTCCATACAACTCGATTCCTACCGGCTTCCCTTTAAAAAATGGCACAGTCAGTATTCTATAGACAAATAATATAATCATTTTAAAGATATCTTCTTTTTTTTTTTGTGTAATCTTCACAGACGTAATAGATATCAATGTCGAAACACGATAAAACAAAAGACAACAGATTTTCTCAACTCTAACTTCAAATAACACTACAGCGATCGTCGACCTCCCAAGAAAAACATATTTTTTTTTTATATATTTTAATCCTCTTTAGACATCGATACCACTCACGTCTGCCGAGTTTCGCTAGCAAATTTAATTTGACCTTGTATAACCTTGGTTGTCCTCATATAATCGTATCGTGTGTCCTTAGTATAATGTTTCAATATTATCTGTTACTGATAGGTAGGCTAGCCCCGGGGGCTATACCAGGGGATAATGGAAATAATATCGTAAGTACAAATATAACCTCCATTCTATTGTGTCTCTATTACGAAGACGTAAATATTATTAGAACTGAATGAACTATTATTAAACTAATATATTGTCGTTATGTCCCTGCGGGCTTAAGGCTCGATCGAAAAGGTTATGTTGTTTTTTTTGTAACTGGGAATTTTATATGGAGCGACTGCCAAAGTGCCAATCTGAGCTTCACACTCAAAATTGGAAGTCGCTCCAAAAATGCATGCAGCTGCATCCGGTTAGACTGGGACTCCCAAAGTAGTCAAAACAAAAAGCAAAATATTTTATTTCACACACGTTACGTTTCAAAAGTGCCCACATGCTGGGACGTGTTACATGAAACGCCAGAAGCTAGCTAGCCGGCAAGATACTCCACGGTTACTCTTTTAAAAATAATTTGATTTACCTACAATGTTTTCAAATTACAGAGTTAATAGGTGGAGGACAGTCCTAATAACAAAATAGAAATAGTCTACAAATCTACAGTCTACAAGGCCTACAACGTTCTCACATTCACAAAACATAAAATAATCAATTTAAAAGATAAATAAAATAAGGAGTAGGAAAGAGGCTATGCAAACGACGATGATTATTTAAAATACCTACTTTACACTTAAAGCTGTCTACACACCGAAGCCGGCGGGCAAGGCCGGCGGATCTTGCCGGCGCAAGATCGTTAAAATCAGGCCTTGCCCGCCGGGTTCGGTGTGTAGACAGCTTAAGTTTATTTTCATCCTCATTGACCTTTTCGTCCAACGTGAAATTATCTATCGTGAGGAAGAGTGAAATTAATCTCCAACACACATTAGCAAGAGGGGTTCTATTTATTGCGCCTTCTCCAAATGTAAAATGGGAAAATAACAGGAAGGTATTTTTAGTCTATTTGTTCTCAAGAAGCTGTAGGAGGGATCTTTATTGCCCGGTGTATTTGACGAAGGTGACATACGACCGTAATCTAGCTGCCCTTTGTCTCTCTTAGCCCAGGATCGCGGTCAGCGGAATTGTCCGAAAGCGTTACCGCTGGCCCGGAACATAAAGGGCTAAGGTAAGAACACGGATGGATTTTAGTCAGTAAGAGTCTGACACTCCCTTCCGCTCCACCCAGAGCGAGAGGGATCAGGGAATCATTTGATGATTCCACATCCGAAAAAAAAAAAAAAAAAACGGGCACGGGCACGTTATTCCCGCGGCGATTTTTTTTTCGCGCGTTATTTTTGCAATGCACTGCTTAGCGCCGAGAGATGAAAATCCAACAGTGTGGTTTTCTGACGCGCCGGGATTCGCTCTGTAGGATTCTCAATTCAA
The DNA here is from genome assembly GCA_951800025.1 of Oligia strigilis. Taxonomy (NCBI): domain Eukaryota; kingdom Metazoa; phylum Arthropoda; class Insecta; order Lepidoptera; family Noctuidae; genus Oligia; species Oligia strigilis. Next base: position 3,609,999 of record OX637547.1, read on the forward strand.
CACGGGAAACTTTGGGTTGAAAATCCAGTGCGTGATAGTTTTACGTCCCTGCGAACATGGGCTTACTTAAGAATAACCTAGGTACAATGTACACGTACGGTAGGTACCTACGCAATAATGAAACACTTACGTTTAAAAGCTGTGCCTTTAAAAGGGTGCACTGAAATAGCTTACACAAGTGGCGATGCATCGAGTCCAGTATTCTACGTAACCCACACAGGAAAGTGGAATTTTAAAACATTTCGGCCGTTTGAAAGACATTTGAATCAGAATCAGAATCAGAATCAGAATGCTTTATTCGTAAACAGAGGTCAAATTACAATAGTGTGTGAGGATGAAAATGGGGTGTGGCTGTGTCATGGACACGACCGTGTGTTGTATGTACGTGAATACGTTTACGTGACGGAGTTGATGAAGCTGCAACACCAAACTGTATCCCCCGATTTTGTTATCATTGGTTTTTTGACTTGCCTCCCACTATGGAAGCAATTTTAAAGACGTATTTACGTCAAAACATCGTGAGAAAATTCGCATGTCCTAGAATCAAAAATTCGCACTGGGCCCGCGTGGTAGATTATAGCTGAGGCCTGGCCTGGCCTGATTATCATATCACCAGATATTCTTAAGATGCTGGGGCTCTGAAAATGTTGTAGTTGGTCTTCCATAATAAAAGTTGATCATTTTTGTCATTTGACTCGACTTGATCAGGCAGTCAGTTCAGTCGCTCCATGTAAGGGTGCGTCCACATCTGGCGAATGTGCAGCTCGCGAGTCGTTTGCCAGCTGGCCGCGAGCTGCGCACGTGCAGTCACGGCAATGGTTTGGTGCGCCTCTTTAGCGCAACTCATGCAAGGCTCGTATAAGGCGTGCGCGCGGCGCGCGATCGGCGCGCACTCAATTCTCGCACACAGTTCCGTACTTTCGCGCCGCCCCGCGCGCTGATCGCGTACGGCGCTAGGCCACGCGCGAACTGCGCGCGGGCGGCGCAGGAGCGGCGCACGAACAAAAATGCACGCGCGCAGCTCACAAACGGCTCGCGAGCTGCACATTCGCCAGATGTGGATGCACCCTAGAATACTATTATTCAGCTGCATCCGGTTAGACTGGAAGACGACCCCAACATAGTATCAATCTACCTAGCCTTTGATCGAGTTGAGTCAATGGACTCGATAGTATGTATTTAAAATGTATGAGAAATTCATAAGCAATGTTTTAAGAAATAAGTTCTCTATTTATATTTGTATAAAAATTTTCTTTCTGCAGCTCTGGCAAACTTCTTTTTAATATATAAATGAGCATTATTCAGTATGCCCCAGACGTATTTAATTCCAGCGCCTGCAAAAGGGCACATTTATCAAGAATCACGTTCTGAATATCAATGATCCAACCAAATTGTCCATTTGTACAAGAACTCCTTTTATGCTTAAAAATAACAGCCAAATTTTTATAAAACTTCCACGGCCCTCGACCCACCGCGTCGCATCGCATCGCCCGCCCGCGTTTTTACTTTCGTTAGCGTTCTTTATCTGGCTCTTTTCCTTTTTGCTCGGCTCTTAACCCATAAGCTTCATAGAATTGGGCTCTCAATGCAAAAAGATTTTTTTGGTTCCAACTGGTAGTTCCAGAGATTAGATTAACAAACAAGTTCCTCGGCTTTATTAAATTAATAAGTATAGGTTTATGACTTTGAAGATCAGCGGAAGAGAAATCTCGAGAACAGGCGAGATCACCTCAAGAGTACTCCACCCTCCAACACACAATACCATTGCCACAATGGCAATCTAACGTGTCCGCACTGTGCACATACCATTACAGTAATGTACTCGTATTTTATAATTAACTCTTTTTAAAATCTGTGTTAACGAGCCTAAAACCCGATTGCAATCAGGTAAAAATTCGTGAAATTCTTTATAAGATTTTACCCTAAAAATATCCTGAATTTGATAAAATCTCCTAATTCCTCGTTTTTTTTGCAAATATTTTTTTTACACCAACAATAATTAATAAGAAACAAACTTCCGTATATTTAGATTTCTTTACATTTAATATTTGAATTTAATTTACCATAAAATTTTACGTTTTATCTTCTACGACTTTTGAATGACTATAAAAAAAATCTTATCCCGGTTTCATTTGAATCCTAGCGGACTAAAACGTGATACAACTAGTATAAAAAGGTCGAAAGGTGTCGGAAAACACGCGGTTGGAACGAAATTCCTTTCGCTGTATATTATGTAATAGATAACAGGCACAAACACGAGAGCGCAACTAAATGAAAAAAAAATTGGAAGGAAGGAAAAAAAAATGAGGGCCCTAGTGAGGCAGGAACAAAGTTCCTTAAGCGATATTCGCACGCAATCACACTCGTATATAATAGAAAGAGACAGAGAAAGTGCATGGACCTTTTTCATGCTACTTTCTCTCTCTGTCACTTTCTATCATAGCTATTTTTCTTGACGTGACGATTTCTACCAGTCATTTCCTACCGCAAGCCGCAAATAAAAATAAAAGTGTCGTGAGGCTCTCATTCGCCAAGTGTGCAGAGTGTAACATGCGATAAGGAACTTGGTTCCAAAACCCACAGAAAAAGAATCAATTAAGCCACAGTTTCCTAGAAGAGCCTTTCCATCATATTTATGAAGGACGTCATGAAAATCTGTCATTTTCATCAGCATTTGTTACATTAAAGTATCAAAAAACGCTCTGTATTTGGATTACGGCCGCGTCTGGCAGTCAGCTCTCTTCTAGGAAATCTAACTAAAAAAAAAATACATAGATCGCTGGTCCAAATCCGGCTCGAAGGACCATACAAATACAGAGAACTATGAATTAATAATTAACATTACAAGTGAAATTCAAATAGAGTGCCAAACAGTTTTAATATAATGTCAAAAAGTTTTAAATATAATGTCAAAAGATTCTAGATTATATTATAATGTAATTCTTTTAATATTGTGTGACATTAGTTCCTTTAAATAATACAGACATTTTTCTAATAAAAAGACTTAATTTTGTTTTAAACAAGTGGGTGTTAAATCAGGATTTTTAGCTCGTAAGGCAACCTATTATATATCTCTACAGATCTATATTAAATGTTGGTGCTATTTGTTGCTTAAAAATATTTCTACGCGTGCTCTATCTAATCTCACGTACTTCTTGTGATTCAAACTCATTTAAATACTTAGCAAAAATTACCAATATATAAGCTAGGTACCTGTTAAGTATTCCTAATTTTTTAACCGACTTCAAAAAAGGAGGAGGTTTCTCAATTCGACCGTATATATACAGGGTTATTTGTAAAACACCAGCAACCTCTTAAGAGGTCATTGTACTCATCATTATGAACAACTTTTACTATGGGACCAAACCTGAAATCGCGAAAATAAAATTAGCTGTTCCCTACATTTTGACGAGTTATACGAACATAAATATAGGGAACAGCTGATTTTTTTTTCGCGATTTCAGGTTTGGTCCCATAGTAAAAGTTGTTTATAATGATGAGTACAATGACCTCTTAAGAGGTTGCTGGTGTTTTACAAATAACCCTGTATATATATTTTTTTTTAAAGTAATCTCTGCCTGAGACACGTTGCGAAATTCCGATTATGGTCCTTACGGCTCGTTTGTGTAAGATGAACGCTCTCTGCCAGTTATAACTGTAACTATTTCCCCAGAGCATGATGCTATACCTTATACTAGATAACCAGCTCATAATATACAGCTTTTAACTGTTCTAAGTTCAATTTATCCCTAAGGTGCGTAACATGCTGACATTAAGTATGATTATTTAACAGCAAGCTTTACCAATTTAAATGCGAATCTATACTAATCCCTAAGCCTTGTGTTCACCAAAATTTAAATCAACTGATTAAATATTTAACAGTTCTATAATAAAAATTTCCTTAGGATATTTGACATAAACGAACTGTTTATGTTGATTTAACCGGTGGGTGGTTTGCATGTTGGTAAACTCAGGCCTAAGAATAAAACCTTGTCCGCAAATTCAATCTTGTCTCCATTTATTTGTATATTTAAGTAGTCAATATGACGAGTCGTAGCCTTAAATAATATGAGGTTACTTTTACATGTATTTAGCAATAAGTTATTGGCTGTAAACCATTTGCAATTTTTTTCTATAATTATATTTTTATTTAATGTAAGTTTTTTTTTTGTATTTTTTGCCATCTGCGAAAACAACAAGTAAGTCGTAAGTAAAAATAATATGATAATAGGTCCTAAAATTGAGCCTTGAGGCACACCACGTTTTACATATGTCATTTTTGACTTGTATATCACTTCGTGATAATTCTCGTCTATGCTTTTAATTTCTACATACATTCGTCTATTTTGTAAGTAGGATGTCATAAGTTGTAATGGTAACCTTTATACTATAATGTTCAAGTTTAGTAAGTAGTAGTTCTTAATCTATGGTGTCAAAAGCGGATCTGAGGTCAACAAATAGTCCAGCTACTTTAATTTTTTCATTTAATTTACTAACATCATAATATACCAACGACAAAGAATCTCATCATCTGACTTTTAGCTTTTGACGCAAAGAATGCACCGTACAAACCGGGGCAATTTGCCTCATGTTGCCACATCAGAGAGGCATCCTCGTCGCATATTGCGTTTTAGAAGCATGCGGCGCTGTTGCATGCCGTAATCTTGCTACTATATAAGATTGGTTTTATTATTGTTGTAATAGTATCGGTGTGAGAGAAACAAAACAAATAATAAAAATAAAAGAAATAAGACGCAGCTGCGTACAAACTGTTCCAATATTGAACAACAAACGTTTGCTTAAAGCCGTGTCTCCTGCGCGTGTGTTTTCGAAACATTACACGAATAAAGTTACAGAAAAAACATTTGTTTTCTTAAACAAACTGTCTCCTGGGCAATAATTAAAAAAAAAAAACACATTTTGTGTAGATGTCGTAATGAGTTCCGACGAGGAAGACGTGCGATCAGTTTTAGCAATTACAGACTCAATATCGAGAATAAGACAGGTTTCTAGTCAGACCGTATTTACGACCATAGATTTTATAGTCTATTGTTTACGACATCGAAAATTTGACATTTACCAAGAGCTACGGTTTGATGCCCGGTTTGGATTGGGCAATTTCTTTTGGGTTTCTGAAATCGATTTTGAAGAATTGGTTTTACTTATAATATGCAGATGTGATTTGATTAGATGTGTGCGATGCGAGAGGCGGTTGAAAATGAAACAAACCCTTCCCGTCTTCACCTGTGCGGGGAATGTGTTCCATGCAGCTAGGAAAACAAAAACATCGTGTTTACGTACACAAATTTGTATGACCACGCCTCTTTATTTCGATGTTTTTGTGTAAAGGCGCAGACCCACCGCGGCGCATTCTGTGCACGGGCACGCGGCGCATTTTAGCTACGTGGATTCATTTGTTTGACAACGTGGGTCTACGTTTCCACTGCAGTACATACTACACACCCACAACTGTTATATACAACTCTAGCGTGGCCCACTGCGGCGAACTGTGCTGCGATACAGTTGTACATAGTCGTAGGTTAATATTCATGTAGATATAGTGTGTACCACATGCACAGCGTGCATAGCGTTGACAGCGTTGAGCTATGTGAGCGCGATATTCGAGCAAGCCACGCATGTACTAATGATGTCAATTGATGCGTAGCGTGTCCGTGGTTTGCAATGGACACAATCGCATACATTTGCATGCAAAGCGAAGCTTAACACACGTGTGTGGCCTCTCCGAGCGCCGCGGTGGATCTGCGCCTTAATGTTTCGAAAAAACACGCTCAGGAGACACGGCTTAAGACAGAATCACATGAAGATAAACAAATGTTTTATCAAAACTTCCGCCCTCTTTAGCGATCCCATTATTATATTAACATATAGTTTGGCATTGCTAGTCACCAGACAGCTCATCAAAGGAAAGACAAATAGTTTGCGTCGCTGTCGCCAGATACGGTAAAGAGGAATGTAATTATAATTTAATTTACCTATTCATTCAAGTCAGACACAGTGATCCATAATTATGTTATTATACTTAAAACATATATTATGTTAGTATACAAAGATTAAATTACATGCCACATTATTACCAGTATAACTAAATTATAAACCCGTTATAGGGCTAATTTTTCCAATGCCAGATAATATTATCCGAGGAACAGTTTTGAATTTTTGACAGTTCTTCCATACAAAATCTGTCAGACGTCAACTTTATTCCACGTTTATAAATTATCTGTCGATTGAAAAATCAGTCCTAAGTCTGTTTTCCAGGGTGCGATTTAATTGCCTGCCGCGTACCACTTTCACTTTATTCTTTACAACTTTAATAATAATAATTTATTTAATCACATAACAATGTTAACTTAAATAGTAGTTATCTGTAGGTACACTTGAGTTATGCTAGTTAACAAATCAGGTACGTTTTGCAACCAACACCCCTATCTATATATATAAAAGAAAGTCGTGTTAGTTACACCACTTAGAACTCGAGAACGGCTGAACCGATTTGGCTGAAAATTGGTGGGGAGGTAGCTTAGACCCAGGAGACGGACATAGGATACTTTTTTTTTTTTTTTTTTATAGTAGGAGTAGGGTAGGAGTAGGGTAGGAGTAGGGTAGAAGTAGGGTAGGAGTAGTGTAGGAGTAGTGTAGGAGTAGTGTAGGAGTAGGGTAGGAGTAGGGTAGGGTAGGGGTAGGGTAAAAGTAGGGTAGGAGTAGTGTAGGAGTAGTGTAGGAGTAGGGTAGGAGTGGTGTAGGAGTAGGGTAGGAGTAGTGTAGGAGTAGGGTAGGAGTAGGGTAGGAGTAGGGTAGAAGTAGGGTAGGAGTAGTGTAGGAGTAGGGTAGGAGTAGTGTGGGAGTAGGGTAGGAATTGGGTAGGAGTAGTGTAGGAGCAAAACAACGTTTGCCGGGTCAGCTAGTTATGTTATAAAATAACTTGTGTTAAGGGCAACCATAATTTAAAGGTACACTGGTCAAGGTCTTAACAGTGTTTAGACAATGCAAGTAATTTGTTGCTTCAAATTCATGCTATATGCCACAGGCAAGAAACTTGTATCGTGTAATGGGGCTACTCATAAACGTTACTATGATTGCACATTCCTCACAATCTCGTAGACGCAGAAGGCAAGCGTTTAATTGGGTCATACAACCACACTTGTACTCTCGAGGGACTTACATGCGTCCTTCGTTAAATTTTTAATTACGTGAGGTGTCAAGTGTCTATTTGTTCTACTTAAGTAATTGAGTACTGAGGATTGTGGGGTCCATCTGTGAGTGTAACGCAGGAGTTCGTCAAAAATAGTGCATGTATTTAGGTCACAAAATTTGTTGATACTTTAAAGGCGTTAAGGATTCTGTAGTCTGTCAGTCTAAACGCAGCATATGAAGCCATATCAGCTCTTTGTAATAGGGATGGTTGGTTACTACATTCACTGGCTAAATATGTTTATAAGGCTTTTTGTGATATGCTCAATAATCTGTAAATATTAGAAGCATTGCTAAACAGTAGGCTTTGGCTAGGGCCGAGAGAAAGTCTGTTTAAAATCCCGGTGACCCGTACAAACTTGTTAAGCCGAGTCCCCGCTAGGGCCGCGCGGCGTCGTGAGGCCGAGACGTGCGGCCGAGCCTCGTGAGTTCTTATAATAGAGACGCGTTGCAAACAATAGCAAAAGCCTCACGAAGCCGGGCTTCACGAGGCTTTGAGGCCGCGCGGTCCGTAGTGGGGACGCGCCTTTAGGTCTTGCCACTCTTGCCCGGTGGGGCAACTCTTCGAATTTTTGGTTCTTTGGTGCTTGCCGCTTTCGTCACGTTGTTTTCCTTCACCATTTTGAGAGCAGTGGCGATTAAATAATTTATACAAAGTGTCTGCTTGGGACCGAACCCACGACCTTAAGTCGCGGCCGTTACCACAGTGCCACCTCTACTCTCACCCATGGCTAGTCTGAAAAAATATTTAAGCAAAATGAACGACGATCCCGACAAACGCCATCTGTCATTCTCAGAACCTTTCTAGCTGAAAGCTACGTCTGCAGGTGAAACTCCAATCTCAAGACGCAACACATAATAATATGCTCATTGCAACTAAACCTATTGCGCCAGTAATCTATCAATCGGCTTTGTAATGTGTTCCATTGTACTAAACTAGGTCAGGATTTCATTCGCAAATGCGTTTTCCTGAATCTAGACCATATATGTTCCATATTGAATAGTAAGCAACAGCCGGTCGATTCTGTAAAAATCTCACCGTGAAAACTTAGGTGAAGTGAGTTTGTTTTTGCTAGCAATTGACACTATTGACAGCTCACTCCACGCTCACTTCACCTAAGTTTTCACGGTGAGATTTTTACAGAATAGCAGGGCAGTATACAAAATTAATACAACGAGATGTATTAATTTTGTATACTGTCCAAAGTTTCAGGGAAATGTATGCTCTATTCTTTTGAATCTGTGTATCACAATCAGTGCTGGGACGCAAGCCTCCTCTCTGTCACAGGGAGTGAGTCATAATCCACCACACAGGCCCAATGCAGTGTACTAATAACAAAGCCTAAATTCTTAGAAGTTTTTGTGCTAACAAGGTCTATGGCCTTCCCAAATGTCCTTTCATTGTCTACAAGGTCGACATTTTTGTCGACCTTGCAGCAAATGAACGATTTTGTCTAAAAAAGTTACCTAAAAAATCAACGATTAATGTATAATTTTAACTTGAAACTATGAAATTGCTCTCCTGTAAAATGATATTTTTTGAGAAATTTTGACCTTGTCGCAAATGAGCGTAATGTTAATGTGATCTTGTGCTCAAATAGCAGTACCTCATTGTAAATTAATAGCATCATTCAAATTCTGTAATACGACCCTCAAGCCATCAATCAAGATTAGCTGAAACTGTAATGAAGAAATGTTTTAAAACATTTGTGCCTACAGTAATACCTACCTATTTGTCTAATCTAAATTATAATCTAATTTAGTTTATGTAGGTTGACTGCTAAAGAAATGGGTCAAAGAATCCAAGATCCCTGTGACACCATTATGTACCTACCTAAATATGAAATAAATCTAGAATTTCATATTCCAAGTATAATCTATTCCATTTAGATGCGCTGATAGTGTAAATTCGGTGTTTTCTTAACTTTAAATCACACTAAATAAATTCACAGTAAAACATAGTCAGTTAGAAGTAACCTTTATTTTTATTTAATATTCTGTGTCTTCCAGCTGTGCTCATACCAACTGGTAATGAAGAACTGGTGCATCTACCAATAGACAAACTGCATAAGCAGCAACGGCTATAGCGATTTTGATGAAATTTTCAGGCAATCAGCAGATTAGCCCAGCGGATGATTCTGTGAAGCTTGGTAGAGATCAGGCTACCCGTGCAAAGCCGGGGCGGGTCGCTAGTAATTTATATACATTAATAAATGCAGAAATCATATAAATCAGTGTTTTATTTTACCAATTTTTATAATAAATTAAATTAGTTTTGAAGCCTCACTATTATCTGCGTAGTATGCATTTCATCGATATCGATGAACTTTAAATATCGATATATTTATTGTTTCTATACGATGCGTTGCGCATCCCTATCTATGATAGTTCTTCCCGTCAACGTCATGATTGTCATTGTCAGTGCTACTTAGAATTTTCATGTTGGTAGCTATGTTTTTTTTTATGTGGTTGGCTAAAGAAGGTTAACAATGTCTCACAAACCGAATGTCCTAAGTTCTATCTCTTAAACATGTTCTGCGCTTTCATTGTTATTATTCGTGGAATTATTGAGCTCCATAATTTCTGTGTTGAGCTGTAGGTACGTGACAAACGTGGGCGCTGACTGGACAGGTCCATTCTATCTGTGTGGTTTGTCCTCAAAACACCATTTCAGACACCTACATGGTGTGAAGACCATGTAGGTGTCTGAAATGGTGTTCTTGATGACCTACTTACAGAAATAAAATGATGTATCATAATAATGTGATCTGAGAATGTTAACTTATTCATTTCATTTCATTTCAGCCGAAAGACGTCCACTGCTGGACATAAGCCTCCCTCAAGCACCTCCACTTCGACCGGTAACTTAACTACCCTTAACAGTCAAACATAACTAGGTATACTAGTTTTCTACTTTGCTGGCTAAAAGGCCCATTTACACGAGCAGTCTCTCGTTGCAAATGAGCAATTATCGAAAGGAGGTAAACATGTTACTTGAGTATTTACGGCACGTACGAAACTCGTGAAATGGATGTCGAAATGGATCTCCTTTCCTTTTTTAGGAAGCGTTCGTCTTAGCGTGAGAGTATTCAGATCACAGCTCGAGAAAATTGCCTGACAACTCTCTTAAGGCTCCAAAGGATGCAATCAGGCGAGAAGCAATTTCGGCAGAGCAATTTCCATGAAGTTTTCATAGAAGTTATTCTAACGGCGCGTCGAGCCTATATTTGTATGACATGATCGTGTGCTATATTTGGTTTTTCGTGTGAGAGTCCACTTAGCGAGACACGCATGGACATGAGACGAGAAACTCTCCTTGTGTAGGACACACAAGGAGAATTTTTTTGTAAACGAGGCAAAAGGAGTATGTGTGAATCGCACCAGGTGGCGTTCTGTAGTTTGTGCTTACCCTCATGGGAAGAAGGAGTGAATTTCCGGTGTTTTAACGTTTATAGTTTTAAACTACGTTAAGCCGTTGGTCCCGGATGTCATTCGTGGATCTTTGACAGTCGTTACGGGTAGTCAGAAGCCCGAAAGTCTGACAACCAGTCTTACCAAGGGGTATCGTATTACCCAGTAACTGCGTTGTAGAGGTCAGATAGGCAGTCGCTCCATGTAAAATACTGGTATTCAGCTGCATCTGGTTAGACTGGAAGCCGACCCCAATCGGCGGGACCAATTTTGATAAAATTTTGTATGGAGGTAGCTGACACCCTAGATTAACATATAGGCTACTTTTTATCCCGATATTCCCACGGGATCGACATTTACGCGGGTGAAACCGCGGGGCGCAGCTAGTAATAAATATTTATTGTAATTAGTCTATATTTTAAGGGACTTTTGAAAGTCAAGAATCGCTGAAAGCCAATAATTGTCAGTTTCTTGTGAGAGTTATTGAAAAGTTTAAAGGTTTGGGTAGGTATGTCTAAACTTGAAAGTTCGGAGCTTAGTTGTTATTGAAGTTTGAATTCAATTAAGTCTTTATATATTTAGTTAATAAATAATGAACAAAGTCTGCTTTACGTTTTGTATCACGAAGCTGGGGGGTATCCGTTTTTCTCTATTGTCTCTATTAAGGCGAATACACTTCGTTTTGTATCAATGGGCTGGGGGTATCTGTGACAATGTTTTTACTCAAGCCTGATTTACACTACCTAATTTGCTTATAAAGTGCAGCGATTAGGTTATCACATTAAGTGAAACCACGTATTCTACATTACGTATTTTAAACATTCACAGTTAAAATAATAAAATTAATAAAAATTAAACTTAATTTGTTATTATTTGGTAACAATGCCATAAAGTTTGTGTTGAATCAAAACTCAAACTCAAAGCATTTATTAAAATTAAACCAATCGCGAAAAAAAAATCAGCTGTTCCCTACATTTTGACAGCTGATTTTTTTTCGCGATTTCAGGTTTGTTCCCATAGTAAAAGTTGTTCATAATGATGAGTACAATGACCTCTTAAGAGGTTTTGGGTTAATTCAATAACATCCTGTATACACCCACATACATCCATTAAAAGGGCTCTAGAATTATTAAACCTTAACAAATAACAGGAACATGGCGTCATGTTACGTCTCGTTCCCCTAAAGGGTTGGGCTGGGTTGATTTCGGCAATTATGTTTAAATCTCTGAAAGCTCGTATCCTTACGTAAAACAAATTTGCCGACATTTCTGTATGCGCATAACTTCCGAATGACTGCACGAAATTGGATAATTATTTTTTGTTGTGTTCGGTATTGCGAGGACAAGGTTTGTATGAAAGAAAAATTGGGAAATTAAAAAAAAATTGCACCCTTGCAAATCTGGGGCATAAGTACCTATAAAATCTCGACAGCCCCGTTGGTCTCGTAGTAGCAAGCGCGACTGCTGAGCGTGGGGTCGGCTCCCGGGTCGGAGAAAGCATTATTGGGTTTTCCATTAGGAATTTCTTAGTAACAGTCCGGAGTTTGGAAGTTGGTGGTTTAATACCCCCGTGCCTCGGAAAGCACGTAAAGCCGTTTGTCCTGCGCCTGATCTCTCCCCGGTCGTGTCGGATTGCCGTCCCATCGGACTATGAGAGTAAAGGAACAGAGAGTGCACCTGTGTTTACGCACACACTTGTGCACTATAATATCCACAGTGACCGAAATCGGTCGGGAGGCTATTATTACCCGACTACTGGTAATTGCTGGTTAAAATCATATACCTTCCTTAGATGATTTTAACCAGTATGTATGTATGTTCTGTTCTGTTCTCTGTTCTGTTCCCTCATCTGTTCACTCATAACTTCAAAAGTACTTATAATAATTTGACAAATAAGGTATCGTTAGAAGCGTCTTGACCGTCCGATATTTACATTTCAAAAATATAAATATTACTGAAATAAGCCCCAAAATAATTCAATAAACATAAGTTTAAAAACTAAAACCCGACTATTGAAAAGGATGAAAGAAGAAAGTACCTTCCCGTGGTCGCATGCTACCATAGCTTATAAGTAGGTATGTTAGTACAGCGGCATTGTTTTGGGCAAAAAGTATAAAACACTCTTCAAGAGGTGAGGATACTCGTGTAGAAGAGATTATGAATTGTTATCGTACATAGTAACAAACAGTCTTGTGCCTGCTCGGTCATTTTAAAGATCGCTCCGTACTAGTTCATTTCGGACAGTGAACTAGTTCATTCTATTAGTTCTAATAGCTCTATTCGGTCTTCGCTCTCGGTAAGCATTCCCATAGAGCATAGATAGCGCGCTAGCGCGGATCCGGATCACTCACAGAGCAAATACGCACTCCAGACATTATTATACATAAACCACTACGTATAAATAAAAAAAAATATAAATGCAACATCCATAATTATTTATTTATTATTACCACAGAGTACACAGCTGATATATTAAGAGAATTTTAACTGAATTATTTTGTACCATTCAAACAGCTCGTCTCCCGTGTTTGGGCGATAAGCTAAAATAGACACTAAGGCATTGAAATAACGCGCATCTCGTCTCATTCTTGCGAATTCGGTCGGTCGGGTTCGGATAGCATCGTCATTCGTCGGCTATTCTTTCTCGTTCTCATTCATTCAGACATCGAATGAAAACGTATAACGTTTCTGTCAAACAATCAGAGACTGTATTTCATTTTCTCGTTCGGGCGATGTACGAGTACGAAAAGAGCTATTAGACCTATTAGACCGGTTACAAGCCAGCGTTCGGAAACGTTTCTTTTAGTACAGTGCGAAGATACGGTTCCTATTCGTTCATCGTTCATGAACTACACAAGACTAGTAACAAACCTGTTTTCCCGGTGGGAGCAGAGTACCCACATTTCGCCAGTTATAATAGGGGGCGAGTCTATTGCCTCCCAAACTCAAAGCATTAATTAAATCATGTACAGTCACGAGCACTAATATGTCAACATTTGGCAACTTTCAATTGCGATTTTTTCACGAAATAACGAATACAACGTTGAAATACGACACTTTACATAAACCTATTGGTTTGAAAATGCTATGTTCCTAATAATATAAAATTTCATTCAAAAATAAAGGAAAAAATCGCATTTGAATAAAGCCAAGTGTATACATACTTTTGCTCGTGACAGGCACTTTTGAATTGTCAAAATTAAATAGTCGGTCAGTTAGTCAAAAAGTTAAAGCTAGTTGCCAATTCCAATCTCTATGGAAAAGAACGGAGGCAAGAAACTCCAAGGACACTCTTTTAAATCTTGATTTAAAAGAGTGTCCTTGGAGTTTCTTGGAGTTTCAAGAATATTGTACCCAGGATTTTGTAATAGGTATCTTGATATTACAAAATCCTGGGTACAATATTCTTGTTGTTTCTATGTGAGAACAATGTAAAAAACAAATGAAGAAACCAACCGGGCTGCTACTGAGAAATTCCATGGAAAAACCCCAATAACACTTTGCTCCACCGGGAATCTAACCCAGGACCTCATGCTCAGCAGTTTAATGTGAACCTTAACAAATATTGGACAGAATCGCGCAAAATTGTGATGTTGTAATTCCAGGCATTTGTCAATAGCCTTGGAGCGCTTTGACTTGATTTTAGGCTGTTTATAAAATATCCAAAATTTAACAAAGACAAAGGAATAAAGCTTTAAGCAAAAATAAAGCCTGAAACTTACATTATTAATGACTTTACGAGTTCCTTTAAAATGGTTTTGGACCATTCCATCTTAAGATTGGAATATTTTCTTCAATCCGTATTACAAATGACGAAAATATTTAACTTACTATATTTATCCAAATATCTTGCATTATCTTCTTCTATACATATACGTATTCATTAATGGCATAATATAGTAATTATGCTGTAGTTTATAGTAACTTGTCTGGAACTGGTGTGAATGTCCTTAGAATTTACTTTTTCTTCTCTGTATTTTATAAGTGGAGACCTGTAATTGGCTTTCAGACTAATGTACTGTCCTTGATCTGTTTGTTTTAGCCGTAAGTCTCCCATGTTATTCAAATAAATAAATAAATATGCCTTTTGAGTTAGGAAGTAGTAGTGTGTAGTGTGAACTACATAATTGTAGTGTGAACTAAATAATAATGAGCCCATACCTTTTAAGAGACGGAGAACCCAAACTGGTTCTAAGTATAGATCACATGTCCAACTTCGAGCATCTAAGTGAGGTTTCCTTACATTCTATTCAAACCGACCCTATTGATGATATAACACATAAAGATTTCCCACACATATTGCGTGATGTTACATAATGTGAGTGTAAGGTAGGTCGGGAGTGTAGGTAATGTGTGTGTATGTGTAGTGTGAACTAAATAATTTAATGGAGCGGCACCCTCCAACCTTTAGGCATTCGTCACTAGTGATTGATGAGCCCATACGTAATCTGTGCCCTGACTCAATATACTCCTACCAAGAATTTATTAGAACACTATAACGGATATTTATTGGTGTAGGTCAAGGGGTTCAATTATTTAGTATAGATTTCATCGATATGTATGTTGAAAATTCGATATTGAAGCATGAATGATAATGCGTATAAAGATGTATGAGGAACTGGCAACTCTTTAGAAAAGGGAGGATCCTCCGACCATTAATGGGTCTGCCGACGATTAATGGGACGTTGTAGTCCCATTAATCGTCGGGCAGTTGCCCACCAGACACGACACCTGTCTGGTCGGAGGATCCTCCCTTTTCTATAGATATATAATTATGCTATTTGTGCGGCAAACTCTGCTTGCGCGATGCAGGATTTTGCGTGATGTGGCGATGTAGATGCCACACGTATGCAGATTCAAAATATTATATTTCTTCTCTCGCTCGGTTAAATATACGTATGGGAGGGCCATCCCCTGTTCATAATTTTACTACACCATTGTTTAAAAGTGCACAGAATAAGTACACCTTTCCAATTAAATAGCCTCCTATTTACAATGGCTGTGTTATGCATCTCGGAGCAGTGATGCTGTCATCTCAGAGCCAGTGGTGGCCAGATCCAGACAGGCGTTTTACTTTGTGAAATGGTGAAGGAACACATCTTGAGAAAACCGGAATGTCCTTGAACCAAAAAGTCGAAGACTTGTGACATCTACCAACCCGCACTGGACCCGCGTGGTAGATTACAGCCCACTTCAGCGATTCGAGAGGGATCGAAGAGAGGAGGCCTATGTACAAGCAGTGGGAACATTACATACTGATTATGTTGTTTTATCTCAACTTCTGGTCACCTGTGTACCTGCTTACCAGGAGTCCAAGATGAGTGAGATTTGAGGGATTGGTTGAGTCCTGAGAAAATGGTTGAGTCATGAGTAAAATAGATAGATTCCTACAAAATTCAAATAGTATTACTTTCTTATAGAGTCTACTATATTAAAGACACTAGTCTTGGGACATTTACTTTTTCATCAAATTAAAAATTGCTCTGCAAAACGGCTTTAATTAAAACATTTTAGATTAGTAAACTAACTAGCGGAGTCTACGATTTTTTGGTGTCAGTAACTTCTAATAAACAGACTTAATATTTCTACATGTAAATGAGTTCCTCTGTTCTCTAGAGCCCATCGTCCACGACGCTACTCAAAAGTAACGTGTTACATTTTTTTAATAATAAAAAAAAACTCTTGACCTCGATCACGCCTGATGGAAAGCGATGGATGAGGTCTATGATGGAATGAGCGTGCCCAGAAGATGCCTAAGGCACTGGACCTCCCACGCATTGACGAAACACAGCAGGCTGCTTGACTCCGGTGGGAGGGTGGTCGCAAACCAGGCGGGCGTTAGCCCTACCACCGCAACGGAAGAATTGGCCAGTCAAATAAGGTATTGGGTGTGACTTTCCAGGATGCGCCGAGCGCTCGGTTCAGTAGAGTAACTGGCTGAACAAACTGCAATACACGAGGAGGCTTCTTCATGCATCCCAATTCATTTCATTTCACAATTCATTCATTTTTTATTTAGTGTACTAGTGTCGGTACATTCAGAAACACGACGCAACAAATCAGAAACTAGTTAAGGAGGACGCGCCAGGTTAGACCGCGAAATCCAAATTTTCTTACTGAAATTGAATTAGACACTATTTCAATGAAATATATTATATCAATACTTCACGACACTTTACGACTTGGGCTGGTCGACACTTCACGTGACCGAGGGCGGGGTCGTTGTTTGGCCAAAGAATTAGCATTGCCATTCAACGTGGCAATCCTGCCAGTCCTCTGGCACGTTTCCGGATGACAGCGATGCGGACGAGTACTTTGACGCCTCAGTGTCCTTTGTTTTTGTATTATTTTATTTGTATAGTAAGTTAGTTAGTCATTTAATTTAGTATCTAGTGTAAATAGTTATTTAAACATAGGTATACACACACATAACAACATATATACATTGAGTTAATAAAAAGCATATAATTATCATTCAATAGGGTTATACGAACTTAAAGGGTTGTATTAATGATATTAATGACTAATTCTGTAATTGTTGTTAGGGTCGCGAATCATATTTTTTTCAACATGTAACCTGAGATTGACCTGCAAAAAACGTAGGAAAATTTGAATTTCGCGGGCTACTCTGACAGTTCCCCCTTAATAAAATAACAACGCGTTAGGTGTCCATTGCACGGTAGGTTGTATTGTCAGTTACCCACAGAGAAGGCTGTGACTGACGTGACGGATAGCCTATCGTTTAATACAGTGACTGATGGTTTTATGAAATTTACTGACGAAATTCTATATATTTTGTTTTTTGCTTTAAATGCAACCATCAGTCATGACTTTTGAGTGAACGTGTAATGGGATTTCGTCCATCACCCGTCAGTCAGTCTATAGTTCGCATAGACCTTGTCACGCGGGTTCGCGGATAAAAACAAGTCGGTACCGATCGGTGCGGGTAAAATGTTATGCGCTCACACATGCAGAAACCGGTAAAAAAAACATTGTGACCGTTTAATTCCGTACATCAACCTGCAGCGATCTGTGCCGGAAAACCCACTGCCTTATGTAAGCACCCTTAAGTCGGATTGTGTACGGACCGCCATTGAAATAGGTATCTACTAGTGGTGTAACATTCTGGTTACTCACTAGTAATTTGAGTTTGTAACACGTCACTTTTGAATAGCGTCGTGGACAATGGGCCTTTACCCAAAATAAATAAAGGAAAGTCATTATTAACAAAATATAATGTACAACACGTATTTAAAATGAGATATCGTTAGCTTTATAAAACGAAAATGGTTTTCATTTTCCAAATTTCGTGTATACGGGCGAAGTAATTTAAATATAAAGAAATATATTTTTAGCTTTCAACATTTTCTGGCTTGTAGTATGCATTACGTCTAGACCCAGCCATTATTAATTATTCTAGTTAAATATGACGAAACAGGAGCCTCTTGAGAATATAAAGGCAAGAGTGGTAACTAAATACAGAATTTAGAAAAGGATTTATGTCTTTCAAGTTTTTATAAAATACATGTTCCTTTTCTGTCTACACTTTTCTTTTCCTTTACAGATGATTTATTCTGTAACATCCTGGGCCCTAAATCACTACGACCAAATAACGATTCCTTACTTTGAATCCACGTCAATTCCTTTACCTTATCCTGTTATTAACGTATTCTATGACACAATGGCGCCGATTCTGTTGTTCACAAACTAAACTAAATTTAAGTTCATGCATCTTTTTCTTTCTATTTCATTATGAAAAGGACAGAAGATAAATATTAGTTTAGTCCTGTCAAATAAAGATACTCCATAGACAATTTAGACGAGATTTAAAAAATGGCCATTAAAAATACGTCAATTTACGTCATGCGCTGACTAATTTGACAGGACTAAACTAATATTTATCTTCTGTCCTTTTCTTAATGAAATAGAAAGAAAAAGATGCCTGAACTTAAATTTAGTTTAGTTTGTGACACAACAGAATCGGCGCCATTGGCTTGGTTTCCACTGTCAAAACACATGTTGTCAGTACGGTTGACATTTCGATTCGTTGCCGTAAACAAGACACGATATTGATGTAATTTGTACGTGGTGATTTCGCGGGGAATAATACAGAATGGGGCCATGATGTGAATTACGAGTCTTTTTTTAGGGTTCCGTACCCAAAGGGTAAAAACGGAACCCTATTACTAAGACTTCGCTGTCCGTCCGTCCGTCCGTTCGTCCGTCCATCCGTCTGTCTGTCACCAGGCTGTATGTCAAGAACCGCGGTAGCTACCTAGACAGTTGAAATTTTCACGGATGATGTATTTCTGTTGCCGCTATAACAACAAATACTAAAAACAAAATAAAATAAATATTTAAGGGGGGCTCCCATACAACAAACGTGTTTTTTTCGGCGTTTTTGACTTGTGGTACGGAACCCTTCGTGTGCGAGTCCGACTCGCACTTGGCCAGTTTTTTATTTTAAAATTAATTGTAGTAATCAAATATTTTAATTTCACAATTTGTAAATTAAAATTAGTAACATTAGTCTGGTTTTTAGGTTTCCGTACCCAAAGGGTAAAACGGGACCCTATTACTAAGACTCCGCTGTCCGTCTGTCCGTCTGTCACCAGGCTGTATCTCATGAACCGTGCTAGTTATACAGTTGAAATTTTCACTGATGATGTATTCCTCGGCAGCCATGGTGACCCCCCCAAAATTTTGGGCTGCCATATAAACAGCACCGAAAAAATATTTGCTAGTAAATAAAAGTCAAGGCTGTTCGTCAGCTAGATATTACAAGACCCAAAAGTCACTCTTGAGACGTGCGCTAATCTTAACAAATCGCTCGTCAATTTTTTTTTTGGAAAAAATACGAGGCGGCTAGTGGATAGGGGGGCCCACAGGCGTGGATTGCTTAGGGCATCAAATAATCTTAATCCGACACTGTATATAATTCCCAATGGACAGAACTAGAAGAATGTAATCAACAAAGATAAATTACCCCATTACCCTCGTGCCAAGGCAACGACCTGCAGAGAGCAGACAGACTCGAGGTCACAGTACTGCTGACATACTGCAGAATTCTCTCAGAATACATAATTGCCTGTTAGTTTAATGTGACCTATTTACATTGTAGCTTTTTCCCGCGTCATCGAGTGCATGTCGGAAATTATTCAACGAAATGAAATGAAATGAAATTGTGTTCTGTAAGACAGGAACGGGAAAGTACAGCAGTACTTTCCCGTTCCAGCATACCGGGATAAAAAGTACCCTATGTAAATTATCTGTGTGCCAAACATCCAAATCTGTTCAGCCGTTTTTGTGTGATGAAATAATAGACATCCAAAGATAGAAACTATAATGAAAAAAGTTGAAAATTTGAGGTAAAAGTTTGGATGACACAGATAGTACAACACATAGGACTCAGAATTCGGAACACCACGCTGCTTTCCAAAACGGGCATACTGGGTGTAGTAGAGAAGGCTGCCCGGCTCAAGTGGGATTGGGCGGGTCAAATCAGCCGCATACACGATGACCGCTGGGTAAAAGCCTCCACACAATGAGTGCCTGAATATGGACGGCGCGCGGCGCCGCCCGCCTAGGCCGGCCCAGAAAGTGTCCACGCGACCGAAGTTCCACGGCTGATTTTACGTTCCGTCGTATTCGGCTGATATCACACACCATAGTCGGCCGAACTTACGCGGCAGAAATTCAGTTGCGCACACGCGGGGCGCGGGCATGCCTGCCTCCCGCTGCTCTCCGCCCCGGATCTTCTTCGGAAATCGAACCGAACTTCGGTCGCATATAATGTGTGCTTTACAGAATACGTTGCCGCCGAATTGCCGCTGAACTTACGCCCGACCGAAGTTCCGCTGTACAGTAATTCAAAGAGCATTGCAGGTGTAATCATGCCGAACTTCGGTCGCGTACCTTCGGTATAGTGTGTTTAGACTCAAAGAGATGGCGAGACGATCTGGACGCGTACCGCGAGGGCTGGTTCGACGTGGTGCGGGAAAAGAGTTCTTGGAAGGATTTGGGGGAGGCCTTTGCCCAGCAGCGGGACTTACAAAATCCTGGGTACATTATTCTTGTAGCTTCTGTATGTGAGAACAATTTAAAAATCAAATGAAGAAACAATTCAAAATATAAGATTAAAAATAAAAATGAGCCTTACATCACACATCACACATTTCAAAAATGTATGTTTTACTAAATTAAGATATCGTCGACTTTGTCTCTGTCACCTCTGACCTAGACTAAAGTCAAGAGCAAACCTATTTCAAATAAAAAAAAACATTTTTGTTTCTGTTACTTAGAAATTGGGCCCAATACCACAAAACCGTCCACAATCCGTGTTTCATTTATTTATATTGTTTTGTTTGTGTTTTAGTTTTGTAGTAAAAATTGTAAAATTTGTATGTTGGGATGTTTATTAGTTCATCACGCAAAAAGAGCTTAACGGATTTGGATGTTTGGCACACAGATCATTTATTCATCAGCATATAGGGTACGTCAACTTGTACAGTCAACAAAGGAGTTAAGTATACAGGAGCGTCGGATATAGTTGAAGTTTACTAAGAAACCGATGGATGTTCTGGACTGAAATTTAATTTAATAAATGAGCTGTTTGTTTTCTATTAACAAACTAAATTTTTTTTCGAGAATATCCATCGGTTTCTTAGTAAACTTCAACAATATCCGACGCTCCTGTATACTTAACTCCTTTGTTGACTGTACCTAAGCCTTAGCATATATTATGTTACAATGTGCGTCTTCATAATTTCTAACACAACGATAATATCGTGGACGACCACGTTTAAAACATATGGAAATACGTGCACCCTAAACGTTTTTGTAGAAGGAAATTTAAAAGCGTCTTCATTGTTTCCATACATTGAAATTATAAAGAAGTCTTTCCATAAATTTTACAGAAACAACAACTATTACAATCAAACATTTCCATTTAAAGGCACAGTTTCACAAAAATTCGTTTACCATCCATTCGTTTTGTGAAGCACTAAAATATAGTTTGGTGTAAATAGGTTACCAAAAGTCACAGAAACTAACTTCTTTAAATGGTTTATCCCCTAAAGTAATACCGCAGTAATACGTAGTAAATTGATTTATCCTTACCCTTGAAAGGCCAAATAATTTGATCAGTTTATGTTGGATACCAACTTCTTGTCTATTATTTCCACTTTTGTCGAATTTAGGTGATAAGTGGTTTTAAGGACAGGCCATTAGTGTGAACAATTTATTTTTTTACTAGCTGACCCCAGCGACCTTCGTACCGTCGCAGATTTTTTTTTCCATGTTTTATTAATTACTAGCTGCGCCCCGCCGGTTTTACCCGCGTAAATGTCGATCCCGTGGGAATATCGGGATAAAAAGTAGCCTATATGTTAATCCAGGGTGTCAGCTACCTCCATACCAAATTTATTATTAGCAAAATTGGTCCAGCCGTTTGAGCGTGAAGAAGTAACAAACATATAAACACACACACAGACACACTCACAAACTTTCGCCTTTATAATATTAGTGTAATAGTGTGATTCTGCTATTCGGGGCGGGACATCCAAAAAATAAAAGATCATAAAAATCGCAGCCGTTCTTGAGTTATAAATGTTGTAACTAACCCGAGTTTGTTTTATACGGGGTGAATTTTTCAAGTGGGCGTGGATGGCCAAATCCAAAACTATGAGGAATAGCGAAAAGTACTCAAAGGAATCTCGGACTCGATTTTGATGAAAACTAAAACCGCATCATTGGATTTTTGAAAAATCAATATTTCTAGCTAGGAATCGAACCCGTTGATTTTGAAAAGAAAAAATATAATAAAGAGTAAGTATATATAAATAAATAATAGATATATAGATTACAACAACACCTTCAATCGATCTTTACAGGTTGCCCTAGTGCGATAGTTACTCGTAACTCTACATCACTACATATTATCAAAGTCTTCCCGCCGCTATCTGTCTGTATGAACGCGATAAACTCAAAAACTACCGAACGGATTTTCACAGGACAATAAAAAGTAATGTTTGTAACACAGTAAAAGAAAAAACAGTTATTTTTAATGATTGAACATACTATTTACTGAAAAAAAGAAAACCACCATTACTGTAATCTAAGTAAATTTCAATGGTTTGAACGATATCACCAAATGAATAAAACAGTTAATTTTGTGACCTTTTAGCTACTTAAAACGTTAAAGTTTACTGTCATGGCGGTAACATTTTGCCTCAAGCTTTAAACGTTTTCGGATCAGTAAAAAATAGTGTTTTGCACGTTAGGCTCAGGAACTGTTTAAAGCAGTTCAGCAGGGTAATTGCGTAACACACTATCAGTAGCAATGGGTTTCATTTTGACAGTTCAACAACATTCATTGCGTTATTTACGTTGTTGAGCAGACACACTTTTCGTAAATAAGGAGCAATGGATTAGCAATATGCTTCAAAATGATTCAAATTGAGAGTAATAGTGTGTTACGCAATAGGCCCCCAGATTAATATTTTTTCATTTTTATTTACTGCTTATTTATTTCAGTGTATTTTTAGGGTTCCGTACACAAAGGGTAAAAACGACTCGCACTTGGCCAGTTTTTTAAAATGTTATATGCTTATTTATTTGTTTATTTGATTTACACGGCTTAAGAAACCAATCACATAAATGAAAGTATATAAAACACTTGTTATAAAAATATGATTTATGGCATTTTCAATCTCAATTAACAGCCGGGGGTTAATTGCAGACTTACTAAAATAAAATACTCAAAATGTTTCTCCCCTAAGAAAAAAATCTTTTTTTTTTGTCTGCCTGCACCCTAATTGCGTATCACACTATTACTCTCAATTTGAAGGTAAAGCTAATCCATTGCTTCTTATGTACGAAAAGTGTGTCTGCTCAACAACGTAAACAATGCAATGGATGTTGTTGAACTGTCAAAATTAAACCCATTACTACTGATAGTGTGTTACGCAATTACCCTGCTTGTCTTGGCAGTTTAATTTTTGGGTGCGAAAAGAATGATGTCCTTTGCCTTGAATGGGGAAAAGCATAATATTATAGCCTAAACAATACTCGTGTCTATACAATAGAAGCAATAATCCGCCATAATCCCCCCGGAATGTAGCCGACAATTGCTTCAAGAATATCGACCCAGTCCGCCGCGGGACTTATAATGAAAGTACTTGTATTTATACAAAGTTATTTTTAGTATATGCGAAACCTGAATAAGTTTGTTCAGATTAATAGCACAATTCTAGAGGCTATTTAACATCACGCTAAGACAGAAGAAAAAGTCAGAAAGAACGCTAAGCGAAGACGACATCAGAGCGCGGGCAGGCGATGCGATGCGACGAGGGGACAAGAAATTTCACGCGGACAAAGTCGGGGACAGAAGCTAGTCTAATAATAATACTCCTCGATACGTCTCGCATCGTTAGGAAGTGCCTGTCTCTGGAGCCATAATCACCTGTAGTACCTATATCTTTTTATTTTAAGAAATATTTAAAAATGTATTAAGAAACAAAATGAATTAAATACACGACCAACTAATGTTAATTAGGTCTAACGCCATCTTGATACTTCAATAACCTAATAAATTATCGCTTTTATTTTAGTACTTATGTATCTCCTAAGATTCTCGTAAACACTACACGAGAATCTTAATTAAAAGAAGACATACTGCTGTTTTCTTTTAATTAAGATTCTCGTGTAGGGCCAAAGTATCTCAATTTTCTTACATTCAATTACCTAAGTGAAGGACTTCCTTTAAGTAAGGGTAGGTAACAGGAGTCTTATAAAAAATAGAACATCTTTGATATATTAATTATAGAGCACCAAGTATCTATCACATAATTAATTTACCTGTCATTGCTTTATTTTTAACTAGCTGCGCCCCGCGGTTTTACCCGCGTAAATGTCGATCCCGTGGAAATATCGTGTGTGTGTTTATATGTTTGTTACTTCTTCACGCCCAAACGGCTAGACCAATTTTGATAAAATTTTGTATGGAGGTAGCTGACACCCTGGATTAACATATAGGCTACTTTTTATCCCGATATTCTCACGAAATCGACACTTATGTGGGTGAAACCGCGGGGCACAGCTAGTTCAAAATAAATGTTTTTGACTTTGACTTTATTTGGTATCGTATTCGATATTATCTATATTTTTTGCAGCAAAGAAATCGGATTTGAGCGCCACACGAATAAAATTCTTACTGAGATCTATCCTTTCAGCTTTCATGAAATACTGTTGATTTCATGAAAGCTGAAAGGATAGATTAATATCCTTTATCTTGACTGACTTGAGTGACGAGGGGTGTAAATTTAGCGGCCATTGTTATCACATTTGTTGCGGATAAAACTCTAAGGCCGAGATCTAAAACGTTTTACTTAATATTACCCACCTATTGTTGTCCCACTGCTGGGCAAAAGTCTCTTCTCTTACAGAGAAGACACGAGCATTGAGCATTGGCGATTTCAGCCTCATATTAACTACTAGCTGCGCCCCGCGGTTCCACCCGTATAAGTGTCAATCCCGTGGGAATATCGGGATAAAAAGTAGCCTATATGTTAATCCAGGGTGTCAGCTACCTCCATACAAAATTTTATTAAAATTGGTCCAGCCGTTTGAGCGTGAAGAAGTAACGAACATATAAACACAGTCACTCACAAACTTTCGCCTTTATAATATTAGTGTGATAGACAAGGCAAACTTTCCTCGTGATGTTATCCTTCACCGATCAATATGTCCAAGATAAACTCAGAAAGTACATCATCATCATCTGCCTAGCCTTTTCCCAACTATGTTGGGGTTGGCTTCCAGTCTAACCGGATGCAGCTGAATACCAGTATTTTTAATGGAGCGACTGCCTATCTGACCTGCACAACCCATGTTTCTGGGTAATACGATATCCCTTAGGAAGATTGGTAGTTAGAGTTTCGGGCGTCTGACCACCCGTAACGACTGTCGAAGATCCACGAATGACAGCCGGGACCAACGGCTTAACGTGCTTTCCGAGACGGAGGGGTGTAAAGATGGTCACCCATCCATTCCACACTCTGAAAGTACATATGGATTGAAAAGTCGCAGTGGTACTTGCCCCCAAAAATTTACTTATTCCTGTCACAGTCGCACCTTTGTCAAACTACAAGTGCGAGAGAACGGTCTAACGGCTGAACCCAATAACTTACATTAAATTAAAAGTCAGTAAGTAAGTAGTATATTAGTTATTCCGGTCTGATCCCCTGAACTAGCCTCTCCACCCCACCCCGTCCTCGATCCCCTGCTAGTTCTTCTTATACAAAAATTTACTGAACAAATTGTTAACGATGTAGAGAAGGAACGAAACGTAATTGACAGTTCGCGACGTAAGAATAGAAAGAAGAACGCTAAGCGAAAACGAAGTCATAACGCGAGTAGGCGATGCGATGCGATGGAGTGGGTCGAGAGAACAAGAAATTTCACGCGGACGAAGTCGCGGGCAAAATCTAGTAGGTATTTAATATAAATCATAACGTGTGACTTATTAGGGCTGCGCTCAAACGAAAGCGTAGGATAGTTGGACGCCGACTGTGAACGTCCGGTACAAAATGTATGAAAAAAAAAAAAAAAAAAAAACAGTGGCACTCCGGGAGTGCCGACAGAAGTGAAAACAAAACATAATACTTTGCCATCACTCACTGACATATCGGATATACATAAAACCAAGTACATCCCGAGGACAGCCGAACAGCCGAATACCTACATCCGGCGGGTATTTTTTTTTGGTGTCGCTTACGGTAACAGTGGCGCAAGTTCAATGGTTTTTTCTCGGATATCTATGGTTTTTTCCCATCTCAAAAAATGCCCAACGCGCATAAAGAAGTGTTCACTTCAAAAAACAAAACTGGCCGCCACCTGACTATCATTTGTTATTTAATCCCTGGCAAAAAAACAGAGGGCGAGGGGTGTTATAAGTTTGACATGTGTATCTGTGTTTCTGTATATGCCATCGTAGCTCCCAAACGGCTAAACCGATATTGATTTTTTTTTTCATAAATTTTCACAGGCGGCGGTAAAATATAGGTACGCTTGGTGTAACCGCAGCCTTTTAAGGATGAATGGGAGACTGTTGAAAAAGGAAATGCGAATATAAGTGAAAATTCGGGAAGGATGACGGCAACGGCTGAAGTGACCTTGTGCCCTTTATAAAGGTTAGGCAAACATGAGGCCAGGTCGGTACGTAGTTTGCGTTACTGCGTAGTATTTAAAGATGAGTTTGTAAGAGAAACAAACAAGTCGCAACTTTTGTATTAAACTCCCATCCCAAAGGAAAAGTTCTCTGCGTAATATAAAATAACCAACATTTCATTGTTTGCCCGTAAAAGCCGGAAATTATCCTACGGGAACGATGAACGATACAACTGGAATAAAAATGATACATCCTAATCGAACGGGGCAATTCTCGTAATTTATAACGTTCAAAATCAAGTCGCAGTCTCATCACGGCGACAAACAAATATCAAAAACTTGTCAAATTGTAGGAAAATCAGAGGTATTTTTGACAGATTGAGACTGAGATCAGACTGTGAACGTTCATAAAATTACGATAATTGCCCCTCTGATCTCAGTCTCCATCTGTCAAAAATACCTCTTAAATCCCTACATTTTGACAAGTTTTTGACATTTATTGTCGCTGAGATGAGACTGCGACTTTTTTTTAAACGTTTTTAATTACGGGACAAGACCTTCAGGTCTGCGGGATAGTTGCGTAACAAACTATAAAAAGTTGACAGTTCAACACTTTCATTGCGTTATTTACGTTGTTACTCTTTCGTTACTCTTTGGGAGGGACAGTCCCGCTTTCAGGTTGT
Source organism: Oligia strigilis (assembly GCA_951800025.1). NCBI lineage: Eukaryota > Metazoa > Arthropoda > Insecta > Lepidoptera > Noctuidae > Oligia > Oligia strigilis. Next base: position 3,637,468 of record OX637547.1, read on the forward strand.
CTGTCCCGTTATCCCCAATCAGAGCAAAAATGTCCCGCTTTTACAAAGGGACCAGACGATGAGTCCGCGTATGACTGGACAATTCAATTCAATTTACTCATGAACCATTTAGATACATGCGACATGACATGCTAGAGAGAGACAGATGCGCGAGTCTTAGTCCCGAGTCCCGACATTTTAAAACTAATTTGCTCCACTGACAAATACAAAACAAATGCGTCTTCAACCGCAATCTAATATTAAAATTACATACCTATTAATATAATATTATACCTACCTAATATATTATTTTTCATGTCCTTTTCTCTTTTTAATAAATCTGCCTTTTCCCAACTATGTCGGTGTCGGGTTCCAGTCTAACCGGATGCAGCTGAATACCAGTATTTCACATGGCGCGACTGCCTATCTGACCTCCACAACCCAATTACTAGGTACTACCACCTAATACGATACCCCTTAAATTGGTAAGACTGGTTGTCGGACTTACGGCTTTTTTAATAAATACCTAGTAAAATTAGTTTTTTTTGTCTAATTCCGCAAGCGTCCTGCTCTGACAAAAAAAAATGGTCACGTTATGTTTAAAACACAATGTTTTCGAAGATATACATGAAGATTGCTTTATGAACATGTTCGAAAAATTGTGTCTGTGTCTTGTGTGCTAATTGTGTCTGTGTCTTGTGTGCTAATTGTGTCTGTGTCTTGTGTGCTAATTGTGTCTGTGTCTTGTGTGCTAATTGTGTCTGTGTCTTGTGTGCTAATTGTGTCTGTGTCTTGTGTGCTAATTGTGTCTGTGTCTTGTGTGCTAATTGTGTCTGTGTCTTGTGTGCTAATCCATTGGGATTAGTAATATCCTTCAAAATGATTCAGATTCTGATACATTTTTGAACCATTCTGCGCCTAAATCATTCTAAGTCTTTTATTTGAATACGGGACCACTTGATCCCTTATATCGACGCCTTAAGGCCATTGCACGCCGCCGCCGGCGCGGGACGGCGGGAGACAGTATCGAGGAGGATTTGCCACCGGCCAGTCCATACTAATGATTTGCAATGCCGCCAGCGGCTGCTGGCGGATCACGCGGTATGCGTGTGCCCCGTGGCCCTTCGAGCTTCCTTAGCAACTACGCACGCGGGCGAATAGTTGTGTTGAAGTTTTTGAAATGGTGGATTTGGATTTAATGTTACTATCGAATTTCTTTATTATCTATTAATTATTATAAGGTATACACCAATATTACAAATTTCAGTCTCCTTCTCCGCAATCTGACATGGACCCACTGAGATCGTAAAAGCATTTTTCTTTTCACCATAGCGTTACTTTTTTTTTAAACCTGGTCAAGGTTATATCTTTAAAGCCGAAAGTGTGAAAGGTCAATGTTTATTTAATGGAAATAAAAATAAATGAGCCGTTCTACCAAAATCCCGTAGACGCTCCTGTTCGTATAAGCCATAGAAAGGTATAAAATGGAATAAGCATTAAGGCCGCCTTTCGCATTTCCAAGGGCTTTGAAGAAAGCACTTGTTACACCAGTATAGAAGATTGGGAATACTAGCTTACTATGTTATTTTAGATAAAACAAAAATCATCTCAGCCAACCAATTTGGCTTTATAAATGGCCTATCTACGGAGGATGCTGTGGCAAATTTATGTAACAATGTGATTAGCAAGCCGGATAAGAAGCAGAAATGCTTGCCTTCTTTTTAGATTTGTCGAAAGCATTCGACACGGTCTCTATTCCCACACTTATTACTAAAATAGAACGTATCGGTATACGTGGCCAAGACTTGAACATTTTCAAAGACCTGACAAATCGTAAGCAGTCTGTTAGGATCGGCACTGTAGTAAGCGATGAAGAACAAATTGATTACGGCGTTCCCCAGGGGAGCATACTGGGTCCAACGTTGTTTTTAATATACATTAATGACTTGTGTAGTCTCAAAATATCAAATTGTGATATAACTACTTACGCAGATGATACCGTTTTACTAACAAATGGAGCTGATTGGAATTCTGCCAAAGAGCATGCTGAAAATGGACTGCGTATAATTAAGAAATGGCTAACCGATAACCTACTTACATTAAATATTGAAAAATCTAAATTCATCCGTTTTAATTTACAAAGTTCTCCAGTTCTACCCGAGTCTACTAACTTATAGAAACTTCATACAGCATCAGATACCTTGGAATAGTGTTAAATGAGCGGCTTGATTGGCGTTCACTAGTTGCTCTCACTAGCCGAATTCGAAGGCTTATGTATATTTTTAGGAGGCTCAGATATACTGCAGATAAATCTACAATCTACATGGTAATTATACTGCCCTCTGCCAATCTGTACTAACCTACTGCATACCTATATGGGATGGTACCTATAAAACCCTATTTCCTATGTTGGGAACATCGCAGAGAGGAGTCCTGAAGGTGATTCATCATAAGCCTCGATCGTATCCAACCACCAAACTTCATGCTGAATGCCGCGTACTGACCGTGAGACAGCTATACATACAAAAAATCATTCTCCGAAGACTCACAGCAGCTCACAGTGCTTAGATACTCAATGTTAAAACGATATCTATTATTACAGTATCACTTTGTATAAACACCACTTTCACTTTCTCCTTCAGTTCTTCTTCTTTGGCTAGGTGGCGACTGTCAGCCAGAAGCACAATTTCAAAAATGCCACGCCAAATTAATTTATAGATATGATGCAACTCAAAACAAAACACACTGACACATCCTCACACACACACACTGTCATTTTTGACAGCGCTCACGATGATATTATTAGAAGGCATGGTTGGCTGTATCGCAAGATGGCGCACGTTATGACGTCATCTATGACGATTCACGGGACATCGTTATCGCGCTCACGCTAATTCGGTACGGGTTTAAGCACGCTCACATCGATTACATCGATTACATTCCCAACTCGGTACGCACCCTAAGATTAATGTTATAAATACAGCTGTTACTCTAGGCTTTCTAAAATTAACGAGGTTATAAAAATAATGGACCTTTCACGAATAAAGTGTGATTAGAGATAAGGCATTATGATATAATATTTTTGTAACACTTGCTGCAATATAAAACTGACAGTAACATGGGACGAAGCTAATAAATAATAAAAAACCTTTACTGATTCCAGAGCAGCAGATTAAAACATGACATGTTATATTCTACTGACATGACATGTTAAATAAAATAAAAGAAATAACGTTATGGATTTCTGAGATCCGACTACGATCTCTAGATACAGCTTACAGATAAACATTTTGACATTCAAGTATTTCGAGGAATAGGATTTCTTCAAGTAGGGTAAGTCCAGGATAGGTGCCCCACTTTTTGATAGGGAGCCATAACTTATTAATTAAAAATCTATTGGCAATACGTCTTTTGCATATGGTAACTTTGATCTTTAATCTATGATGGTACCCCTTTAGTTTTTACATAAGTTTCATAGATTTTGAAGAAATTGTGTCTTTTTTACCCTCTCAAAAGTAGGATAGATGCCTAACGTGAGGGATAGAAGACTCGTAGTAAAAATGCTTCAAGGGATAGATGCCTAACGTAAAATTCACTGTATAAATGCTTCAATATTAGATCCTAATTTAAATAAAACATACTAATTAGTTTCAATAATCAGTTTGTATTCAGCATTAAACATTAAGCGTATTTAACATTAATTTGTGACATCTTTTATAATTATATGTATATCTAGACTTATGAACAAAATAAACATTTTTTTATTGGTGAAATAAAAATAATACAGCCTTTTCCAAGCTTCCTTCAGTCCAACTAATGTGACGGGGGACCAACCCCCGGTTTTCTTTTATTTCGAGGCATTTCTTCCACCTGCAATATGAAAACATTTATAGAAATACTTAGGCATCTATCCCGAACAGCAAATGGGGCAACTATACTTTTAGCACAGGATAGATGCCTTTTTTAATTTAAAAAGAGTTAAAAAGAAAACTATAATTTATAGCATTATTTCGTGTACTTTAAACTGTAATATCAGCAAATAAATAAAAAAAAAATAGAATTTTTATCAGAGTGAAAAGATATTCGATAGTAAGTACTTACGATTATAATTTCAATGCTTGTAATGGTCTCGCCGCGGAAGATTTTTACACTCACAGGCAAAACGCATGCGCTTTCGCGTGCGATTGGCGTGGCACTGAGGTCTGTGGGGGGAGCGCTTCCTATTACTTAGTACAATTTTAGCCCAAGGGATTTCTAATATACAGTATTCAAAGCCGCGGCACCTATCCCATTGGGGCACCTATCCTGGAATTACCCTATTCGTAATTTAACTGATTATGATCTTCATAGTGTAATGTAGTATATATATATATATATAAGTGTATGGTAATAGGTACTATTGACTGGGGAACTCCTGCCGATATTCAGACAATCTTTGTTTTGCAGAAACGAGCTGATCGATAAATTTATAAATTAAGTCCGAGACACTCTCTCAGAGACAAATTTGAATAGAATAATGTTATGACTGTGCCTTCTCAGTATATTTTCTGAAAATCTTTTATATGCCCATAAAAATATAAAATTGTTTAAAAAATACAGTGATATCCATAATATCCATAATATAAATAATGAAAAGGAAACGACGACCTCATCTAATTTAAAAAATATGATTGACGTGTGTTTGTGCAAACCTACTTACAGAAATAAAATCATTTGTGTCTATTAGTGCCTTCAATAGTAGGTACAATACCCGTGAAGGAAAATATTTGAAAAAAAGAAAAAAACAACATAATTTATTAGATAACCTAATCTGACGCTTGACGGGAAATCAAATTGCATTCAGGACCTCTAAAGCCAGTATCAATCCCTCTCCCTCATTTTCTCTTTCCAAAATAAAGCACAAAACTCACCTGACTCCTGCCATAAGCTCCAAGGAATCCAACAGTAATGGTCTTATCATTGGTCCAATTCCCGTTCGCTTTGGGACACACTTTAGCTCCTCCACAATCACTGTTCACTATATCAAACAAATTCACTCCCTCTAGCTCCATCTCATCGACTGACAGCTTCACTTCAATCAAGTTTGACGTCAAGCTGGAATGTATGTTATTCAAGTATATTGAATTGAGAGTGTTTGTCTGAATGTAATCAGCATCATCTGAATTCGTTGTGTTGATCACTTCACACTTTTTATGATTGACTGGTTTATTTGCTTCTTCATTGGTATTGTTATATACATCGTATATGTCAGTATTGTTGTATCCAATATAGTCGTCTAAGTCTATATAGTTTATTTCTGTATCTTGTTTGTTTTCGTCTTCTGTAGATAATCCGATTTCTGTGAGGATGAGGAGGATGAAGACTGTGATGTGTGCCATCTTGGTTGGTCCGTTCAGGTTGGGTTCATCATTGGAGTGGTTTCTGTGAAAGAGAGATATAATTTTATATAGGGGATTAATGTGATTTAATTTCTTAAATAGCATCCCAGCATTTGGAAGCATGTCACATATGTCTAGTTTGTGAGGTCCTCGATAAACTTTTAATAGTTATTCGTTCGACAAAGTTACCAATTTTATTAAGGACAGATTTTTCAATCAACAGATAATTCTAATTCGTGGTAAAAAATTGACGTCTGACAGATTTTGTATGGAAGAACTGTCAAAAATTCAAAATTATTCCTTAGATAAAATTATCTGCCGTTGGAAAAATCAGCCCATATGCGTATATTTTCTTAAATAAGAGAAAAGTAACCGTATACCGACTACCGAAAAATAAAAGTGATCTAAAAGGTACGAGACAAGAAAATATTTCAGACAAAAATTTACAAAAATGCATACAAAAATAGTGAAGGTAAAGCTCATGCTATTAAGTATAATTTTGTAAGTGTTCCTGGCACCCAAATAATATACAGGCATACCACGACCACGTCCACCACCACTACCACCACCACGGTACCCTATGGTCACCGGTGGTAGACCACGGCTATATCTTGGCCATCTTTGTAACTGTGTTCAGCAACAAGTAACGCTCCAAGAGCATTATACCGACCCGAGATCATAAACTCTGAACGTATAAAAAGGCAGATTCATTTGGTCCGAGAGGTTATAAATAGCTTGAGAGGTCTACTTATTATTAAGACGATGGGTCTCCGTCAAAGCTCTAAAAGTGATAAATTTTTAAATTGCTCGACCGACGGAGCTGTTGTCTTTTTGAATTAGGCCCATTATCATTCGTGAAGTCCAATTCGATTTAATCAAAACACTTTCTGTGAAGTTGATTTTAGCTGACCTTAGAATATAATTTCATTGTATACATTTCGGAAATCGGCGCGTGAGGGAGCTAATTTTAAATTATAAGTATCTACAATCTACGATTACATCTTACTTCACTGAAGCCGTCCCGATTATTCTTAGAATTCTATTGTTGTAATTCTAAAGGCTTCAAATACTTGCTATATCTTTTATTATCTTTACTAGCTGCGCCCCGAGGTTTCGCCCGCGTAAATGTCGATCCCGTGGGAATATCGGGATAAAAAGTAGCCTATATGTTAATCCAGGGTGTCAGCTACCTCCTTACAAAATTTTATCTAAATTGGTCCCGCCGTTTGAGCGTGAAGAAGTTACAAACATATAAACACACACACACACTCACAAACTTTCGCCTTTATAATATTAGTGTGATTAGTGTGATTAAGTAGGATTATAGGATTTATCATATTATGATGATTGAGTCAGGAGGTGAATAGTGGAACTCTTCAGTGGCTACTAGTAAACGCCTCCAGTTTGGGCTCATATGATTTGTTTTGAGGAGTCCAATAGATTCGACAAACGTGTTTTTTAGCTTTTTTAAACTACATATTTTTTGCCATTAAAATACTAATGCTATGACATTCTGGCTGCTCATTGGTGTACTTGTGAGTACCCTCGTCGACGATGGGCTGAAAGATCTACAAAATAGAATCACATACTTCATTAATATTAAAAATTCAGAGTCGTAACTTAATCGGTTCTTATATTCAAAAGGAGAAATAAAATGGCTAGAGCTATAAAAAAAATCTTTTATTAAATGAAATCAAAAGAAAATATTTAATTTACTTCAATTTTTTTCTTCACAGAAAAATTGAGTTGACTTGATATAGACGCACTCTCGTTATTTATTCGGTGAGTAGGTACGCTTCCGCCCGCCAGTATTTTTCTAAGGAACGTGCCCTGGGCCTTGTGTTGGTAAGCACACAAAAAAGAAAGTTCACGAAGTTCCAAACAGAAACATCTGGAAAAATATAAATAAAGCTAGCTGCGCCCCGCGGTTTTACCCGCGTAAATGTCGATCCCGTGGGAATATCGGGATAAGTAGCCTATATGTTACCTACCTCCATACAAAATTTCATCAAAATTGGTCCAGCCGTTTGAGCGTGAAGAACTAACAAACATATAAACACACCCCCTCACACACACACTCACAAACTTTCGCCTTTATAATATTAGTGTGATTGAAAGTCCTGACTGACTGATATATCAACGCACAGCCTAAGCCGCTGGTCCTAGAGACATGAAATTCGGAGGATGTGTTCTTTGTGAATGGGTGAATGGGTGGTGCAGTACGTCATAATAGTCGCTAGGAAAACTCGAAACTTTTACTCAAAATGCAATTAAAACGTTTTTAGGGTTCCGTACTAAAATGGTAAAAACGTAACCCTTATGGTGAGACTCTGTCTGTCTGTCTGTCATAGCTGGATATCTCAAGAACTACTAATGCTATCAACTTGAAATTTGGAACAGTTTTAGATGACGTTTGCCCAACTATTTTGCAAATAAGAAAGAAATAAAAATATATGTATATTTTTTGCAACATGACTGAAAGAGGGTCTGAAAAATTCGAAGTCGGGCTACTAGGGCATGTGGGGTATCATAGGCTATCATAATTATGAAAGAGCGTAATTTGCACATTCTCAAATATTAACTCTTTTTTTACCGACTTTACAAAAAGGAGGAGGTACTATGTTCGGGTGTTTGTATGTTTTTTTTTTTTTTTTTTTTTTTTTTTTTTTGTATGTTTGTTCATCGATTACGCCGCCAATTGTCGACGGATTTTCAAAATTCTTTTTTTGTTCGAAAGTAGATAGTTCTGAGGTGGTCCCATTGTCACCAAGTTAGGATCTGATGATGGGATCTTAGAGAAATTGAGGGCAACCCTCAAATTTTATAGGCTCACTTATTGTTTTTCGCATATTTTATGAAGTATCTTGTGTATTTGTGTATGGTTGTCACCATCTCAGGTAGCTGGGCTGATGATGGAAGGTACAACTCCTTAACAGTAAGAAGTTACTCGAACAGGCAAGGACTGTTTTAGTAAATTGTTTTGATGTTTGATAGGGCATTTGCCACATTTGGTCTCATGATCATCAAGTCATGACCTGATGCTGCAGTCAGGATAGTCTGCAGAGTACCTAACTCCTCGACAACTAACAGCAGATATATCGTGTTTAGGCTCATTGAAAAGGGCTCGATGTGTGGATAAACGTACTGTTACTGAGGAACACCGAAGACCTGATGCTGAAGCCAGGAGCATCAGAAAAAGTACAAACCTTTAAATTACAGCACCGTAGTCGTGTTTGGGCTCATTTTAAACAGGAATAATTTTAAGTTCAATGCAATGTTGACATAAGTCTGGCCTGATGCTGCAGCCAGGATTATCAGCATCTAATCTAAAAACTAATAAAAGGAGAACTCCTCAACAATTAACGTCCCTGCATCGAGAAAAGGAATATTTTATAAAAAGGCGATGGGCAAGTTGACATTAGGCTATTATAGTAACTTAGATAAATTATAAATAGACCCACTAAAAAGCGAAAAATAAAAACTTTTTAACAAAAAAAAAAACCGACTTTCAAAAAAACACTACAAACTGAAAAATAACTTTAATTTCGGAAGTCGGTGGCAAAAACTAAAATACTGATCCCTAAGACACCGACTTCCGAAATTAAAGTTATTTTTCAGTTTGTAGTGTTTTTTTGAAAGTCGGTTTTTTTTTTTGTTAAAAAGTTTTTTAGGCCGCATAGTTTTCGACTATTGATGAAAAATGTAATCTGAAATAATTCTATGTGATAGAAGTTTATGTAAAGATTACAGGAAAAATAAAACGAAGTCTCCAAATAGCACACTTTTTCAGAAATCATCATTATAAGATACATTAGTTCCACTATCGGTCAAGAGATGGCGCTGACATGAAACTGCAATATTCTATACCACAGTGCACAGTGTCAAAATTCTCTGACGAATATAGGCATCGCCGATGAAAATTCAACGGCGCGCATATAGGTCGTCTCGCCACCTCTTCCTGGGCCGGCCATGGCAGTGCCGTCCCTCAGACACCCGCCGTTGGGAGACTGTTGCTCAGCGGTCACTATGCATGCGGCTGACGTGACCCACCCAATCCCATTTCAAAGATGGTTAAAATTATATATTTAAATGAATCACTAGGGACCCACCCCGTTTACATATGAACACGGACGGCATTCTGTTCAGGACACGTTGTTCACAATATCTGAGCAGTAACCTAATTATTAAGTACTATGTATTTAAGGACCCATTAAAATAGATGGACAAACTTTTAGAAATCATTCAGACCACCAAAATAAGGACGATGGTAAAAAAATACATAAGAAAAACGCATAGGTAGATACTTACAAGAAAAATAACCAGCTAACGAAAATACACTAATGTGCCGCCGGCAATTTATTATTTCAGGTCAAAATAAAATCACTTTAATCAGTGTTTTTTTTTTCGGTTGGATATCTTTAGTTAGACGTACTGAGCGCTGTGTTAAAATTAGACCATCTATTTTAATGGGACCCTGTATTTACATAATATATAGCCTATGTCCATCTGGAATAATATACCTTTCAAATGGTGAAAGAATTTTCCAAATAGGAGTGAGGTGGACCGATAACCATGTGAAGGCGGCCGGAATCAGCTGGATGGGGGAATCACAGAACCGGTCGATGTGGCGGTGCTTGGGGGAGGCCTGTGTCCAGCAGTGGACGTCTTTCGGCTGAAATGATGCTGATGAATGATTTTACTAAACTGTACCCATGATAAATTTAAACCTGGAACAATATGTTCCATATGTTTAGTATGTTTACTTCTAAAGTACCCTGAACTACTTTCTGAAGAAATCGCTTAGGGCTTAACTCACGCACAACTACTTTGTTAGGTGGACTATTAGGTGTTTATGTCATTTGTCATGAGTGGTACATAGATATTATTTTAATCACTATACTACCACTAAACTACTGTATCTATTAGGTACTTTCATCTAGCGAACATTTGAGTGTCTATTAAACGCAATTTTTTTCATTAAGCTAGCACTCTCAGTTTCAATGACTTTCAGGTATCTTTATGTGACCCTAATTCATTGCTCTTGAGTGTACCTAGTTGGCTTGTTCCCTAGACTTTGTTAAGAACCTAGTGTACATACAAAGATAATCATTTTAGTACTGTTCATTATACAAAACTAAGTACTCACCCAAAGGAGGACGCTCGTAAAAATCTTATCACTCGCTATATTTTCGTTTACCTATTATTTTTTACGACGCTCTGCGAATTAGTCGGTCCACTGAACATAGTACAATAATTGTCGTTTATATTCAAGTACGACTGGCGCCATTTATGTTGTTACCTAAATTGTATCTATCATTGCGTTCGAATATAATCCAGCTTGAAACATTAACAACTAAAATTAAATCCACTACTCTCTAAACGGTGAAGGAAAACATCGTGAGGAAACCGAAATGTCTTAGATCCAAAAATTCAAAGACATATGACGTCTATCAACACGCAATGGGCCCGCGTGGCGGATTACGGCCCACTCTCGCTAAGAAAGGGCCTATGTCCCAGCAGTAGGAACATCATAGACTGATTAGTCGTTCTGCAGATAAGTTAACTTAATTTTAAGACTAAGGGCAATCATTTCGTATTGTGCTTGCCGCCTTAAAACAAAAGGCTCCGTATACGGCCTCATGCGATGTGATTTGCGACAAGCGCGCGCGTGCGCGCGTTTCCTATTACCTACCGTCCGGGTCCGTCGCTCCGACTCGCGTCGCGGTGTCGCGTGCCACGCTCGACTATAAGCTAAACAACTTCTTTAATTTGTTTTCTCTGCAGTCGTTAACGCAAGGCACGTGTCGCTGTTAACGTTAAATTATATTTTCAACTTAAAATTGCATAAATTTACGTGAGGTGCGTTTGCTTCGCGCGTTTGTGTTACGGCGTCACAACAACTAAATTTGACGACAGTTTTAGGATATTCTTGTATGTGTATATTATACTTGAATAATCCATACTAATATTATAAATTTGAAAGTCTGTCTGTCTGTCTGTCTGTATATTACCTTTTCACGCCTAAACCACTGAACGGGTTTGGAAAAGTTGGCAGAGAGATAGTTTGCCTCCTGGGAAAGGACTATAATAGTTTTTATCGACATACCTCGCGGGCGAAGCCGCGGGCGGAAGCTAGTCTAATATAAATTTGAAATTGGAGCATTTGTAAGATAAGATAAGATAAGATTTATTTATTTGTATAAACATGGTATACATACAAGAGAGAGCAGTGGTGGCCCAGTGGTATCGGCCGCGACTTACGAGTTGTAGGTCGTAGGTTCGAACCCAGACAGGCGCTTTACTTTGTGTAAATTATTTCATCACCACTGCTCTCAAAACGGTGAAGGAAAACATCGTGAGGAAACCGACATGTCCTAGAACCAAAAATTCGAAGACATGTGACATCTACCAACCCGCACTGGGCCCGCGTGGTGGATTACGGCCCACTCCCTCTCACAGTGAGGAGGCCTGTGTCCCAGCAGTGGGAACATTATAGGCTGATTATGACTATGACATACAAGAGCATGCAAGATGCACAGACAGATGCAGATGCAGATGATGCTGAGCATGTAAGGGGTCAAATCCATGATGAGGTGGCAGAGACGGGTAGGAAATATTAAGTGGCAATAACCTAATCAGCTTTCAACCTTCAAATAGTTTTTCCCGCTCTGGGCGGAGCAGTGACAGAATTTTACTGACAAAAACCCACCCGTGTTCCTTCAGTAGCCTGTGCCAGGGTCCACGGTATCTCTTTCGAACAAATCGCAACCCTGGCAGGCATCGGCCCTAGCGGACCCCGTCAGTTAGTGGTGACATCTTTTTGAGGCTCGCGTGGAACACAACGCGCCGTCGATCCGGCCCGACCCGGGGCAATTGCGTAACACAATATCAGTCGGAATGGGTTTCATTTTGACAGTTCAACAACATTTATTGTGTTATTACGTGTTGAGCAGAAAAAAAAATCGAATTTGTGAAGCAATGGATTAGCAATTTGCTTCAAAATGATTCAGATTCCGATTAATAGTGTGTTACGCAATTAGGGTGCTGCAGGGTAATTGCGTAAAACACTATCAGTAGCAATAGGTTTCATTTTGACAGTTCAACAACATTCATTGCGAGGTAAACGTTGTAGAGCAGACACATTTTTCGAACATATGGAGCAATGGATTAGCAATGTGCTTCAAAATGATTCAAATTGAGAGTAATAACGTGTTACGCAATTAGGGTACTAGTGTCCTTACCGGACGGCGAGCTGTTCATTGCTCGCCGGGGGACACAGGGGTCAAACTAAAAAGTTTTAATCTTCTTTTTTTATTTTCTTTTTTACTGTCTTCATGATTAAATGTTCTTTTTTTATATTTTGTATTTGCTGTGCGTGTCCCAAACAAAGTATTAAGGAACACGGGTGGGTTTTAGTCAGTAAAAGTCTGACACACTCTCCCGCTACGCCCAGAGCGGGAGAAGTTATTTGATAATTTCCAAAAACAAAGAAAAAAAAAAGGTTTATTTAGATGTCGGGGCGCCTCCATACGAGTGCTGTAGGTAGACCAATTTTTAAAAGCTAGAGGATCTAACTCTATCTTCTACTTACATTTTTGAAATAGCCATATCTGTCAAGATAAACTCTCATTTCTTCTCCACAGTAGCCGAAAACAATAGATTTGCAAAAAGGGACCATTTAAAAAACCAAAGAAACAGCTACCTTATGTCCATTAAAATATTTAACCATATTCCAAAAGTGATAAGAGAGCTACCATTTAATTTTTACAAAAAAAAATCTAAAAAATTGGCTTCGCCAAAATAATTATTACACTTTAAAAGATTTTTTTATTTTATGGGTAAATAAGTAAATAATATTTTTTTAAATAATAAGGTAGATATTTTATTTAGTTGTACAATAGAAATGTTGTGATTGTTGTATACCTACTCCACGTGTACATTAGGTTCACATTGTAAATATTCGTATGCCGCTATTAGCGAACTTATCCATTGATACCAACCAACTTTGTACCTATCATATCCGACGAATATTGTTATATTGTAATATTATAATATGTCTTTGTCTTTGTCTAACTAAAGCAAGTTTTCCAAATAACTTCGAAGAGAAGTTTGTTTTTCAATATATTCACAAGCTGGCCTGCATGGAGCCCGACGTGACAGCAGGTCATGTGCTTTTAAACTGGCCGGTGGTCGCCACGTACAGGGCAAAGTACTACGGTAACCCCACTCCGTGAGGTTGTCAGCAACACCAAGTCGCTGCTGGCCTTCCTTGAGGAGCTAGAGTGGATTGAATAGTCGGTGTCTCCACCCGTACGCAAAATACGCGCATTGACGAGGAGTTAGTGTGCAAACACACGAGCGACACGCGTCGACGATGGAGGCAACCGTACTAAACACACGAGCGACACGCGTCGACGATGGAGGCAACCGTACTAAAACCCACGAGCGACACGCGTCGACGATGGAGGCAACCGTACTAAAACCCACGAGCGACACGCGTCGGCGATGGAGGCAACCGTACTAAAACACACGAGCGACACGCGTCGACGATGGAGGCAACCGTACTAAAACCCACGAGCGACACGCGTCGACGATGGAGGCAACCGTACTAAATCACACGAGCGACACGCGTCGACGATGGAGGTAACCGTACTAAATCACACGAGCGACACGCGTCGACGATGGAGGCAACCGTTATAGTATCTGTATATTACTGATACTGTACTTACGCTTCATTTTCATTCATTCTCATCATATTTATGATTTTGTATCCTTTTATGATTTTCTTACTAAATATTATATTTCGCACTTTGGCTGTTACACAAAATATAGAACTCGAGTAGTTTCTGTGTTAGCGCTCTGCGAATCACTCTTAAACGAATCTTCTCTAAAGAATTAGGTACCTGATTATAAATTATAATTTTTCATCATTTTACACAATAATATTCTTGTTATGACATTTAAGTCAAACGCGTCAATCTGATGTCTACTTATTCTTCTAATTTCCTATGCAGTCTAATCAAAGAAGGTCGCAGTAGGATTGTATTTTCTAAAAATCATTTTATATCGTTTTGGATAATCTAAATTTGGTTTTTATACTTAATTGCGTTGTCTACTAAATAATGAAATTCTAAATTATAATTATAATATTCTTAAACGCACTCTCGACATTAACAAGGAGGTTATATACGTCTTGGCTGACAAAACTGGCAGGTGAGACGGAGATGGCTAGGAAAAAGAAAAGGAAGAGGGAGAACGGAGGAATTCGAGAAGAACGGTTTGAAAAATTACTAGAGCGAGGAAGCTAAAAAACTCGGTAAAAAGAAAACTAAGAAAACATTCTTGTTAAGCAAAGACTACAATATGATGCTGTATTAAGGATAACGGAGAGCTGAGGTGTTTTGTGCGGACGGACTGTGTCGCCAATTCGACCCGACCGACGCCTGTTCTGCCGAGCCAATTCGAACGGTAACTGAGCCGTCGACTGGCGTCGACACCCGTTCCCCGGAGCCGTCCTGTAAGCCTACTTCCTATCCACTGTGCGTCGGAGTGCGTAGTGAGTGGGAGTGCGTAGTTGTAGGTTTATCTTTTTTTATTAAAATTTATTGAACTGTCTACTCCTTAATTATTTGTTAGGGATAAGTAGACACGACACCGTATTAAAACACACGAGCGACACGCGTCGACGATGGAGGTAACCGTACGAAAACACACGAGCGACACGCGTCGACGATGGATGGACGGCGGCAGCCGCCGACTCATCGTCGGTTGTCGCCGACACGCGTCGACGCTTGCAGTTGCCTCTTTCGTCGACGCGTGTCGCTCGTGTGTAAACACTTACGGAAACCAGCCCGTATTACCTGTTTAATTAGTCTCAAGCTGATAATGTTTTAAACAAAAACAACTACTTTACATAACAACGACTCACTTAATAAGAAATAAATATAAACAAAAGGAAAGAACGATGAAAAAGTACATAATAGGATTAGTTTTTGAGGAAAACCAAAATGTTTTAATTCAGAGCTTTTGTCGCTCAGTTTGTTTGCGGCGAAGTTCCGCATTTCTGAGCGCCACATCTAAATATTTTTCTTCAACGGACGGTACGAACAATACTTGAACAAAGTTTCATCTTGATATTTTTACAAAACGTTGCCAAACACTAACGTCTTATTATAAAGCGAGTTCTAACTTTAGTCCAAGGCTAAAACATCGAACCAGTTATTGTATTTTAAACTTTTTTCGAAAAACGTTAAAGTTCTTATTACAAAATTAACAATTTAGACTAGGGTTTCCATCTATTTTTATAATTAAAACTTTAATTTTGTCGGAATCAAGATCGAATTTCAGAAATGGCTCGATGGTTTAAGCCTGGTGGTAAATATAAACCTTGTTTTGTAATAAGGCCGCAAGAATTTCTCTTGTTTCGTTGGCGCGTTAAGTGAATAGCAATCTTGCGATCAAATACTGGGGTTGAGACATGACGGTATAAGGAGAAATTCTAAAATGAAACTCAACGCGATCAGCTAAACCACGTTCAAGTGCTGTGAAGTGTTATCATTGGTGTGGAATGTTGACACTGACAGCTCTTGAAAGTGGTTTAGATTTGTGCTGACGTTTTGTTTCATTAGTGAAATTCGCCCTTAAATATAGATAACGTTGTCAAGCGCTAAGAATTTCTCCTGTTTCATTGTTTTCCTAAATAAATACTAATCTCGTAATCATTCAGCGAGAAAAAATAAATTATATATCAAAATACTTTGGTTTAGAAATGCCTTAACATACCGAATGCGTAATGCCAAAATTCGTCGTCGGTCGAAAGTCTACGACGTCGGGGACTGAGCGGTGCGCCTCAAGTGGAGTTGGGCAGGACATCTAGCTAAACGAAGAGAGGGCCGATGGAGTAAAGCTGTGACCGAATGGTGGCCAAGTTTCGGCCAACGAAACCAGGGCCGTCCAAAAGCGCGCTGGGTTGACGATATCGCCAAAGTTGCGGGAAACACCTGGATGAGAGATGCACAGAACCGGGAGGTGTGGCAGAAGAAAGGGGAGGCTTATACCCAGCAGTGAGTGATTCCGGGCTGAAATGATGGTGATGATGAGAACATACCATCACGCCTGTATTAGGCAGAGGATAACCTATAGTACACCCACATTTCGTCAGTTGTGTTAAGTTGTGTTAATGACGCTTAACGTCAGTTGTGTTAGTGACGCTTAACGTCAGTTGTGTTAATGACGCTAAACGTCAGTTGTGTTAATGACGCTTAACGTCAGTTGTGTTAATGACGCTTAACGTCAGTTGTGTTAATGACGCTTAACGTCAGTTGTGTTAATGACGCTTAACCCAAGACTTATCTCTCGATACTATGAATTCCAGAAATATTTTCCTGCTATAGGCCGACCGCTTAATTGAAACGTTGCCTGAGGTAGCTGCGCGGTCCCCCCCGGTGGGTTCACGCATTGTCGAGGCGGGGGGGCTCAGTAGCCGTGGCTTGGTCACCCACGGTGAAGCGAAGAGGAACCCGAGGAGGGGCCGCTCGTCAGGGCTTTTGCCGACAAGCCGACGACGTAGCGGCCAACATGTAGGTTGCGGTGCCGCTTGGGCGACATCGCAACTGAGGCGGGCCGCGATTTCGTATGGGAGACATCGCGGCTGAGGGTAGAAGGCCGCGGCGGGAGAGGAGTGCCGGAATTACGGTGCGCCGCTCTCCCTACCTTCCGCGGCCTTGACGGGGTCACCACCGTCTGATGGCGGACGCGGTGGGGCCGCAGGGGAGGAGGAGTGTTGGTATGACGTTGGCCGCTCCCCCTATCCTCTGCGGCCGAAAATTGGCAGGCGGCGGGGCCAATGACCTGACCCGTCACAGGGGGACCAAGGGTGCCCAGACACGGGGTCGTCTGGCGCCCATGTGCTGGTTTGGTCCCTGGGGTGGTCACGGCGTGCTATGTGTTCAGGTGCGCCGGTGATGGGGAGTACTCCCCAGAGGAGGGTCCGGTGACGGACAGCCGCGGCGGGTTCACGGATGAGTGCTAACGCGTGCCCGTGTTCCCGCCATAAGCGGCAGAGGAGGACACCGTGGAGTTTTAGTGGGTAAGAGTCCCACATACCTGCACTATCTCCCCGTGGTGCATGCATGAGCATTTCTCCACGTTAAAAAAAAAAAAAGGTAGCTGCGCGGTGCGGGAGGAGTGATAGTTGTTACAAGTTCTGAGTTGAGTTGCACGATTTTTGACAAATGCGTGCACTGACTGGACAGGGCCACTCAATCTGTGTGGTTCTTTCCTCAATAGACCATTTCAGACACCAATCTACATGGTCTTCACATGATCTGACCAAGATTTTGTCTGGACTTTAAAAGAGACTGTGATCTCTGAGTTTGTTTCGGCCTTTCTTCTCAGAATAGTCAGATAGGAAACGTCGACCTCATCTAGTTTAAAAATTAAAAATATTATAAGTGTTTGTACAAACCTACTTACAGAAAATAAATCATTTATCAAAAAAACAATTTTGTCTTTTTAGACTTGTCTGTAAATAAATAATATGTAAGCCATCGTTGTTTTTTGACCGACGAAAAAATGGCCGACATTCTGAAGTCGATGCTTATATTTTTTTATGGCGGTATTTTGTCTAGAGACAGTCTACGAACAGTCTTACACATATTTGTCGAGGTTTAGGAGCCGACGACGTTATCTATTAATTGAACAGACCCCAATAACTTGTGCGATGACTAATATCTACACTTACTATACTACACTTTGACCCTTAGGTCCCTTCTGAGACATACCTAGGCACCACTGTTTGAAAATCGCTTTTGATGAAAAGTTAAATTGTTTGTGATATCGGTTTTACCCCTTTTAGTACCTATAGTTTAGTAATATTTCGTGTGTTATTAACTTGTATAGGTCAACACGGAATACAACATATTGTTTATTATGAATATTTGATGGAATATTCTCAGTAAAAGCAGTATTTTTGTGGAATATTTTAGTTTATTGTTTAAAATGTGTCTTGTGAAATCATTTTGTGAAAGGATAACAAGAGAGCGTTCGTAGGAAGTGGCGCCTCTAGCGGCAATAAACTTAAACATAATGTAGTGTTCCATCTAAACTAATATCCTAGAGAAAAGATTTTATTTTTGTATGTTTGTTTGATACGGTTTCACACCAAAACGGCTTATCAGATTTAAATGAAATTTGGCACATGAGTAGATCATGTCCTGGATTAGGACATAGGATACTTTTTATCCCGATATTCCTATGGTATTAAGACTTATACGGGCAAAACCGCGGGCGTAGGTAGTTTTTAATAATAACAATATTTCCATATACCACAGAGTTTCAAAAGAAATAAAGGGAAGCGTTAAGTAGAAGTTTATAGCAAACCCAAACGACAGCTTTGTTTAAGTCCCAGGTGCCTAATACGGGCGAGCCTATTGCCATAAACCAGACCCAAATCTAGACCCCAACGAATTGCGTAACACACTATATTCAGTAGCAATGGCTTTCTTTTTGACAGTTCAACAACATTCATTGCGTTATTTACGTTGTTGAGCAGACAAATTTTTCGAACACATAAAGCAATGGATTAGCAATATCCTTCAAAATTGTTCAGATTGAGATTGATAGAGTGTTACGCACTTAAGATGCGTGCTGCTGCTGAGAAGTTTCTAATGAAAAAACTCATTACTTAAGGCGAAGATTCCTTGAAAACGGTCAAAAAGCTGGTTTTTAAAGCAGTGTATCTCTTAAACCGTAAATAATTTTGACCAAAAAAAAATTATGATATTTCCAAGTCTTAGTTTAATACAGTGATGGAACTCAAATCATAATTAAACATACATTAATGCATCAAAAAAATCTTCAAATACACCTCTTGATTGTCTTTAAAAGCAGTTTATCCCTTCATTAACAATTTTAATTATAATAAAAAATATACCATTAAATTTCTAATGCCAAACTGCATCCAGTGATGGATTATTTATTATTAAATAGTTTTTTTAAATAGATAATTTCTTCATATTTTACAATAAATTACCAGTTTTGTGTCATCGCGCTTCTCTTTCTTTTCTATGCAGTCCGACAGTGACCGCGCTTTAGGTCATGTAAGCCCCTACGAACCAAAAATCGAATGATATTTCTTTGACTATTTAAACTTTTCGCACAAAAAGGTGCAAAAGCGAACTTAATGCTTTAGGCATTCTCTACCAGTCAACCAAGGGTGGTGAAGAGATTGGATGTCAGGTGCTACACCGGTATTTCTGCTCTAAAAACCATATAGACTAGGCACTCGCTTACGTGATCAAATTACCTGTCCCTATAACAAAGTAACCGAAAATTCAATCAGGAATATCGAGTAGTCACCATAGAGTGGAGCGAAAACAAATACGGATAATACCGTGTTTGTTTTCGTACATACAGTTGATGTAATATAATATTGTCTTATACAACATTATTTTTAGTATATGCGAAGCCCGAAACACGTGTCTAGTATTTTTATGTAAAGAATCTATGTAGGTACAAAATTTCAAAAATGTATCATGAAAAATCACAAAATTATAAGCTTGATAAGTTACCTGTTTGTCCGTACAAAAACATGCTCACCCGCGCCCCTCGCGCCGTGCCGTCTTGCTCTCATTGATAATAGTACCTAGGTACCTAACCGTTCGGCGCGGAGATTGGATAATCTACTTAGTGTCGCTCGGTGTCCAATTTTTAACCTTTTCTAAACATTTTTAGGACAAAATATAACATGGGGTAAAAATGATTGGAATCGATTCAGTTACTTATTCTGAACAAACTATATTCAGGTTTCGTATATACTAAAAATAACGTTGTATATGTCATAGAATATTTGGTTATGCATGGCATACTAAGATATGTCTTGAATGTTACTCTGGCGCCAGACATAATTTGATATACGCAAATATATACTTAACTAGCTTCTACCCGCGACTTCGTCCGCGTAAAATTTCACCCAAATTGCACCCCTAAGAAGGTGAACGGGGATCGTTCACCCTCTTAGGGGTGAAATGCGACTGCCTACCTGATCTCCACAACCCAGTTACTGCTGGTGGTAAAACTATTCTATCTATATACTAATAATAAAGCTGAAGAGTTTGTTTGTTTGAACGCGATAATCTCTGGAACTACCGGTCATATTTGAAAATCTTTTTGCATTTGATGGCGCAATTCTTGAGGAAGGAAGTAGGCTATTTAACATCACGCTACAACTCTTAGGAGCTGAACAAAAAGAAAGTAAGAAAGAACGCGAAAACGAACTAACAGCGCGGGCAGGCGACGCGATGCGACGCGGTGGGTCGGGGGAATAAGAAATTTCACGCGGACAAAGTCGCGGGCTAAAGCTTGTATATTTTAATCCAAAGTCGAAGGCAACCCAAGGTCCACCCACAAAACCGGCTGCCTCGATTAAAATCGAAAGATTTTTACTTGACAAATCACATCACACTAATATTATAAAGGCGAAAGTTTGTGAGTGTGTGTGTATGTGTGTGTTGGGGTGTGTTTATATGTTTGTTACGTCTTCACGCTCAAACCGCTGGACCAATTTTGATAAAAATTGTGAGGTAGCTGACACCCTGGATTAACATATAGGCTACCTTTTATCCCGATATTACCCTGGGACCGACATTTACGCGGGTGAAACCGCGGGGCGCAGCTAGTCTAAAATATTTTTGATGTCTACCGCAAATCACACCGCGACATTTTACGTCCAAGAGACCCATGGAAATGAAACCCAAAGCCAGCCTCACAATCCTGGACTGGCCTATTGCCGAAATTTGGTAGTACCTACCCCTAAGCATACCAACGAGGGCTCTAATTATAATCTATTTACACGACAAACTATCAATTATTAACTAAGTTTGCGCAACTAATTTCGTAATGTAAATCCGGCTCAAACCCAATAAGATTGGTTGAAACGAGTTTTACTTCTACGTAGGTAGTCTCGAGTGAGGTTCTATATTACCACAGTATAAAGATATACAGTATTTCGACTTCATAGAAACGGACGAAACGCGAGCTATACCTACGCGCCTCGACCTCGGGGCGCGCTCGGGATGCAGACAGTCGCGACTGTGCCGCGTGACGAACGGACGGTGTGTTGTTTTTTTTAACAATAATCGCGCGATTTTTTCACTAAAAATAAATTGAAGTAAGTACATATTTAATATGACGAGTAGGCTATATTGTGCTGTTTTTGGTTGCATGAATTCGTCAATAACGCATTCAGAGATAACTTTTTTTAAATTACCTGGAAACTCTGAAAGGTAAGACTATAAAATAATTTTACTTACTAGCAGGTAGGTAGGTACATAATGTGTCTTTTTAATGGATAAGTATTTCCTTTTATCTCCCGAAAAAAAATATGTCTGGATTAATAAATAAAGTGAATTGAGTAAAGGTAAGTGATAGACATGAGTGAAATTAGTAGTTATAGGCGGGTCATGAATCATTATACGGTAGGTACGCTTGTGTTAAAACCTCGGGGCATGTGTGTTTTGTTTTGTTAGTTTGTATAATTCAACGTAAAGACGTGGTTTTTCTTAATAATATTTATGGTAAAATACAATAACAAAACTAAATGAAAACACAAAGTAGGCAAATGTAATTAAAATGCTGGAGGCGGGCAGCCCTATCGCATGTTTACGTACCGCGCGGCTGTAGGCATTTATTTCAAGGTTACGGCCGAGTTACAATACTGTATGATCTTTATACTGTGATATTACGTTCCTAATTATTTGAAGCTATACCCGTCGCATGTCCAATTAGCAGACACAATAGAAATTCTATTGTTATCGGTACATACTCTGTACGCGCGACATACGAAGGGATAACTATCGTCGAATTTACACGCATAAAGTGTTTCCGAGTGTTTTCGAGTGGCAAAAGATTGCTTTTTGAATCATTTTGTGTTTATTAAAGTTGTTATAAATCGATACTTTCGAGAATTCGGTCGCTCTTTCGTGACCTTTTCAATTTGGTCGGCTTATTAGAGAATAGCTGATAATTATATTCTTGTTGTTGATAGCTTTCATTTTTTTTTTTTTTTTTTTGCGGATGGGAAATCATCAAATGACCCCTCCCGCTCTGGGTGGAGCGGAAGGGAGTGTCAGACTCTTACTGACTAAAACCCACCCGTGGTCATTAAGCCGTAATTGAAAGCTGAAATTAACCGTCCTCGGAACGAATGTTCATGAGTCATTTTAATTTGTTTAAAGTATACCATGTTTCTTAATGTTATGGGAACTGCGTATTCGATCGCTAAAGTTTTTAGACTAATCGTAGTCTAAAATTAATTAAATTTGTTTTTGTCTTCCTAACGAGTAAAGTTACAAAGTATAAAATTCCTGACGTCTACCACGGGTATTTATTACAGCTGTTTATTTGGTTACAAGTTTATTGGTTTACTTGCAAATCCGTTTTTTCTGATTTTTTAAACCATTTAATTACATTGGTTTACGTCAAGCAAATCAAAAACTAATGTTTAAAAAAAATTAAACAAATTAAGGTCTCTTTTGGTATTTTTTTCAAAGATCTCGAAAACGGCTCAACGCAGAAGGCACAGCCGTTTTCGAGATCTAGGAAATCCGAAAACGTTGCCGCAGCAAAATCTTAAATAAAGAACCATAACACACACAAATTTTGCTATTTACAAACATTTACTACGTAGCAAAAGCTATCTATTCATGTATTTGGTTCCGGGCTGAAACTAATTTTTGAAAACGATTTTGCCTGGTTAACGTTCCCAGCAAAATCTGTTTTTCTCAAATAACTTTAAAACTACAATTCAAACAAATTTTGCTATTAGTAAACAAATTGCTCCTCATGATACACTAAATTATTTGTTTTAGTCTCACCTTTTTAAAGCACAACATTTTGCGGAATTTTGCCAGGGTAATAACCAATAACGCACACATTTTGAACTAGCACTTTTCCCTGTGAAATTAAAACGCCTTGGTACAGGGACTGAGTAACTGTTTGCTACACTTGGTCTCACGGGGTTCGATTCACCGCTCACGAAACATATTTTTTGACCTACAGAAAATTGTTTGATTACCTACATTGGCACGAAGATCTTTAACGAGTCTTGCCGTGCGGTAGGAGTAAACTGGTTAGACATCGTCACGTAACGAAAAATCTTTATGGGGCTTCATGCCACTTTCTCTCTTTCATTTCATTTGATTTTCATTTTGCCCTCATTATTGTCTTCAGCATCTTCGACGGCCATGAAAACTTTCTGTAGGTATGTCTATTTCTGTTGTTATTCATTTTTTTTTATTATACGAGTCTGTGTGACCGCACACGTTTTTATTGTGTTGTCAGACTTATGAATGAAAACGCACTCACGATTGGCCATGCTATGGAATAAATTCCTGAAGAAAAATACATTCTCACATAACCTGTGAATTCCCGAAGGTTCAGGAAGAGGTATACCTGAAGTATACCCACATTTAACCCAGTTATGTTGAAGAGAGCAGTGATGGCCCCAACTTTCAAGCTGTGGGTCGTGAGTTTGAACCCAGACAGGCGATTTACTTTGCGTAACTAATTTCATACCGCCATAGCCCGAAGAATTGCCAAACTTAAGTGGCAGTGGGCAGGGCACATTGCTCGCAGAACAGATGGCCGATGGGGCCGAAAGGTTCTGGAGTGGCGACCGCGTACCGGAAGACGTAGCGTTGGAAGGCCTCCCACAAGGTGGACCGACGACCTTGTGAGGGCCGCAGGAACCCGTTGGATGCGAGAAGCACAGAACCGGTCGAAGTGGAGGTGCTTGGGGGAGGCCTATGTCCAGCAGTGGACGTCTTTCGGCTGAAATGATGAACTAATTTCATCACCACTGCTCTCAAAACGGTGAAGGTAAAAATCGTGAGGAAACAAAATTTCGAACACAAATGTGACATCTACCAACCAGCGGGCCCGCGCGGCAGATTACGGCCCACTCCCTCTCGAAGAGAGGAGGCCTGTGTCCCAGCAGTGGGAAATTTGTAGGCTGATTACATAATCAGCGTATTGCATTTATCATTGTGTATCCATGTTTGTATGTTTAATGATGAACTGCATCAATGTTTGCATGTCAAAATGTTAGAATGTACACAGTACAGTTTAATAAGAAACCGATAAATGTTGACAACTGAAATTTAATTTGATAAATGAGCTGTTTGTTTTCTATTAATAAAATTTAATTTTATTCGAGAACATCCATCGGTAAATCGGTTTCTTATTAAACTTGAATCCGTCGATCCTGAATATTAACTCTTTTGTTGACTGTACATACAAGGATGCTTTTATATTATTGTAACCACCTTATTGTAATACCTCACTGAGATAAAATACAATAATGTTCTTACATTCTGAGCAAATAAATGAATATTCTATTCTATTCAACCGCGCACAAGTCCAGACTCCGGACAGTTACGAAGAAAAATACATCCATCATCGTAAAACTTCGTCCGTCACACTGTCTGCGTCTTCTTAGATATAGGTACATTTATTACGCTCGAGATGTAATCGAAAGACCCAATCTCAGTATAGGCTTAGGCTTTTTAATGTTCACTCACTCATCAATTCATCATTCTCGTGCTTTTATTCCAATTTATTTGGCCCTCTATTATCGTTGTCATCGTCGTTATCATATCTCTATTATCGTCGTTATTCCAATTTATTTGTGGTCTCGTCGTCATCTCGGTAGATCCCCTTTCTAACCATATCACCATTCACCAATCCATCCATCGTGTCTTTGATCTTTTCTTTTATGTTCACTCACATGTGATCAATAAAATCATTCCTTTCTTCAAGTGTCTTGAAGAAAAAAAGAGCCCCCGCGTAGTTTATATCTGATAAGATAATTCAAAGATTATGGACAGTTCGTCTATAGGATGTCCGGCCTATGTTTATTTATTTACTAGCTGCGCCCCGCGGTTTTACCCGCGTAAATGTCGATCCCGTGGGAATATCGGGATAAAAAGTAGCCTATATGTTAATCCAGGGTGTCAGCTACCTCCATACCAAATTTTAGCAAAATTGGTCCAGCCGTTTGAGCGTGAAGAAGTCACCCTGGATTTAACACAGGGTATACCCGGATTAACACAACGTATTTTTTTTTTCCCGATATTCCCAAGGGGTCGAACCTTATGCGGGTGAAACCGCGGGGCGCTGCTAGTAAAAATAAAGAGAACAAACATTTTCCACTTCTTCTAATTAATTTTAATTTGTACCAAAAATGTGGGTACTAGGTACCCCTACACCCTCTTCTGGGAAACAAGGCGTAATATTATGTCATGTTGTACCAAAAACATAAAACTTGCGTCACTATCAATCTGATTTATTCCGGTCTGATCCCCTGAACCCCCCGCCACCTCCCCCCTCCTCGATCCCCTGCTAGTTCGTCTTCTGTTTTAATCTCTATCTTATCCACATTATTGCAAATCTATTGCTTCATATTTTATGTTCGAAAAATTTGACTGCTCAACAACCGCGTTAATAACGTAAAGAATGTTGTTGCACTGTCAAAATGAAAGCCCATGTTTGTTAGTGTGTTACGCGTACAAAACTTCAATACCTACTCAACTCCAATGTATCACGCTGTAGGAAAGACACCCCCATTCAAAAAAGTACGACCTTACTTCGTAGAACTCGTGCTAACACGAGAAGGAAGCATGTCGTAAACAGAAAACAATCAATTTCAATCAATTATCTCATTCCATCAATTGCTGAAGTTCATTGTTAACTTCCAACAAATACAAATAAAGACAGGCTGTCTTTATTTGTATTTGTTGGAAGTTAACAATCCTAAAAATGATTGCTAGGACTGTCCTATCTATCTCTTTGCAGGAAATCCATATCGATGTCGGCAAGAAAAGTGTTTTGAAAACTTTAGTTATTTTTTATTAGTTACTGACCCGGCAAACGTTGTTTTGCCATATAAATTATTTCTAGCTGCCCGGCTCTACTTCGTTCGCGTGGTGGACACCACGATTAAAAAATCGCAACGATTAAAATCGTAGTGCACGCTTAGCCTTACTTAGGTATGATTATGATATTAAATTAAAGGATCATCAACATCAGCCTAGCGTTTTCCAATGATTGTCAGACTTTCAGGTTTCTGACTACCCGTAACAAGTGTAGTAGAGTAGAGCAGTGGTGGCCAAGTGGTAACGGCCGCGACTTACGAGTTGTAGGTCGTAGGTTCGAACCCAGACAGGCGCTTTACTTTGTGTAAATTATTTCATCACCACTGCTCTCAAAAACGGTGAAGGAAAACATCGTGAGGAAACCGGCATGTCCTAGAACCAAAAATTCGAAGACATGTGACATCTGCCAATCCGCACTGGGCCCGCGTGGTGGATTACGGCCCACTCCCTCTCACCTGTGTCCCAGCAGTGGGAACATTATAGGCTGATTATGGTAACAACTTCCAAAGATCTACGAATGACAGCCGGGTCCAACGGCTTAACGTCCTTTCCGAGGCACGGAGGGGATATTATGTAAAGATGATCACCTACCCACGGACCAACCGCGGCAAGCGTAGCTTAACCTAATCAATCGACCCGTGCGGCAGTTATTACTTCGCCACAAGCCCCTTTAAAATAAAGAATTAATAATTGAAATCTTTCGCTAAGCAGACTTATAAACAATGACCAGAAAGTCTACAAAATTATTACTGGGCACGAAATATGGTTAGTATTAAAGAGCCATTTTAAAATAATTCACGGCTCATTTTCGACAATAACTCTTAGGGCTGATTTTTCAATCGACAGATAATTTTTATTCGTGGAATAAAACTGAAACCTGACAGCTTTTGTATAGAACAACTGCCAAAAATTCAAAATTATTCCCACTGCTTGGACACAGGCCTTCTCTCTGTCAGAAGGAGTGGGCCATAATCCACCACGCGCGGGTGCAAGCCGCTCATACCGTTTGACTACCAATGCCAACGGTAACGCAGAGAAGCGTCTGCGCGTCTCATTCATCGCCTTTTTGCAGTGCGCTGGGTGGTGCACTTGTCTGCCACGCTTGAATTTGCTGCCGCCCCCCGAAGTTGGCGCCCGGGGCACAGACCCTGGCTAGCCCCCCCTAGATCTGGGGCTGGCGGACAGACAGCAGAGGCTTAGTGATAGGGTCCCGTTGGCACCCTTTGAGTACGGAACCAAGTGCCAGTCGAACTCACTCGCGATGGGTTCCGCACCACCATACTATATAATATATTTTTTTTGTATTTGTTGTTTTACTTAAGAATATGCTCTATAGTTATATTAGTTAGACGTTTGTATGTATTGCCATTATTATTATTGAGCAAAAAACGCCCTTTAATTTTTAACTTTAATTTAATTGGATTATTATTTGTTGTTAAAGCGAGTACACAGCGGAGCCTCAGTAACAGGGTCCCGTTGGCACTCTTTGGGAACCCTAAAAAATATCTATTAGGATCATTCCGATCCTGATAAATTGGCCGCCATTTTTACAAAGCACTCTTTTTGTTTCGGTGCGGGATGAATTACCAGCACTTTCCAGTAAGCCGATGTAAGCACGGGCAACACGCACTGGATTTTCAACTCTCGGTGTCGGAGCCGAGCATTGAGAATCCAACAGAGCACAACCCAGCACAACAAAAAATCAGACAACAGTCTGATTTTTTGTTGTGCAGGGGACTTTCAACTCTCACCGCTAAGCAGTGAGTTGAAAATCCAGTGCGCGAAAAAAAAAAAACGCCGCGACAAAACGCGCCCATGCGTACCTGGACTAAATGATCAAGCCACGAGCCACGTGTAATGTGTAAAGCACGGAGCGAGTCGTAATAAAAATGAAAAGATGTGTTATGAATTATTTTAGACAAAGGGCTCGTGAGTTTTTTGGTATTTCATTTGTTAAGTAGGTAGGTATGCTTCATGACACGTGTAACATAAAATAATTCTGTTTTTATTGCCTCTTTAGTATTCAGTCTTGTTCTACATGGGGTGCTACTTACGATTCGCATGTTAGGAAAAATGTTATTAGGTTTAGGTACTTGGGAATCGAACCCTGTTGGGGTCTGGGGAACAACAAACAAACAAACCTAATAACATCTTTCCTTGCGTGCGGTCTGTATGATCAGGGGCCCGTCTGCTATTATAAATTCGTCATTCCAACACGATCCCCTTATCATTTTTCTAAAAGGCTAAAAGGCTACTAAATTCATAATGGTCGATCATTGGTCGGTCAATGGCACAGCACATAATACGATACTGGTAACGAATTAAAAGCAATGACTGCACAATGAAGTTCTAATGGTAGGTCACTGATCAAAGGAACTGTCAAAATTTTAGCAGATTGCCACCAAAGTCAGACAGACGATAAGTCAGTCATTCATTTGTCATTATGTACGAGATTACTATTCTATGCCATTTCTTTCAATGGAGTGTCAGTGGTTTCCAATGGTCACCACCATTGGAAAGTCATAATGACGCCATTATATTAGTAGATTACCAAACTTGTCAAAATCAACAATTATGAAATCAATGATGGACCATTCTGACACTATTGTAATAGCAGAATTGAGGCCCAGGCTGCGTGATCAACGAGCTGAGGCCCGGCGCGACGGCGCGGGCGCAGCGGCGGCTTGGCACTATGTACTCGCATCTACGGACGCTACCGCGACGGACGATACTCCTCTAAACTATCATTAACTATCTTCACCCCGCTACTTCGTCCGCGTGAAATTTCTTGTACCCGACCCACCCCGTCGCATCGCATCGCCTACTCGCGCCATTACTACGTTTTAGCTTAGCGTTCTCTTTTACTTTTTTTATGATGTTAAATAGCCTAAAGCCTTCCAGCACTGACGCTCGTGTGAGCAGCCATAAAAATAAAAGTAAACTACAACACAGCTGGGAAATGCCTCGCCGGCCGCTGCTAGAAGCGGCAATGACAACACTTTCTATACGAACCAAGCGTGTCACCCATAGATATCCGGTGTCACCGTTTACTCGTACGATAACACAATTTTTTTTTTTTTACGCAATTTATTGTACAGACGCCAGCACATCAAGCTGCTACAATCTGTCAAATCTCTTTAATAGATTTTCAACTTTATTGCTAAAGTATAAGGTTCAAAGTTGATTAGGAAAATTTGACAGTTTCGGGTAGCTTGATGTGCTGGCTTCTGTACTTAATCTATTTATTCATTTAATTTTTTTTTTCAAGTTCCTTCATTACACATAAATTCACATACCTATTAGATATCTGAGGGGCAATTCTCGTAATTGTAAGAACGTTCACAGTCTGACCTCAGTCTCAATCTGTCAAAAGATACTGCTAATTTCCCCTACATTTTGACAAGTTTTTGACATTTGTTTGTCGCCGAGATTTTGAACGTTTTAAATTACGAGAATTGGCATTCTGAGGTCATCGGAAAAACCTGACTTGAGATTGCATTCCACCAGTGTCAATGACAAATCTTTTACTGAAAGCAGTCCGGTTATGGAACATCAACCACTAATTTATGAGTGATCGATGATATGGCATGACTTGCCCGTGTCGGCAAGGCGAGCTCAATCTTTGTCTACTATTAAAATTATGATAAAAAAAACTTCCTCTTTTAGATTTTCTTTAATCCTGTTTAGTGATTATTATTATTTATCTATTTATATAGATTAGTATATGCTGTATGTATTTATTGTATTATGTAAATGGTACACCTACAGTATTCTCTCTCCTTCCCCTTTTAATCCATCCAAAGGTTGTCTTTGAAAAATCGCTCTTAGGGATAAGACCGCCCATTGTGTCAGCTTTTGTACATTTAAATCTGTAATTTATATATTGTCCATTACAAGAGTATTCGATAATATATTCGAGTAAACCAACCGCTTGGCGATGTCCCGAAATATTCGTTGAGCACTCGGACTCCAAAAGGCCCCTAGTGTTTCAACCCCAAACGGCTCAAACATATAGCTCCCAATAAGGTTGTTATATTTGCGCCGTTTGAGGTTTTCTGCTCCTGCAGCAGCCGCATCCATAACTCTGTCTGTCTGTCTGTATGTTACCTATTCACGCCTAAACCACTGAAAGGATTTCGATAAAATTTGACAGAGAGATAGATTGCATCGCGGGGAAGGACATAGGATAGTTTTAGCGACATACCTCGCGGGCGAAGCCGCGGGCGGAACTTAGTAAATAAATAAAAGTTTGACAAAACCAAATTCTAACTAAGGCTGGATCCAAGGTCAGGACATAAGTCCTGAATGTGTAAAGTCTAGGTAGTCCTAGACTGTATATTAAAACTGCGCACTTAGTTATCAAACTTTTTACTAAGAGCGTCATTAACTAAGTGTTTTGCCCACGTGGGGTCCCCACGCACTAACTTAATGGCCTTTAAGGTATAATATAGCCCTTCGTGTGTAAGTAACAACAAAGTTTTATTAGACCATTAGTCTTCTCCTGCAACTTAAATAAAAAAGTGTCAAATGTTTTTTTTTATTATTATTATTATAAAGGGTTCTTTAGTATTGATACTTATTTTTATGTCTTGAAGAAAAGCCGTTAAAATAGGTTTTACATTTTATGAGATTTCAACATACATTTACATTTAAATCGCTTTTAAGATTTGCCATCCCTGTACTAAGGCGAATCACACACTAACAACGCGCCTCGGGACGGTGCGCCGAAAACGGATCTGAATTCACGTGGAACGACATTTTTATTGACAAAGATATTTTATTTTGCAAATAGAGGTACTATAGAGGTCCAGATGGGAGCCTCACAAATATAATTAAAAGGCTTTGACTTGAATGAAATATATTAACGACTTCACATTATCATGTTATTTGTAGCACTGCTTCTACTAAACAAAAAAAACATTAGAATATTTGAAATTGAATTTGAATTGCTTGAACATTCGAATGGAACACACCGGCAATTATAACCAGCCTGTACTGGTAAAGGTAGGGCTACACAGCCTCTACAGTACAGTACATGGTGACAGAAAAATAGGTTCAGCCTTTTACCAGTAGGCATGAAAAGTTACAAAAATAAATACTAATCCACTAAACTAATCTGAAAGAAAGAAAATACTACTATTTGTGGTAAATAAGATGCCAGCCCTTCGCGTGTAAGAAACGACAAAGTTTTAATAGACCATTAATGTCCTCCTACAACTTGAATAAAAAAGTACCAAATGTTTTTTTTTTTATTATTATTATAAAAGGTTCTTCAGTATAGGTACTTATTCTTATGTCATAAAAATGCTTTAAAAAATGTACCTAAAGCCTTTTAACGAGGTTGCAACAAACAGCAGGGTAATTGCGTAACACACTATCAGTAGCAATAGGTTTCATTTTGACAGTTCAACATCATTCATTGCGTTTTTTACGTTGTTGAGAGGACACATTTTTCGAACATATGGAGCAATGGATTAGCAATATGCTTCAAAATGATTCAAATTTAGAGTAATAGTGTGTTACGTAATTAGGGTGCAGAACTGAGTCGTACTAAAAAGGGTCCACACTGAAAAGATTGAGCTCATACAAGTAATAGTGGTATTTCCATGCGATTCAAGACATTTGTGTCACAGGCAAGACCATCTTTTGACGCGGTAGGGTGAATCAAAGATTTAAATACTCGCGGGCACGATTTTCGCCACATGGCGAAATTCGACTGTCTAACTGGCAACTCGGCTAGGCTGCAAGTGACGAAAAAATTTAACTATCTAAATGGCAATTCGGCTAGGCCGCAGATGACGAAAAAAAATCGACTGTCTAAATTGTAATTCGGCTAGGCCGCAGGTGACGAAACTCGCAAATTCCAAAATAGAGTTGCTACACGAGTTCTCAGTTCTTTAGCCCCTAAATACTTCCTACAAACTTTCCATAACGGATCGACTGAATATCTCCTCAAATATTAAACTAAGCTTTATTTATATCCAAATCCGTATTATCCCATCTCGTACTACATTCAAGGACGGTCGTTAGCATCTAAAGCCTCGTGTTTTCCGAGATATTGCCACCAAACAGATATACGCAGAAGACCCAGATAGTACAACACATAATCAGTCTATAACTTTCCGACTGCTAGGACACATACCTCCTCTCTGTGAGAGGGAGAGGGTCATAATCCACCACACGGGTCGAGTGCGGATATCAATGCGGGAAAAAAAAAAAAACAAAAAAAAAAATTGATGCACATACGGCTGCACACTCAAGTTCAGATAAAATCAAATTACAATAAGTACAGACGCCAGCACATCGAGGTACTACAATATGTCAAATTTCTTTAATAGATTTGCAACTTTATCGCTAAAGCATAAGGTTCAAAGGTGATTGGGAAAATTTGACAGTTTCGGGTAGGTTGATGTGCTGGCGTCTGTACATTAGGCTCTTCAAAAACACTGACCGACGAAGGTGACGCGATAGCATTAAAGACACTCTATTTAATACAATTATTACATGACCCATAAAAAAGGTTTTTTCATAAACGAACCCGGTCTCGCAAACTACTCTACTCACTGGTTGTAAATAATAATAAAAATAATTAAAGTATCTACTCGGTGGTCGAGTGGTCGCAAGCGCTACTGCTGAGCATGAGGTCCTGAGTTCGAGTCCCAGCTTAGGCAAAGTAACTGGATTTTTTCCATTTGGTATTTCTTAGTAGCAGCACAGAGTCTGGATTTGTCCAAGGGACATAAACATAACTTGTAAAATGGGTGAGCTCTGCCAACCCCTTCGGAGAATATAGGCGGGATGTTATGTTTATTATAATTCTAAAAGTAATTAGTTTTTAAACAAAAGGCTGAACAAACAAAATGGTGCCTACCTTTGAAACCGAATGCGCGCCAGCCGAGCTTGCGAGTGCTAAACCCTATGTACCATCTGACGGACCACTTTTCAACCTTATTACTAAGTGCATAAGGGTGAAAAGTGGTCGACCGCCATTGTCCGCAGTTGTACCTACAGCCTGTTCTAATTTGATTACAACATCAAATAACTTAATAGGTAATACAATCAGTCGTTACTTTGTGAAAACCAGAGACAATGTAATTAAGTTGCAATTACCAGAATTAACATCATTGTGTTAAATCTGCATACTCGTTAATAAGTTAACGCAACAAATTTAATTTTGGTTTCAAGCACAGAATATAGGTTACAGTTCAACACACAAGTACACAACACGGCTTATCATACTTCTATCTACTATTTAGTATTTTGTTCTGCGTTCATGTATAAATAGTCAGCTTACAAAATTTATCACGATTCTGTTTTATGATTATTAATATTAATTATTTAGTTATTCTACGGGTAGCTTCTATTGGGTTCCATTATTCTAGAGGGGTCCGTGGCTGAATAAAAAAAACAGTGGCACTCCGGGAGTGCCGACAGAAGTGAAAACAAAACACAAACAGAATACTTTGCCATCACTCACTGACATATCGGATATACATTAAAACCGAGTACATCCCGAGGACAGCCGAAGACATCTGAATGTAGCTCGGTGTTGGTTACGGTAACAGTGTCGCGAGTTCAATAGTTTTTCCCCATCTCAAAAAATGCCCAACACGCCTAAAGAAGTTTTCACTTCAAAAGTTTTCATTCCAATAACGGCCGCAAAGCTTGCCGCGGTTGGTCTGTGGATGGGTGACCATCTTTAGATACCGAGACCCCTCCGTGCCTCGGAAAGCACGTTAAGCCGTTGGTCCCGGCTGTCATTCGTGGATCTTTGACAGTCGAGTCGCTACGGGTAGTCAGAAGCCCGAAAGTCTGACAACCCGTCTTACCAAGGGGTATCGTATTACCCAGTAACTGGGTTGTGGAGGTCAGATAGTCAGTCGCTCCATGTAAAACACTGGTATTCAGCTGCATCCGGTTAGACTGAAAGCCAACCCCAACATAGTTGGGAAAAGGCTAGGCAGCTGATATTCTACGAGACCTTAATCCCAATTATCATTATCTGCCTAGACTTTTCCCAACGACTTTAGGGTCTCGATGGACCCGCGTGGCGGGTCATTTGTTTCATTTGTCCTTTGTTCACGGCATGGTTTCTTTACGTTATGGTGTATAGACCGCGCCGTAGTGAAAACGTGTCTGTCAAAAAGCTTCAATAAATGATCCAATCAACACACATCGTTATTCACGGCACGAAAAACGTGTGTTTACAAATGGCTTTAACGGCCCACGCCCTCTCACATAAATTAGGCCTGTTTCCCAGCAGTGGAAACGCTACGGGTTGATGATGCTATAGATACTAATCTCCTTGTTCGTTTGTATTTATCTGTGTATGAGCTTCTTAAAATCGACATTCTCTGTCAGAGATACTCTTCCTCCTCCTACTTACTATGTACCACCAAAGGAGCATCGCCCTGCAGGGTGTAACCTTCGGTAGTCCACTTGGAAGACCCTGAACCGTCTCTGGACAAAACTAGGAAGATGTAAGTCCAACCTGGTAAAGTAGACCTTGACGGAACAGCAGCAGAGTGTGACTGTGGAACTATATCGCAAACCATGCTCCATTCTGTACTCTGTGACCTAAAACATGCAGTCAAAGTGATCTCTATGCTGCCACTGATAACGCCGTGGAATTGGCAAAGTTTTGGGCCAACAAGATATAAAAGACAGGCTGCGACACTAAGAAGAAAAAGATTTGTGTATGTTTTGAACATAAACGCGCCACGCTACTGACAGAGTAGAAACAAACAAAACGATGCCAATACCGACAGATATAAATCAGTAAGATCGGCAATAGAGTCTGTTTATCTATGAGGCCATAACAGTTTACTACAAGCCAAGCGGTTGCCAAATCGGAGCGATTCTGATAATATCTATACGATAAACAATAGGCTCGCCTCCTATTAAATGGGACTTAAACATAACTAGCAAAATGGCACATCAAGCTACTACAATCTGTCAAACTTCATTAATAAATTTTCAACTTTATCGCTAAAGCATTAGGTTCAAGGTTGATTGGGAAAAAGAAAAATCTAACGGCGGGTAAACAAATGAACAGCTGATTTGAGAAAACCAAAATGTCATGGTATATTATAAAATTAATTTGAATATGGAGTTCTAAATAGAATGAAAGATCTTCACAACAGCCAGTATCAAAAATCGGGTAATAATTTTATAGGTAAGGACCTAACATATGCCAAGAAACTGTAATTGTGTAAACGGAGCTTTACACAACCATAAAGGCGAAAGTTTTCAAAGACCGAGTTATTAACACAAACAATAACATAATACGATCAGCAGCCCGTCTTCCAAATGTAAACAAAGACAAGACGTAGACAAACAAAGAGAAAACCTAATGAAAGAAAAGACCTTTCTCCTCAAAAGCCGCTATAATAACACATTCATTCATAATGATGAATTTAGACAAACAAAACTAATTAAACCAGTGGAATAAGAGCTGCGAGACATTTATCTTGTTTTCTAAACAAGACTTTTGAATAAATAATGTACCTATAGTTTCCGCCTGTGATACAGGTTTATCATAGTACAGGCATCTAACATTATTATACCTTTGAAAATAATTTCTAAGACTTTATGTAGGTAATAATTTTACCAATGTTAATACTAATTAAAACATTAAAACATTTATTATTTCATTCTTTCAAAAGATTTAATAAGACTGTCATGAACTGAAACGATAAATCTAAGAATGTCTGCGTTTTAAATTTATTCAGCAGCTGTTAGTGTCAACATGAACATGGTATAATAAGTAGGTAAGCAGAGATTTTAAAGTAGATAACAAATAACTGAATGTGAGAAACACAGAACCGGGCGAAGTGGCGATGCTTTAAGCCCTATGCCCAGCAGTGGACGTCTTTCGGCTGAAATGATGATGTAAAATCATCATCGTCTGCCTAGCCTTTTCCCGATTATGTTGGGGTCGGCTTCCAGCCTAACCGAATGCAGCTTAATACCAGTATTTTACATGGAGCGACTGCCTATCTGACCTCCACAACCCAGTTACTGGGTAATAAGATACCCCTTGGTAAGACTGGTTGTCAGACTTTCGGACTTCTGACTGTCAAAGATCCACGAATGACAGCCGGGACCAACGGCTTAACGTGCTTGATGATGCAAAATGCAAATGATTTTAACATTTTAAAGTAAAAATTAGTAAAATCCTAACATATTTTTTGTTGTTGATGTTGACCTATCTTTTCCCACTGGTGGGCAAATATATTTCCAGTTCTCTTTATTCGCTGCCTTCTCCGGCCAATCTGGCAAAATCGAGTCCAAATCATCACACCAACTTTTCTGAGGCCTGTCTCTGTGACGACGCCCGTCTCCAGACAATTATCTTATTATTATAAAAATAAATTCGGCATGTGATTATCCCACTTCAGGGGAAGGCATCTTCTTATGCGGATAAAGTAGGTCTCTACAAGCATTGATTCTAAGTTGAGACTGCTAACCACTCAGATTCTTTCATTTATTTGCCACACAATGATTTCCTTTACCATAAGTTAATAGTGCCTATTATAAACCTCATAAATGGCAGTTATTTAAATTGAAGAGTCGTCGTCTTCAATTGTGAAACTCGAAAATATCTTTCTGCTGACTCTATTACAACTTTATCTTAATATTATCGCTCGAAACTGTAATTAATTTCTCATTCATTCAACATATTTTTACATCGTTCGATGCCTTTCTACGGTTTACAGTGCCGAATTAAGACTACTTGATGCCCTAAGCAATCCACGCCTGTAGACCCTGCTATCCACTAGTCACCACGTATTTTTTCAAAACAACGACGAGCTATTTGTAAAGATTGGCGCATATCGGCTAGGCGTATATCTTGCTGATAAACAGCCTTGCCTTTTATGTGCTAGCAAATACGTTTCGGTGCTGTTTCTGCCTTATTGTGCCCCCCGAGGCGTGATGCCCTAAGCAATTGCTTAATTTGCTTATGGGACTGACGGTTTATGGCTTCAATGTAAACAATGTGTTCAAATTAGAAAGAAAGATCAAAGATTACGATTATAAGATTATTTATACTCCGCTTCATGTTAATCACGATCTATGAATAATGTGACTAATAATTGAATATTTATTTTGTTTATTGTTATACAAAAGTCACATTAAATAAGTTGTAACAATAAAATGTTACAACACATCTATGAAGTGTAATATTTTCATGACACTTATCATGGTATTCAAACAAAATAACTTCCGATACTTACAAAAAAGTTCGAAAAACCACACGAAAGTTCCGTTCCAAAATCCAATTCAATGTTCACTAAACTTTATCACATTTTCATCCAAAATTCACCATAGAACCAGCACAAAATAGTCACTGTTCACAGTTGACATGAGTTAAGTATTATTTACGAGTCTCGATTTGTTTCAAGAGCGACGCGCTCTCCAGCAGGATAGGTCTGCACACGACGACTTGCCGCGGTAGACTGGAGTACAGGACTGAGGCTAAACTCTGAAGTGTCGCTTCGTGAAAATTATCGTGCGTTTTTTTTTATACTAGCATGTGGAATGCCGATTTAATGCCTTTTTAGTCTTTTTACAAAACAAGGGTTTTCTTTTCTTTTCTTGAATGAGTCAAAAACCACTCCGTGCCTCAGAAAGCATGTTAAGCCGTTGGTCCCGGCTGTCATTCGTGGATCTTTGTCAATCTTTAGGGGTCGTCAGAAGCCCGAACGTCTGACAACCTGTCTTACCAAGAGGTATCGTATTACCCAGTAACTGGGTTGTGGAAGTCAGTCGCTCCATGTAAAATACTGGTATTCAGCTGTATCCGGTTCGACTGGAAGCCGATCCCAACATAGTTGGGAAAAGGCTAGGCAGATGATGATTTTATTGTGACATGGTTTTAAGCATCGAGCCAGTTTTTGTAACAAGAACGTAAGGGTACCTACATACCGTCGATGCTCGCGATTGCGGCCGCTATCTCGCTACC
Organism: Oligia strigilis; assembly: GCA_951800025.1. Classification (NCBI taxonomy): domain Eukaryota; kingdom Metazoa; phylum Arthropoda; class Insecta; order Lepidoptera; family Noctuidae; genus Oligia; species Oligia strigilis. The sequence goes on from OX637547.1 coordinate 3,675,720, forward strand.
TCGATGTTGATACTAAGAAGAAAGAAATAAAAAAAGAAAATACGTTTATATGCGGCACACATGAAAAAAAAAATCAGCAAACAATACTCGCTATTTGTACATAGATGGCGGTGCGAACACTTCGGTTCAGCCGCACCTGAAGGCTCAGTTGCCCAGTCCTGTGTTTGAGCTGTACCTACTCTACCTCCTCCAAAAGAACAAGTTGAACCGATTTAACCAATCACGAGTTAGATCACATCGATGCTTGCCGTGACCGCGATGTAAAAACAAAATATTTTGTTTTAACATTGGCACCGAGGTAAACCCCGAACAGTCCGCGATGTACCGCAGTAAGGTGTACAGACGCCAGCACATCAAGCTACTACAACCTGTCAAATTTCTTTAATAGATTTTCAACTTTTTCGCTAAAGCATAAGGTTCAAAGTTGATTGGGAAAATTTGACAGTTTCGGGTAGCTTGATGTGCAAAACTACAGTTCAGTAATTTTGTATTAAGCTAATTTTATTTTTATAATTATTCAGTACCTTGTTCTGAAAATCAACCTTATTCCGTAATAACACTGTTTAAGTTTTACTTTATAAATACAAAAGGAATCTTTAACACAATTCTCGTAATTTTAAGAAGTTTCACAGTCTCAGATATCAGTCTCAATCTGTCAAAAATACCTCTAATTACATCGTCTACATTTTTGACAAGTTTTCGACATTGATTTTATCGCTGCATTGAGATTGATAAAATTTAATCAAAACTATTATAGATAAGTCATATTGTATGTTCATAAATAATTTGGCATTGATTGATTATTGTTTATCCATAAACTTTAAAAATAACTTCTAATGAAAATTTATTGATAGACTTGAATAGATTACAAAAAGATGGCTGCCTTCGTGTAGGAGGGTCTACGGGCTACGCGTTCGTAGCATATGACCGGCTACGCCGTAGCTTGTCGTAGACATTGAGATATTTACCGTGTGGTTCGAAATTGAAGCAGCATGAATACCAAAACCTCGCTCCGCCGAGCCGTTTCCACTAGAACTGCGCCGAGCGAGGCTAGGTAAATGAAGTGATTCTATTGGTTCTTAACCTTTTGAACGCCATTGTCACATATACGTGACAAGCAAGCGCGTGCCCTGTACGCCAGCGACACAAATATGTGACAAAAAATGCGGTGCACTTTATCACGAAATAAACAATTAAATCATTGCTTTTGTGTGTTTTTATTTGTATACCTTAAATATTTAAAATTGTGGCTTGGCGTGGAGGGCACGCGCGTGCGTTTATGCTCTGGCGTTCAAAAGGCAAACACATCCCTCGCTACACATCCTCGCATATCCCTGGTGGAAAGGCAGCCTAAAGGTACACATACAACTCGTAAGTCGTGGCCGTTTCCATGGGCCCCCACTGCTCATTAATGTAATAAATGTATGGACATAATACACTTGTGTGCAAAAAAATCGACCCTTTGATTTGAAACAATAGGTATAATTCGACAAGTTTCACTAACAATATGCGACATCATTTTTAACTTTATTTTATTTTTATAATTTGTTTTATAGACGCCATACACCTGTCAAAATTTCAAGTTTCTACCTATTACGGCTCAAAATATGACACTGACGGACGGATAGCAGAACCTTAGTTATAGGGTCCCGTTGGGGCCAACGGTAACGGTAGGTAGGTACGGGACCCTAAAAACGCTTTTCAGTGATAATGTCAATGAAATGTCTCCAACGTCACAAAAAGTCTAGTCTCTCTAAAGTTTGTTTTTGTTTCTAAGCCACAAAATTATTTGTTTGTTACCACGTCAATCAAAGTTTTTAAGTCGGCGCCATCGCAATCGAAATTAGGTCAACTCCAGAATATTTCTTACTAAATGAAGAAAATAATGTTTTAGTCATTTTCACATAATGCAAACAATTGTGACGGTGTGGCAAGCCGGCGCGCACAGACTGACGCCTGACGGCAGGGCTTGCCAAGGCAATGACAAGAGAGAGGGGACGCCAATGAGTACTCCTGTGGCGACCCAAGGTCACGCGCATTGCGTTGAATAAAGACTGCAATTTGGTAACGTAATGTAGGTTATTTTCTTTATTAAGTTTTCTATTGAACCCCCTCAGCCAAGTTTTGATATCGAACTCAACCATCTCTCCAAAAATTCCGGGAACAACGTAAACTTTCAAAACGTAAAGATTCAGCAAAGATTTTTATCACACTAATATTATAAATGCAAAAGTTTGTGAATGTGTGAGTGTGTGTGTGTGAGAGGGGGTGTGTGTGTGTGGTTATATGTTTGTTACTTCTTCACGCTCAAACGGCTGGAATAATTTTGATAAAATTTTGTATGGAGGTAGCTGACACCCTGGATTAACATATAGGCTACTTTTTATCACACTTATGCGGGTGAAACCGCGGGGCGCAGCTAGTAAATAATACAAACAGAATCGAAAAAAATAAAACATAACAAAAATTATTTATTTCAGTGTTACAACTTTAACAACCGAGCGCCCTGACTAGGCTGGCTCAGAAAGAAAATAGGGATCCCCTTGTATTGTGACAGGATCTTCTTCTTTAAGTTTTCTACCTCGCTTTTCTTTACCTGAAACAAATGAAGATTGTATACGTAACTTATCACATTTGTAGCGGTATTATTATTTACTTGTATAATAATTTGTGGAAACTATTTCTGGATTGTGTTTAAACTATTTGTATACTTAAGTTTGTTATTGCATCTGTTTGTTTCCCAAATAAAATAAAATCTACAACGCCACATGCGAACAACGCGTCATACTGACGTCACGCAAAATCCTGCATCGCGCAAGCAGAGTTTACCGGAGGATCCTCCCTTTTCTATTGAGGTTGAGTGAACTTTACACCCTGTTCTTCATACCTCTCATTTATGGCGATTTCGACCAAACTTTATATCGACGACATGTGACTACGACAGCTCAGCGACTAGACGCAACGACAGGTTGCGGTCGACAATTTTCATACATTTTGTTCAAAGATCCACCATACGTGTGGCGTCGCGTTGCAGAATCACATTGACATGCTAGGGGGGAGTTGCACGCTCTCGCTACTTGTCGCAGCGAATAGACGCACGGTGTACACACACACCCGACGACCTTCGCATGCTACAGTCGCTGAATGATCGTTTCCTGCACGATGTCTGTCGTAACGACTAGTCACAGACGTAAACGACAACTCAGCGTTTTGTACCAGCGACAAAACGCATGGTTTGCACCGGCACTAAGCATATTCTGTGACGATGAATAATTAATCGTTGGTAACAAAATCAGCCCTTAGTGCGTGACCGCAAACATATGATTCCGTAAGGAACAAGAATCCGACAGCCTACAGTTACTATTGGCACTAATTAATCAGGTCAATCACTCAACTAGGTACGTTTCTAATTTAGGACTACACTTCTCATGTCAAAAATGACTAAGGAAACTAGAAAAAAGATCATGAACTAATAAGATCCTTATTGCACTGTAAAGGTTGTCTGCAAAAGACGATCTTTGTGTAATGCAGGCTGGCAATAAATTAGCTCTGGTTGCATTCGAATAGTTAAGCAAGTTTAGAATGAGCTTTAAAATTTTTGTATTAGGTTTTTTTTTGGATGAAGCAGTGACGATATAGCCGCGGTGATGTAAAGACGTTCCCTTGGAATAAACGCAGAAAATATAACGTTGTATGATTTTAACATATTATTATACCTCGAGCACGACACTTTATTTTATTCTTGCTTTGTAGAATATGTTCTGTACCTTGCCTTTTAATCTGTGCTAAATAAATGCATTGTTTTACTTATTTTTCTTCTTCATAAGTGTTACAAGATCTTGTTTTTATATTAGGTAAACTAAATAGCTATGAGTTATATCTAAATAGCCTAGCCACTTTCACATGGTTTTGTACTGAATGGCAGGATAAATCGGATAAGCCGGGAGATTTGTTCTGTGAAAGTTTTCAGACATATCCATTATCTTCGGCGCCGGGTTACTCTGCGTCAGATAGCGTGAGCATGAGAAAAGGAGCTAACCGTTATGTTTTTTCAAAAATCATCTATACAGATTAGGCTGAGTAGCGGCACTTTTTGAACGTTAAAATGACATAAGACAGTCCCCCAAAACGCTAGCGCCCTTCACCACTTTCTAAAGTTTTAGACCCTTGGCGCGGCCACCTCATTTATCATATTGATATACATATTTACTGCTCTAATAATACACCTTGATGAAAAATTTGGAAATTCCAGGAGATGGCCTCAAAAAGAAGAAGAAGCTGAGAAGAAGACCAAGAAGGTGCAAATTACTCCCCAGCATCTGTCTGTTAAGTCTTTAAACCCCTTCGCTGGGGAGTAGAAGTGGTGCAACATACTCCCCAGCATCTGTCTGTTGAGTTTAGATACCCCTCCGCTGGGGAGTAGAAGTGGTGCAACATACTCCCCAGCATCTGTCTGTTAAGTTTAGATACCCCTCCGCTGGAGAGTAGAAGTGGTGCAACATACTCCCCAGCATCTGTCTGTTAAGTCTGATATCGTAGTAAAACCCTTACCAAAGTAACAACACATCCCCCAAAGCCGCCGCCGGTCATCCTAGCTCCATACACTCCGGGTGCTCCCCTGACGATGTCCACGATCTGGTCCAGTTCAGGACAGGAGACTTCCATCAGCTGACTAAGAGACTCATGGGACTGGTAGAATAGTTCACCGACCTGATTGTGGAAAGAAAACACAATTGATTATTATTGACTTGGTTTGAGTCTCAATAAACTATGGGATCTGTAATCCTTTGGGTTGCCTGATGACAGATGTGGTATAAAACGTTCATAAAGAAAATTACCAATAACACGACTCTTAGTCAAACAATTGGTGGAGGGGCTTGTGGCTAAGTAATAATAGCCACACGGGTCGATCGATCAGGTTTAGCTACGTTTGCCGCGGTTGGTCCGTGGGATCTTTACATGCCAAAAACACTCCGTGCCTCAGAAAGCATGATAAGCCGTTTTGCCGACCTTTGTCAGTCTTTAGAGGTCGTCAGAAGCCCGAAAGTCTTGTTGTCTTACGAAGGGGTATCGAACCCAGTTACTGGGCAATACGATATTGCCCAGTAACTGGGTTGTGGAAGTCAGCTAGGCAGTCGCTCCATGTAAAATACTGGTATTCAGCTGCATCCAGTTGGACTGGAAGCCGACCCCAACATAGTTGGGAAAAGACTAGGTAGATGATGATCTTAGTCAAACGATTGGTGATCGCAGTACATTGTTATCAGTAAACAAACTGCACTGATAAACATCCTGATGTTATCGTTTACACACCTTCAACAACACATTATCAGCAATCAGTCGAAAGTCCAACGCTGGACATGGCCTCACTCAAGCATCACGACATTGACCAGTTCTGAACCTTCTTCACGAGATCGGTGGTAGGGGCTCATCCACGCTGAGCCTTCTAACGAGAACATCATCTATCTAGCCTTTTACCATCCATATTAGGGTCAGTTTCCAGTCTAACCGTATGCAGCTGAATATTCGACAACGAACATTACGTCACACACAAATATTCTACTTGAAGCCTCTCTGCGGCGCGTACGAGTTCCACGCGCGCCTCAAAGAGATGTCAGCAATAGTAAAGGGGCCCGTTAGGGCCGAAGCCAGCCGGGTCAGCGGGATTGTCCGAAAGGGTTACCGCTACCCCGGAACATAAAGAGCCAAGGAAGGAACACGGGAGGGTTTTAGTCAGTAAGAGTCTGACACTCCCTTCCGCTCCACTCAGACCGGGAGGGGTCATTTGATGATTTCCCACCATCAAAAAAAAAAAGCCTCCGTCATGTTTCAAAACTTACTCGTTTGAAGTCCCTCTGTTTCATGGCCCTGGCCACTTCTTCTGTCCTGCTGATCTCTTCGACGACATGCTTGGCTCTCTTCAGCACCAGCTCGTCACAGTTCTGCTGTTTTAGTTCTGCAAATAATCACATCACACTAATATTATAAAGGCGAAAGTTTGTGTGTGTGTATGTTTATGTGTTTGTTACTTCTTCACGCTCAAATGGCTGGACCAATTTTGATAAAGTTTTGTATGGAGGTAGCTGAATCCCGATATTCCTACGGGACCGACACTTACGCGGGTGAAACCGCGGGGCGCAGCTAGTATTCATATAAATACACGGTTTAGAGTTAATTTGAAGCGTCTGTCTTAAAAGGTTTCTTTATAAAGATTAACTCTCAATAGAATAGAATACTCTTTATTGTGTATTAATACCATATAAATTACAGATATAAATGTAGAAATTTTACAAAGGGTGACACAATGGGCGGTTTTATCGCTAAGAGCGATCTTTTGAAAGACAACCTTCGGGTGAATTAAAAAGGGGAAGAAGGGACAATACTGTAGGTGTACAATTTACATAATACAATAAATACAAACATAACGCATATTATACTAATGTATATAAATATACAGTGCCCTCCAAAAGTTATTTGACACTTGTCTACTTCAGCTGTGATGCCACATTATAATTTAAATTTCTGGTTACAAATGTTTGAACTTATCACAACTTAGACTAATGAACTAACTAATGAGGAGTTTATTTTTTTCAGAAAACAAAAAAGCCAAAATAATTACACATAGTGGTAAAATAATCACACCTAATATCAGCTATTTCCAGCTAAACTCAATGCTGAGTTTCACAATAGTTTGATTCCTAATTAGTGCTTCCGTTGTGATGTAAGCTGGATGTAGGTCGCGACCTGGATGTAGATCGCGACCTGGATTAGCCTACGACCTGAAACTCCTAAGGTTAACTCATTATAACCGTACCGCTCCAGCGCATTATGGTGATATGTATCTATGGGTGATATATTGAAAAAAATCATTTTGGTATGTTTTTTTATTCTTTGATCTAGTATCATGTAAAAGGAATACACGATACAATTATTTTTTCTCTATAAAAAAAATGCTAAGTTATCTCTTTTTTTTTACATTTTTGACATCAAGGCGTAACGCTTAAGAGTTATTCAATGGAATTTACTTTAAAACATAGAGACTTATCATATTAAAGTTTACTCAAAATAGTTTTAAATTTAATTTATTTATTTTGTTAAAAAAGGAGTAAGTTCATTCGTTTTTGCATATGCGTCGTTTTATTCCGAGCGCACGCACATTGTAGCCATCTCTCTTCTTTCGCGTTTCAAAAGTAATTGCATCACTTTTGCTTGCTTAGTAGATAAGTCACTACGATTTATTTTCGAGCGGCCCGGCACCGCCTCGTAAAATTTCCACCTGCTTTTCGCCAACGCGCCGTCAGCAAGACGACCGACCACTCTATTTTTTTAAATGCTGCTGCTTTAACAAGCAAATTGTCAACTTGTTTAAGTATTTATTTGCTTCATATCGCTCCACCATCTCCGGCATTCCTCATCTGCCTAGTCTTTTCCCACCATGCTGGGGTCGGTCGGCTTCCAGTCTAACCAGATGCAGTTGAATAAGTTACTTCGGCAATGATTACCGAAAAGCGGTTGCTGAAAAAACTCGTCAATATCTCGGGCTGAGCATAATTGTGTGTCAGTCCATCAGTAGATAGGTAACTATTCTCCATTTTCTTCAATTTAAATAAGTCAGAACCAGCTGCTAACCAAATAAAACTGAGCAAGGACTTTAAAACATTATTATTTAAGAACCTTCTTATGCCGAGTAATTTCTTCATCTCGCTGCACCTGATGTCTGTCGCAATTTCTTTAGTTTTATCAAAACACAATAATCAACTGGATGACTAACTCACTTAAACTTTAAATGCTTAATTAGATAATGGAAAAATCTGAAATTGATTAGCTTTTCGTAACTTTCTTAGAATGGATTGGTAAACAATAGATTAGTAAATTGGATTAGTATTGTGAAGTCCCTGATCGATTAAAGCGTTTGTATATACAAAATAATTATGTGTCAATATTTGTAATTGTCATTCAGGAGAAGGACGCCAAGGAGATTGGCAAATCTAATAAAAATAAAAGAATAGTGTCTAAGAACATTTTTTTTTAAACCGAAAAAAAATTAATTTGGCTGTATTTTTGCTATTTTTCTTAGACACTATTATTCTATTTTTTTAATTAGACCGATTTTAAATTTTCCACAGAAACAGAGATTTCCAGTTATATTTTTTTTAAATAAGACATTTCGAAAATGTTCTGAAGTAACTTTTTAGACCTTTGTACCCTGCATGCGTATGAAGTTTCAAAAGAATCGGGTCATTCATTTCGAAAAAAAATGACTTGAAAGTTTGTATGAAATGCTGTACGGCGTTAAATCGGGGCGGATACCACTGGGCCACCACTGCTCTAATGCGCTAGTATTTATTTCGATCAACGACGCAACAAACAGTTAATTACGCGTTAGTAAGTTGTGGAAATCAGTAGTGTGTCGACGCGGGTAGCGTACCTTGTACTGAAACTCACTGACAGGTACTACCTGAAAGTGATACAGGTATATGCGCCGACTTCGACATGCTCTGACGAGACAGCCGAGGCCATGTACGAGGATATTGCCAAGGCAATGCACAGTACAACAAAGGCCCACTACAACGTTGTTATGGGGGACTTCAATGCCAAAGTGGGAGTACAAGAACGCGGTGAATCGAAAGTCGGACCGTTCGGTTTGGGGCGCAGGAATCACAGGGGGCAAATGCTGGTCAACTTTTTGGAGTCGCAGGGGCTCTTCTTAATGAATTCATTTTTCGAAAAGAAACCCCAAAGGAAGTGGACCTGGCAAAGCCCCGATAACGTGACAAGGAACGAGATAGACTTCATCATGACGGATAGAAAGCATATATTTAGAGATGTCTCCGTGATTAGTAGGTTTAATACCGGAAGCGATCACAGGCTTGTCCGAGGCACTTTAAATATTAATTTCAGAGCTGAGAGACTCCACATGATGAGGCCTACACTCCGACCTACGCAGCTCCAAGTCGCTCTAGGATCCGAAAAGTTCCAACTGGAACTTCAAAATCGATTCACCCTGTTGGAAACCATAGGTAATATTGACGAGAAAGCTGACGAAGTGGTCAAAGCACTACGCGACGTGTCCCGCAGACTTTTCCCGCCGCGGCGAAAAAGTAAGGTGTCCAAACTTTCCTCGGAAACTCTCGGACTTATGAGGGAAAGGCGAGAGTTGCCTACTATGCAGCCGTCTTCGTCAGATAAGAGGGCCTTAAACCTAAAAATTAGGAAGCTGACGCGACGCGACCTTCGGTGCTCCAACACCCGCGACATTAAGGACGCGATTGAGCAAAACCGAGGGTCGAAAGTGTTCGCTCAGCAATTAGGGAGGTCCCATCTGACGAAACTAAGAACTGCGGATGGCAGAATCATGACTTCGAAGTCCGAGATTCTCGAGGAAGTCGAGGATTTTTATGGGCACCTATACTCAACACGGGCGACGAAACCAGCGGGGCCTAGTGCAGATGACCATCGAGCCGAATTAACACGCCACTACACGGAGGACATCCCGGATATCGACCAATGCGAGATTAGGGCGGCTCTCGAGCAGCTAAAGAACAACAAGGCACCTGGGGATGACGGAATAACGACAGAGCTCCTTAAAGCGGGCGGGGCTCCAGTCCTGAAAGAGCTAGCGAGTCTCTTTAATTCCGTTATCCAAGAGGGTACAACGCCCGGGGCGTGGAGCAGAGGTGCGGTGGTTCTGTTCTTCAAAAAAGGTGATAAATCCTTGCTGAAAAACTATAGACCCATCTCACTTCTGAGCCACGTATACAAGCTGTTCTCGAGGGTCGTCACGAACCGTCTCGCCAGGAGACTTGACGAGTTCCAGCCGCCAGAACAAGCCGGTTTTCGAAAAGGCTTCAGTACCGTAGACCACATTCATACTGTTCGACAAATTGTACAGAAGACCGAGGAGTACAATCAGCCGCTGTGTATGGCATTTGTGGACTACGAGAAAGCCTTCGACTCCATCGAAATATGGGCAGTTCTGGCCTCTCTGCAACGATGTCGAATTGACTGGCGTTACATCGAAGTGTTGAGATGTTTGTATGACGCTGCAACGATGACTGTCCAGATCCAGGATCAGAAAACCAGCCCTATCCAACTGCTCAGGGGGGTGAGACAGGGGGATGTAATATCCCCTAAATTGTTTACCAACGCCTTGGAAGACGTCTTCAAGACGCTGGACTGGACTGGACAGGGTATCAACGTGAACGGCGAGTATATCTCACATCTTCGGTTTGCCGATGACATCGTCATAATGGCAGAGACGCTGGAACAGCTAGACCGAATGTTGCGCAGCCTAAATGGAGCCTCCCGGCGGGTTGGCCTCGGCATGAATTTGGACAAGACAAAAGTCATGTACAATTCCCACGTCTTGCCGAGTCCAATCCATATCGAAGGGTCGCTTCTCGAAGTTGTGAAGGATTATGTCTACCTAGGCCAAGTCATCCAGCTCGGTAGACACAACTTTGAGAAAGAGGCCGACAGGAGGATCCAGTTGGGTTGGGCAGCATTTGGAAAACTTCGTCAAGTCTTCTCGTCGCCTATCCCGCAGTGTTTGAAGACTAAGGTCTTCAACCAGTGCGTCCTGCCCGTCATGACATACGGTGCTGAAACGTGGACACTGACGGTCGGGCTGGTCCACAAATTCAAGGTCGCTCAGCGCGCTATGGAGCGAGCTATGCTCGGAGTCTCTTTGAAGGATAAAATCAGGAATGAAATTATCCGGAAAAGAACCGGAGTTACCGACATAGCTTGCAGAGTAAGCAAACTGAAGTGGCAGTGGGCTGGCCATGTCTGTCGAAGGACCGATGGCCGGTGGAGCAGACGAGTCCTGGAGTGGAGACCGCGTATCGGCAAGCGTAGTGTGGGACGCCCCCCAGCTAGATGGACGGACGACCTAAAGAAGGTGGCTGGGGTAGACTGGATGCGGAAGGCGGAGGACAGGGTGCTGTGGCGCAGTCTGGGAGAGGCCTATGTCCAGCAGTGGACTGCGATAGGCTGAGTTGATGAAGTTTTTTATATTTTATATTTTTATTTAAACCGCCATTTTCCTCCTTATGTTCTGAGTTGAGCTACACGATTACTGACAAATGTGTGCACTGACTAGGCAGGTCCAATCTGTGTGTTTCTTTCCTCAAAAGACTTCAGACATAAATCTGCATGGTCCTCATATGGCCTGATCAAGATTATATTGTCTGGATTTTTAAAGAGACTGTGACGTTTGAGTTTGTTTCAGTCTTTCTTCTCAGAGTAGTCGGATAGGAATCACCGAACTTATCTAGTTTTAAAACATATTTTGTTTTTCACAGAATTAAAAAATATTTTTTTTACTTAATTTATATTATAACTAGCTGCGCCCCGCGGTTTCACCCGCATAAGTTTCGATCCCGTAGTAATATCGGGTTAAAAAGTAGCCTATATGTTAATCCAGGGTGTCAGCTACCTCCATACAAAATTTTATCAAAATTGCTCCAGCCGTTTGAGCGTGAAGAATTAACAAACATATAAACACACATACACACATACACTCACAAACTTTCGCCTTTTTATTATTAGTGTGATAATATTTTTATTTTTAAATTCTGTATCAAGAAATATACATTCTGGCAACTCATTAGTGATTTGAGTATGTAACACGTTAGTTTTGAGTAGCGTCGTGGACGTTGGTCCTTATTCCAAACTGTCAAGTTCGCAATAATGACGGCGCAAGGAAAATGGCGTCGATTAAACAACTGTCCAAGTTCCCGGAGCATTAAGGTAGAATGTATACTTCACATTCTGTGATTAATGACGTTTTGTATGCGTAGCTGCGTAAGCTAGGCATTGATTCGTAAAGTTAAATTACTCGAAGTTTGGGGAAGAGAGAAGGATGTTGCAATAGTATGAAGAATTACAATTAAAAGAAGCGTTGAAAGATGGAAAACTTTAATCAATATGTAGAACAAAAATATTTTTTTTACAAGACGAAGGGTCGTTCAATGACTCCATAGGACAATCTAGAGTACCTACAGCTAAAATCAAACTGGGTGCTAATTTAATTTATTATTTTTAAGACATTAATTTTACATTTTGTGATTACTTTAACTCACACACTGACTTATTACTTTTTAAAACTTGCCTATTCTTTTCCATACAAAACTATCTTTTAGGAGGCAACTAGAATCATTTTTTTTTTTTTTTGTAAATTTTGTCAGTAAAAGGGCCTTTATTGTGCTGTGCTGATTTAAGCTGCTTATTTTGCTTATTTTTTTAGGGCTCCGTACCCAAAGGGTAAAAACGGGACCCTATTACTAAGACTCCACTGTCCGTCTGTCACCACCGGCTGTATCTCATGAACCGTGATAGCAGGACAGTTGAAATTTTCACAGACGATGTATTTCTGTTGCCGCTATAACAACAAGTACTAAAAACAGAATAAAATAAATATTTAAGGGGGGCTCCCCGTTTTTGCCTTGTGGTACGTACGGAACCCTACGTGTGCGAGTCCGTCTAGCACTTGGCCAGTTTTTATTTAATGTAAACTTGTAATTTAAGGAAATAAAAAACTATTTGTTTTATTATTTTTCTACATGATCATGACTTACTTGCCAAATCCTCAACCCTGGCCCCTCTGAGTGAGGGTAGTCCCAGCCTGTCAGCGGCCTCCTGGCACTGCGCACGTCGCATGGGGTACTCGCTGCCAGTGAGTTGGTGCTTCACGTTGGAGTTGGTGACCAGGACAGCCAGGTCTCCCAGCTGCATGGGGATCTGTTCCGCTTCCAAGGATCTATTGAGCAGAAATTATTGCTGGTTAATGGCTTTTATTCGTATCGTGTGAAAAATGTCTGTTTTCGGCAGCGCGCGACGTCTCTTTACACCCGACATATAAAAATATGATATTAGTTTATTATTCTCTTTGCCTGACTCATCGACCTTGGAATGGAGTCCTAAGAATTTCCAAGGAACAGCACAAAGTCTGCATTTGTGCAAGTCCATTTCCAACGAATAATTTCTCAATAAAGATTCTTAGAAATACCTTTCTATACTTGCGACTTCCTTTCAACGAGAAGATAAGTATTTTTTAAGTTTTATATTAAAAATAATCGGAATTACAGCGTGGGAAACTATTTTCGTGAGGAAACCGGCATGTCCTAGAACTAAAAAATAAAATCGAAGACATGTGACATCCACCAACCCGCAGTGGGCGTGGTTGATTATGGCCCAATCCCTCTTACTATAGAAAGAGGAGGCCTGTGTCCCAGCAGGGGACACTATAGGCTAATTATGCTAAAACTTGATCGCAATACTCCGCAGTGAACAAGCGTGTTATTCAATGAATTCTAAAGAAGTCTTTGCCCTAAATAAAATTAGGCAAATTAAATCCGCCCAAATATTCTAATTTTCTAATCCACAGTATCAAGTTATTTATTTACTCCCTTACGAATAAACATTGTAAAGCGTATAATCTTGTATTAGTCACACAATGCTTTGTTTTCTTCTTTCGAAAGTCAAATTACTGACGACTAAAAGAGAGAAATTTGGTGTGTACCTATTGTATTTTTTTATTCATCTGATATAATTCATTTATTAGTAAGGGATTTGAATCCCTTACTAATAAATGAATTAAAAAGGAAGAGTCGCGTAAACGAGGCTCCAAAAATAAAGGAACGATCGCAAACGCAGTGTTGTTGATGTTCCATTATCTCAATTAAGATGAAATACTACGCAGTAGCTTAATCGCATTCCCGGAAAATTATCTTAAAGGGCTACGCCCACTGGCAGCGGGGATATAGGTAATATATCTTAATATTATGACAACAAAATTTAAATTTCAATGATAGGTAATCATCGAAGGTTCATAAATAAACCTGCGGTATGCTTAGGCATTTTTTTTCGGATGGGATATCATCAAATGACCCCTGCCGCTCTGGGTGGAGCGGAAGGGAGTGTCAGACTCTTACTGACTAAAACCCACCCGTGTTCCTTCCTTAGCCCTTCATGTTCCGGGGTAGCGGTAACCCTTTCGGACAATCCCGCTGATCCGGCAGGCTTCGGCCCTATGGGGCCCCTCCTCGATGCTGACATCTCTTTGAGGCTCTCTCTCTCTTTGAGGATCTCTTAGGCATGCCGTGTCAGCGACGTTCGGAATGCCTCGGGATGCTTCGGCAGATCCTGTTCTGAATTTGAATTTCTGATGAAGTTACGACTGTTGTGAATAAAACGCGCGAGCGCGATGTGACGTCCTTGGCACGCTTCGGCGCCGCCTAAAAATCGCTAGTGGGTACGAGGGCTTATTCTGTCCATTTTATTTTTATTCCCTTAGTTAGAACGTAATCTATACTGAATAACTAGAATAGTCTGCTTGTAAAATATGACTTTTAAACATGCATTCTGATAACGGATATTTTTTGAGGAAAAAAAATGTAAACTGCCAATCTCTTCTGTAAAAATGTCACCGTGAAAACTTAGGTGAAGTGAGTCTATTTTTGCTAAGAATTGACACTATTGACAGCTCACTCCACGGTCACGAAATGGGCTGGCATGTTTGTCGAAAGACCAATGGCCGGTGGAGCAGAAGAGGTTCTGGAGTGGAGACCGCGTATCGGCAAGCGTAGTGTGGGACGCCCCCCAGCTAGATGGATGGACGACGTAAAGAAGGTGGCTGGGATAGACTGGATGCGGAAGTCGGAGGACAGGGTGTTGTGGCGCAGTCTGGGAGAGGCCTATGTCCAACAGTGGACTGCGATAGGCTGAGTTGATGGATTGATTGACACGTTACCTGCAATCGATGAGTAATGCATGGTCCTTCCTGCCCATCGTAACGATGTACTGGTCCATGATGCCGCACGGCATTCCCGGGAACTCGTGCTCTGCTTTCTGGCATAGCTTTGCTTTTTCCACTAACCTGTAGAACAAGAAAAACGCTTAGAAAACAACCCAGATTTTTGTTCATACCTTGTTACTTAAAAGTCTCATAATTTATGAAGAATAAAACTATTTGTGTAAGGACACCTAACCTAAGTGGCCCGTGGGCCCAGTTTGGAGTGGGTCTATGGAGGTTTGAGGAACGGGGTGTAAAGTTCACTCATCCTCTGTAGAAAAGGGAGGATCCTCCGAGACGGGTGTCGTGTCTGGTGGGGACGTTGTAAATATGCTAGTTGCGCGGTAAACTCTGCTTGCGCGATGCAGGATTTGGCGTGACGTCAGTGTGAGGCGTGGTTCGCATGTGGCGATGTAGATGGCACAGGACGAACTGAGCACTTTAAGGCCGCGTTCACATCACACGCCGACTGTGAGCGTACGTTACGTACGCAGTTTATTGCTTTTCCATACATATTCCATTTTTCGTTTAAAAAACCGACATACGCTATTAGAAGCCAATATTCTATTAGTGAGCTCACGATATGTACGTGATACGTACTTCGGTTCACACCGCAAACTATAAACCAAACCATACGCGGTAGCTACATGAGCGAAGCTTAACGAACTTAGCATCGTTCCTAGCGTGGCCCGCCCCTCTACCGCTTGAGCCCAGAACACAGCCTTATTTGTAAACACATGATGCTATTTGTTTAAAGGCAATTTATAGACCACCCTGTTTAATGGTCGATCGCGATAATGAAATCACTTGACCGTGTCTTCAATCGAATTGCGATGTAATTGTTTTTGTTTTATTAGTTCATTGAGCGAGTGTGATTAGACCTTTTTTAGGGTTAGTTTTTTGTCAGGGCAATGGACTTTATTTATTCACTAGTTTCTGCCCGCGACATCGTCCGCGTGTATTGCTCCCCCGTCCGAAGCCACCCCGTCGTCGCTTCGGATCGCCTGCCAATGGTATTACTTCGTTTTCTTTTTTCTTTACTTTCAAACCTTGTCCAGGCAATACCAAACACAACAAAAAAATAATTATCCAATTTTGGTGCAGTCATTCGGGAGTTATGCGCATAGACATTTCGGCGGCTTTGTTTATACTATGTAAAGAAATATACCATAGAAAGAATTGGACAATCAAATGCAAAAACTATTTTTTAAATCCGACTAGGAGAACCAGATATTAGCGCGTTCAGACAAACAAACTCTTCAGCTTTACGTTACATATCTTCAGTCATGTCCAAGTCCCATGTAATCTATTACATGGGACTTACACATGACTGGAGAAATGTGTCTGAGCCTATTGCCATCAACCGGGGACTAATCTGACTGTAAAGACTCAGTACTCCGGACGCTTTTAACGCGTATGTCTTTTTTACATCGTTCTCACATATAAATTCAACATTAATGATGTACCTAACTAATATTTATGTAAAAATATATGTTTAAAAGAGTGTCCATGGAGTTTCTTGCCTGTTCTTCCTCATAGGTACCTACGCTTTGGAATGGGCAATTAGCTTCATATTTTCTAACTGACCGAATTCTTAACAATTCAAAAGTGCCTGTAAATGGTTTATCCGGACTCCTGCCAATTTATATTCGAACAATTTGCCGGAGGAGCAGCCGATCAGAGCCGAGCCGAGCTGATCCGGATTTGCCGGCCGTAAACATTTAACGCCACGGATGCAAACGAAGACCCTGTCGTGAACAGATATTAATTTTGTCCGGTGCACAACGGTGTGTAAAAACATTCTAGCTACTAACCACAGACTAATGGCCAGTTCTACCAATGAGACTGAACTCATTCAGCACATCTAAACCTGCGGGGTAATTGCGTAACACACTAAACCTAACCTAACCCCCCCCCCCATCCCCCACCCCCGCGCAAGACGATCGCCCGGGCAAAGACAAAAAAGTACGAGGTGTCATCGCATCGCGCCGTGTCATGAATATTACTATCGAACATAACGCAACCCCCCTCTTAGTATTGGATTTAATTTTGACAGTTCAACAACATTTATTGCGTTATTTACATTGTTGAGCAGACGATTTTTTCGAACATTATGAAGCAATGGATTACCAATATGCTTCAAAATGATTCAGATTGAGGATTGAGAGTGTTTTACGCAATTAGGGTGCGGGTTCAATAGCTGCCAGTGTCATCAATGTTCTGGAATATTGACACTGACAGCTCTTGAACGCGGATTAGATATGCTGATCGCATTCAGTTTCATTGGGGATTTTTTCCCTAAGTAGTACCAACGCTGTCTGACACGCCGCGACTTACCTGCGAGTTTGTGACCAATTGCACCGTTATTTAGGGTTCCGTACCTCAAAAGGAAAAACGGAACCCTTATACTTATAAGATCACTTCGTTGTCCGTCTGTCTGTCCGTCTGTCAAGACGACGGTGCGCGAGTCCGACTCGCACCTGACCGGTATTTTTTTTTTTTGTAAATGTCATCTCTCAGTTCAGAGGTGTCGGCTGTTTAACCGGGGTTGCCTGTTGGTACCTCAATAAATGAAGGCCTCCAGCCAAGACTTAAAAACCAAGTGACTACAGCAAGGGATAGGGTGGTTCGGATTAATTTGGGAAGAATTTAAAGTTATAGGTTTAGCGGCGCGGGCTGGCTCGAACAAGGGTCGGGGCGAACATAGACTGGGGCGTCGCGGCGGGCCTTGGCGGCAAGGATGGAAGGACGACGGTCGGGATTTGTACTTTCCAAGAGGCCAGTGGCCTTACTAGTCTCCTGGAGGAGGGTAGTGGCGTCGTCGGGGATAGTAA
The DNA here is from genome assembly GCA_951800025.1 of Oligia strigilis. Lineage (NCBI taxonomy): Eukaryota > Metazoa > Arthropoda > Insecta > Lepidoptera > Noctuidae > Oligia > Oligia strigilis. The sequence goes on from OX637547.1 coordinate 3,693,348, forward strand.
ATGCCTCGGTCGGCGAATCCTACTAATGTGGGAGGGAGTGTATCGGGTGGCCACTGCTTGCGTCGTGTACCGACCGACCGCAACTGAAATACTCGTGCTTTGATATTCCGGCTTCTCATTGGTGATTTGAGTGTGTAACACTTTCCTTTTGACTATAACCCGCGCGGAACTAGTTGGCCGCGCCTTGGGTGGGGACGGGGGTGAGGGCGGCGGGGTTGCCAACTGTTCGCAACGCACGTACTGAGTAATGACAAAGCGCCCCCGCCTCTCCGTCCCACAGCTCACATACCTAAGGCGCGGTCAACTAGTTCCGCGCGTCCTATAGCGCCGTGGGCAACAGGCCTTGGTAACACTTACCCCACGCTTTTGCCCGTGAGTTCTTCAAGCAGGGTGAAGGTAGCGACCTCTATAGCTGCACTGCTGGATAGACCGGCACCCATAGGCACATCTGTCACTATCACCGCATCGAAGCCGCTCACTCCACCTGCATTTGAGAATATAATAGAATAATATTCATTGCTGCTGAGAAAGAAAGAAAGAAAAATAATTTAAAACAATGAAAAAGAGCTTTTAAAACGAACAAAGTTACATTAAAAACAACCAAAACCATAAATAAACCAAGAAAAAGACGTGTGCGAGGCCAAAAGCCAACATAATGCCAAGTCAGCATACTGAAGAATAAAATGAAAGATATTTAAAAAAGAAATAGGTAAACATAGATTTTGTTAAAAAGAAAATAAGTAGGTAATATTATAGTCTAAAGGCGGGTTCACGTCCACTTGACGCACGCGTATACGTCAAAAATGGCGCTAACTATCGTCAAACCCGCAGACTTATATTGGCCAATATAAGTCTGTGGTCGAACCAAAAAAAAAGCGTTGTTTCAAATTATGATTACAAAATTATGGCCTTGACTTACGTCAAATAATAACGAGAAGGCAATCGTTATTATTTAAGGTACGTATTTAACCGTTTGAAACAACCGGCCCTTAAGAGTCTGTTCAAAATATTATTTAATCAAATAATAACATTACTTTAGCAGTAAAATTGAATTAATAAAATTAATTTCTATCCTTCCCTTACTATCCAAAATGGTCGAGGCCTGTGTCCACAAACAATTCTCCAACTTTGTTCATTGTAACTGAATTATTAGTCCTCTCCAATCTGGATTTAGGCCTGGGCACAGCACTGTTTCCGCACTCCTTAAAGTGACTGGTGATATAAGGGCAGGACTGGAAGACACCAAAGTTACTGTTCTAGTGTTGGTTGATTTCTCGAATGCCTACAATACCGTCAGCCACGACATCCTGTTAGCCATTCTATCCTATATTATGATCTGTCCCGAAGCACTGGAATGGTTCTCCTCTTACCTTCAGAAACGTCAGCAGTCCGTTCACGTTGGAGATTCTTCTTCTAGCTAGTGTGATTTGAAAACTGTCGTTCCTCAAGGCGGTATACTTTCTCCTCTTCTGTTTTCTATTTTTATTAATCTTATAACTTCCGAACTTCAGTGTGCGTATCATCTGTATGCAGATGACTTGCAGTTATACGGTCAAGGGAAGGTTGATGTATTACCTGACGCTATCGACAAATTAAATAAGGACTTGATAGCCATAAAAATCTGGTCTGATAGATTTGGCTTAGCTGTAAACCCTACGTGTCAAGCGATCATCATCGGCAGTTCTCGTAGTGTTAGCAAGGTAGATGGTACAACCTTGCCACCAGTTCTCTTCAATGGTACGATCGTTCCTTTTGGTACTGACGTGAAGGACCTAGGCTTGCACGTTTATTTTACCCTGAACTGGCGGACTCTTGTCGCTAGGGTGAGCAAGAAGGTTACTGGAACGCTGCGGGCTCTGTATCGTTTGAAAAATGTATTACCATCAAGTACGAAGACAATGCTTGTGCAGTCCCTTATTTTCCCTATAATCGAATATGGTGATTGCAGATCTCCTCAACAAACTTGACCGTCTTCTCAATAACTGCATTCGATTCCTTTTCAATCTGCGTAAATATGATCATGTCTCTGCGCATCGGTCGCTTCTAAAGTGGTTGCCCATACGCCAGCGCAGAGAGCTAAGAGCGCTGACTACCTTGTTCTCATTTCTACCAAAATTGGGAATTGGACAGTTGGACATTTTGCGAATTGGACATAATGCGCCCAAAGGGAGCTAATAGGTACACATTGCGTGAGAAAAAAGGCTAAAGTCAATGAACTTGACTGATAGGCTCGATAATCAATTTAAATGACCTGTTGTGATCACAGCCATAGTAAAAATATGTTTTGACTATGTCACAGCTGTCATTCATTGTCATTAAGTATCTAATTATCTGTCGAAAAACATTCACTGCTGCTTGACAACGTAAATAACGCAATGAATGTTGTTGAACTGTCAAATAAAAGCCAAAGCCATTCCTACTATTAGTGTGTTACATGGGCACTTATGAAACGTCAGAAGCTAGGTGCACGGTTCCAATTGGTCGTTTCCTATGGAGAAGAATTATTAATATTATGAAGTTTGCAAAGAAATTATGAAGTTCCCAGCCATTTTTTTTTTGCTTTCTAAATTAAAACTGTCTACAATTAGTTAAAAAGATATTTAAGATAGTAATTAATTATCTACACCATAAATATAGATGTAGAAAATTTACAAGGGTGACGTTTACGTATCGCTAAAATTGATCTTACAAAGACAACCTTTGGATGGATTTAGAGACAAATGAGTGACAATACCTACTACAGGGGCCTATTGTGTATACGTGTATACCATAAATACTTACATACATACAACATATACTTATTTATACAGGGTTATTGGTAAAATATTAACAACCTCTTAAGAGGTCATTGTACTCATCATTATGAACAACTTTTACAATGGGACCAAACCTGAAATCGCGAAAAAAAATCGTTCCCTACATTTATGTTCGTATAACTCGTCAAAATGTAGGGAACAGCTGATTTTTTTTTCGCGATATATAGATAAATAAAAATAATTATACAATAATAATCATAACACAGTGCAAAGACCATAAAAAATGACGTTTAAGGAGAGAGATAGTGTTTTGACAATTAATGTCAAATTCAATGCCAATGAGTAAAAGTGTAAGAAACCAAACAAATGAGCATCGTCGGCGCTGCAACGAAATTATCGGAGCGCACCAGAGCGGTGCTATTCTGTAAAAATCTCACCGTGAAAACTTAGGTGAAGTGAGCGTGGAGTGAGCTGTCAATATTGTCAATTCCTGCCAAAAACAAACCCACTTCATCTAAGTTTTCACGGTGAGATTTTAACAGAATCGACCGGCTAGAGCTCCAAAAACAGAAATACACTTTCCCAAGAAACGTGAACGGAGAGGTTTGGTGGAAAAGCTGCACTCATGGAGAGATCAATCTGAACAGAGGACACTGCGACAGCACAATCTGACCAAATGCGACTGCAATGGGCCCGCGTGATAGATTATGGCCCGCTCCCTCTCACAAAGAGACGGCCCGTGTCCCAGCAGTGGACACATATAGGTACATATGGGCTGATTGTGCTTATGCTTATTAAAACTATACTACTAAGTACTCCTATTTTTATTGTATTTTTTATGAAGTATGTAGATTTTTATATAATTATTTTTAAAAGACCCAAGTTTTTAATAAGTTAAGATAAGATTATTGAGCGGAATTAATTACAATCCAGCTTATAAGACTAGTCAGCAATTTTAATCTACCTTATTTTTTACGTGACTACTTTAAAACTTAGGACAGTTTCGATTTGCACTTTACACAAGTCCGTTCCACTTAGATCTGAACAGATGCGCTCTATTCGCTTCAAGCACCGTTTGTCCATCCGCCACCGTCAACGGGACGACAACGAGAAGCGAGATTGTTCGAACCGAGCGTGACGTCCCGGTGACGGCGTGCGGTGGACACGCAAGAGGCCATAATAAATGTATGTATCGCTACTTCGACCGCCGTAATCTCGTTCTCGTTGACGTCCCGTTGACGTAGAGGTGGACAAACGGCCTTGGGCCGAAATAATCACACAGGATTCGCATTATGGTTATATCCCGTACGCAACATACGCGCATTGACGTGGAGGACACCAGCCCGTATTACCTATTGCCTATGGTTATATCAGACAAAAATTAAGGTAAAACTGACAACGTATAACTAGCCTATAAGTACATTGTACACCTATAACTTACAAATCAGGACTCACCGGGAAAATTCGCCACCACACCCTTCACATAGTTCGCCCAGGCAGGTTGTCCGGGCTTCAAGGGAGCTGATGCTGTTGGCGCCGGGAAGGTGGTCTGCACCTCCTCGCCGGTACCCAGGACTGACAGCAGGCGACATTCACCTGTTTTGTTCAGACCACCCACTATGACGGTAACGAAGGGTAATGCCTGGTGGAAGAAAGATTACTTTTATTGTTTTTTATTGATAACATGAATGTCTTTGTAAAAATATTGTGGTAGATTTTAGGGTAAAACGGGACCCTATTACTAAGACTTCGCTGTCTGTCCGTCCGTCTGTCTGTCACCAAGCTGTATCTCAAGAACCGCGATAGCAAGACAGTTGAAATTTTCACAAATTATGTATTTCTGTTGCCGCTATAACATTAATACTAAAAGCAGAATAAAATAAATATTTAAGGGGGGGCTCCCATACAAAAAACGTGTTTTTTTCGGCGTTTTTGCCTTGTGGTACGGAACCCTTCGTGTGCGAGTCCGACTCGCACTTGACCAGTTTTTTTTTTACCATGTAACCAATTAATTGCAAGTGTTCTGAACGTCGTCATTGTCATGTAGCTCAGTCAACAAAGGAGATAAATAACCAGTGTCGTTTTGGATATAGTTGAATTTTATTAAGAAACCGATTGATGTTTTCGAATGAAATTTAATTTGATAAATGAACTGTTTGTTCTTTATTAATTAAATTAACGTTTATTCGCAAACATTCATCAGTTTCTTATTAAACTTCAACTACACTCTACATCAGACTAAAATTCTTTGAACATAATTAAGTTAAACTAGCTGTGCCCGCGGTTTCCTCCGCATAAGTCTCGATCCCGTGGGAATATCGGGATAAAAAGTATCCTATGTCCTAATCCAGGTCATGGTCTACACATCTGTCGAATTTTATCCAAATTCGGTCAACTATTTCGGAGCAGTGGTGGCCAAGTGGTAACGGCCGTGACTTACGAGTTGTAGGTCGTAGGTTCGAACCCAGACAGGCGCTTTACTTTGTGTAAATTATTTCATCACCACTGCTCTCAAAACGGTGAAGGAAAACATCGTGAGGAAACCGGCATGTCCTAGAACCAAAAATTCGAAGACATGTGGCATCTGCCAACCCGCACTGGGCCCGCGTGGTAGATTACGGCCCACTCCCTCTCACCGAGAGGAGGCCTGTGTCCCAGCAGTGGGAACATTATAGGCTGATTATGATGATGATGATTTTAGCGTGAAAGCGTAACAAACAAAAATACTAAAAATCTAATCTGTTCTCTTTATAATAACGAATAATAATCTTTAATACAAATATGATAAGTATTAGTTTAGAAAAAATCTAATCTTTTTCTTTATAATGTTAGATAGGACAATCCAGTTATCCTACAATTTAATTTATATAATTCTGACAAGTTTTCAGTACCGTGTCGCTAAAGATATTTTAAGAGTTAAAACAGCTGAGTCCACGTCAGTTGTCAATTTAATTGGTGATTTATCATTATTACAACAAAACACAGTTCTAATTATAATTATTTTCACAGAATTTCTTGTCTTTCCACGTGGTGGATTACGGCCCCCTCCCTCTCACCGAGAGGAGGCCTGTGTCCCAGCCAGTCCCAGCAATGGGAACATTATAGGCTGATTATGTAAGTAGGTACAACTGATTGCACATTTTTAACCGACGAAAAAAAACGGAGGAGGTTCTCAAGTTGACGCGTATATATTTTTTTTTCGGACTCTAAAAAGTTATGCGTATAACTTTTTACAGAGTCCGATTTTGATAATTATTTTTTCGTTTGAAAGGATATACTCTCGAGGTGGTCCCATTGTCATCAAGTTGGAATCTGATGAGAGGATCCCATGGAAATCGAGGGAATCCCTCAAATTTTATAGGCAAACCTATAGCGATTTGTGTATTTTTTAAAGTAACTTGAGCATTTGCTCTCGGAAATCATCATTTGGTAAAGTGGAGCTAGCTGATGATGAAGACCACAGATGGCCATCAGAACTCTCAATGATAAATATTTCACGGGTTGCGATTCGATTACTTGAATATGGTTGCTAAGCAATTTATGCTCGTCAAAAAAAAAAAAAAAAAGATGAAATGGAGCTGATGGCGGAATACCAGGAGAACTGCATAGGGAAAATAAATATTTTGTAAAGGGCGATGAGATAGTTGACACTATGTCATTGTAACTTAAATAAAAGCAGACCCACTAAAAAGCGAGACATAAAAACTTTTTAACAAAAAAATTAAACCGCCGAAAAAACTGAAAAGCAAAAAATAATAAACCTTTTTTATTTAACCTTAATAACTAAGTTCTTAAACTAACGTAAGTATACCTAAGCAATTTTGAGTCGGCGCCAAACAATCAATGGATAAAGATTAATTAATATGCCCATTATTTCTTGTCAATACAAGAAATAACGGTTGGTTAGTTAGTTGTTTGGTTTTCTCTATATTGTTTTCCTTGTGTTTGTTTAGTGTCTGTGCTTACTAACATAATCGTAAGATTTACTAACAATCTTGTTGAGTCTTGGTTACTCTAGTAAAGAAAATTCAATTCTGTTCTTAGTACAGTAACTCAGTACAAAAACTTAATCAATACGCGATAAATTAAAGTTATTCGTAAACTAAAATCAGTTAAATCATCATGCTAAGTGGAAGCCTTCTCGTCACAGTCATGACGTCGAATGAGCAAATTTTGCTGATTCCGAATATGTATATAACTCAATATTGAAAAAAAATGTCGCTTATACCAAATAGCCTTTCAACCGTGGACGTGCAGCTGTCGACTATTTCTGTTTTGTGCTCGTGATTATAGATCTAGGTATTTTGTTTTTACCGACTTTAAAAAAAGGAGGTTATCAATTCGACACGTATGTATGTAATATTATTGGAATTGCATTATATTCACATATGACAATCGATTATAGCTTCCAAACAAATTACCAAATTTTATAGACGTATGTATGTAGGTATGTAGTATAACCTCTTTTTTTTTGAAGTCGGTAAAAACTAAAAATAAAACGCAGATCCGAAGTTAAAGTTATTTCATAATTTTGAGTTAATTTCTATTTGTCTGTTTCATTTTTTTTTGCAAGTTGCAAAATCTGTACAAAATGTATTATAACCCTGTCCCTTACACTAGGACAGTCTGTATTCTAAGAGACAGTGTTTTTATGTCAGTGTTTTTGTGTCAGTGTTTTGTGTTCTGCCAAATAATTATTTAAACATGATTTAATACAACAAATGAACGGTGTAGATGTTATAAGCTTCTGTAATTTTGTTGTGTGTGTAGTGTAAATGAAATTAAAGGTCGTTGTTACATACACGTTTGAATTTATGCTAAGTGCCTAATTATGTGCGTTTTCAATGTAAGAGCTGTAAGACTAGTACTGCCTACTATGTTGGATTACTAGATGATGTATGTGAGCGTCTGACGCGATGCTGGTAGAATAATTTCCGTGAAGTGTTCATAGAAATCGTTCTACTAGAGTCATGTTGCGCTGTTGCGTCGCGCTTGTCTGCGGAAGCCTTTATTGTTGAAGCGCTTTTCTGTAGGTCTTTGGAACCGCCCATTCGTGAGCGGTTGGGTCTTATTATGTTTTCTATTCGCATTGATGTCAGCTATCGATTAATACACCCTCGAAGGTGTAAATACACCCTTTAGTCCTGATATTTTCACAATAAGTGTTTTTAAAGGAATTACATCCAAATTGGTACGGTAACCTCACTCTAACAATAGAGTGAGGTTACTGAGCCCCGCAGGGGATGGAGGAGGGTTCGGGGATCAGACCGGAATAACTCACGTGATCCAGGTTTTGTTTCAAAATGTAAGCACCGTTTATTAATAAAGTTTTGCACACAATTTACTTGGCAAGGAATTCCCAGAAATTACAATGAAATTACATTTTTCCATGGCAGAAAAACGAAGTTTTATTATAAACTGTATTCGGGATACTTTACTAATAAACGTTGTATAGCGTCTGTACCTATAGTTACACAACGCTTTGTCTTCTTCTTTCGAAAGTCAAATTACTGACGACTGAATGAGAGAAATCGGTGTGTAATTATTCATCTGATATAATACGTTTATTAGTAAGGGGGTTACAGTTTATAATAAAACTTGTTTTTTTAATTTAACTTTTCTGTATTGTACCTACTGCCTCGTTGGTGCAGTGGTCGCAAGCGGTACTGCTGAGCATGAGGTCCTGCGTTTGATTCCCAGGTCGTACAAAATGTTTTTGTGTTTTTTCACTAAGAATTTTTAATCCATTGGCCAGCCAGATCCATGATGGATCTAGTGACGAATGTTTTCTCATTGGATCCTGATTTCAAGATGTGGATCTAGTGATCGTGGCCCGGAATCTAGATTTGTGTCCGATGGCAATAGGCTCTCCCCCTAGGGTGCACAGTCAGCAACAAAAGTCGATTAACACTTCAGTTTTTTCAATCTCAGTTATTGAGCAAAATATTTGTTCAAAATTGCATTGTACTTCTGCTACAATTTTGGACAAATATTTTGCTCAATACCTAACTGAGACAAAAAACTTAAGTGTTAATCGACTTTTGTTGCTGACCGTACCTACTATAGGTAGGTACACCTCTGTCTGACCCTTCAATGATGTTATGTATGTTCGATATAGCTGATGATTTTGTGATACAAGGTTTTAAAGTAGTGCGGTCCACTGCTGGAAATTAGATCTTTCCTTGGCAGCACCACAATATCAGCCTCTTTGCCTTTTACTTTTAAGGTGCCTTTTTAAGATTCTTTTATTAAAGTAGGTAAATGAATAAATAAATAATCACAACACGAAGTTTCAAGAACCGTTCGCTAAAGAAACTGCTCCGTGTCTCAATATTAACAAACAAAACAAAGTTGTGTGTTGTTGTTGTTGTTTTTTACTAAGAAATAAGTCATGATACTTGAAAATATATAAATTGAATTAGATTGAATATCTAAATCAGCGGGGTAATGATTTTGAAATCCATAATTAAATATTGATTCTTACCACCGGTAAAACATATCCTTCACAATAGTCTATATGATCTCCTATAAGGTTGACGCGACCCGGCGCACACGCCGCGGCTGCGGGTTGACGACCGAACGCTGCCACGAACTTCTCGCGCGCCTGTTTCAGAAGCACTGCTTCACCTTTGGCTATCGCTTCATTTGACATCTGCAAGTAATGAAAATTATTAGGTATCATAGGAAGAGTTACACGCTTGGATCAAAAATAAACAGTTGGAAAACTGATGGTAAGAAGCACAGAGCACGGAGTAAGCAAGCTGACGTGGCAGTGGGCTGGCCATGTTTGTCGAAGGACGCTCGTTGCTCTTGCGTTATATACCTACCTAAGCTTAATCTGCAGATTATGTAATTCCTCCTTAATCCATGAATTCATAATTTGGGATTATTATTACATTATGAACATGTGTGCTTTTTCGCACGCAGAGTAGCACACAACACTAAGGGATTCGAAAATTTTACTTTGGAAGCTGGCATATCCGACCCGCCGCCATTTTGATATTTTTTTAAAGTTTCCACGCAATTTAAAAGTAGACTACTTTCACCGTGGGTGGAAACTTTTAACAAAATCAAATTGGCGGCGAGTCGGTATATACCTACCACAAAGGTTCAAACCCCTTTAGGTGGTTCTCTACAGTAGGTATAGCGCTTGGAAAGATGCTGGTCCAGCTCCAGACAATCTAGTGTCTAGACAAAATCAAACTAGTTGCTAATTTAATTGTAAAATTTATTATTTTTATGCATTGATATATAATATAAATCAATGTTTTTATGACATTGATTTACATTCTGTGAATAATTTAACTCACACACTAACTTATTACTTGTTATTTTTTTTAGGAACACTTCTACTTTTGCAATGTTTGTAAGTAAATATGTGAGCACCGTGTAATCTATCACATAATTAATGTATCTGTCATTATTATTTCTTTTACCTATGTGGGCATAGTAATTTTATTATAGGTCTTCATTAATTAATAATAATAATAATAATATATTTATTTGCAAAAAACACGGTATAAAAAGATGGTAAAAGTACAATGTAGAACAAAACATGTTTTGCCAATATAATATTAAGCATGCAAATTTTTCAGTATGTAACTGACATTAACATTGTTTCTCAATGAAATCCTTAACACTATAAAAACTATTAACAGATAACCATTCGTAAATTTTATTTTTAAATAACTTAGTATTTAAATTTTTGAGATCATTTGGTAACTTATTATATAGACGTACACACATTGCAAGGCAGCTTTTATTATATTTAGTTAACCTTGGAATCTCACTTAGTACGAGCCTGTTGGGGTCTCGTCGGTTTCGGACATTAATATCATCTGCTTTCACAAATAAATGTTGATGCTTTTTGACAAATATACATATCTCATAGATATAAAGAGACGGTAACGGTAACAAACCAAGTTTTTTGAATACCGGTCTACATGATTCGTCTGGTTGGAGCCCGTAAATTGCTCGAATGCATTTTTTCTGAGCAACGAATGCTCTATTATGATCGGTGCTGTTACCCCACATTATCAAACCATATCGCAACAACGACTCAACATATGCGTGATACGATGTTATCGCCGTTTTAATGTTAGTTACGCTTCTAACCCCCTTGAGTGCATATACAAACTTATTTACTCTTTTAGAGACATTATCAACATGTGTTTTCCAGTTGACATCTTGGTCTATAGATACACCTAGAAACTTTGTCTGTGTTACTTCTTCAATTCTAGGTATATTTAGATTTATATTGTATTTAGGATTATTTGATTTATTAAACTGTATATAGACGGATTTTTTTAGATTTATTGATAAATTATTTTTGTTTAGCCATTCAATTAGTTTTTCAATTGTGTTGTTTATATCTGTCTCATGATCATTAACTGTGTAATTCTTTCTATCGGATGTAACAATAATGGAGATGTCATCGGCATATAGTATACATTTATGATTGGTTATGTCAGTAATGGAATTAATATAGAGTAGAAATAGGATTGGCCCCAAGACGCTTCCTTGGGGGACTCCGAATTTGTTATAGTTATATTCAGATGAGTGTGATATCATGTCCTTATTTTTATCCATTTTGGTAATCGTTACACGCTGTTGTCGGTTTTTCAGGTACGATGATATCCATTTATGTGCAGGTCCCCTAATCCCGATCTTTTCTAGTTTCTGTAGTAATAGATCATGAGACACTAGGTCAAAGGCTTTTGATAAGTCAAAGAATAACCCTGTCGTTAGATGGTTTTTGTTAATATTCGTTAAAATTATATTAACAAGAGAGAAGATAGCTAATGTAGTGGATTTTTGTTTTTGAAAACCATACTGTTCGTTCTTAATAATTTGGAATTTATTGCAGAAGTCAATCAATCTCTTATACATGCACTTTTCAAATATCTTCGATAGAATGGGTATTAATGTTATTGGGCGATAATTATTGACGTCTGACTTTTCTCCCTTTTTGAAAAGTGGCTTTACTATGGATAGTTTTAATGATTCAGGAAAAGTGCCAAGTGAAAACGATAAATTGATTAGATGTGTTAAGATCACAATTATTTCATATGCACATGCTTTAATAATTTTTGTGTTAATCTCATCATAACCTTCGGAATTCGTATTATTTAGTGATAATATCTCCATTCGAACTTCACTTTCGGATACAGGTTTGAGGAACATCGAGTGGACTGCTGAATATTCACTGGATATTATCCCTGTTTTTATCGTACTGTTACAATTATGTGTCATATTGATGTAGTGGTTATTAAAGGCAGATGCTATTTCTACTGGATTTGTTATTACTGTGTTATCAATTTGGATGTTCTCAATATTGTCTTTAAAATTAGCATTACTTATTTCATCTTTAATTACTCTCCACGTGGCTTTGCATTTGTTTTCATTATTATTTATATATTTGATATTTGCGTTCTTTTTTGAGGCGAAGATACATTTTTGTAATAATTTTGAATATTTTTTATATTTTGTTTTATTAGCAGCGTTTTTATTTGTGTAATAATTAAAGCGTAGATTCCGTTTTGTTCTGCAACTTAGTTTCAGTCCTTTACTAATCCAATTTTGTTTCTTTTTATTTCCGATGTTTATTTTTATCCTTATTTTCGGGAAACAAAGCTTGTAGAACAGGCATATTAATTCGTGAAAAGAACTGAATGCTTTGTTTAAATTATTTTCGGCATATATTTCTGACCATGTCAGACTTTGTAAGCATTGTCTAAACTTTCTAATATTATCCCAGTTATAATCTCTCCTATATATCGAATATGTTGAGTTAGTTACTGTCTTATCTTTTATGGGAAAGCTTAACATTTGTGCTGTATCATGATCGGAGAGATGAAGAGGGAGTACTGAAGCAGTCGCTTTAGGGATGTTACTTAAAATGTGGTCTATACAGGTTGATTTACGTGTGGGTTCATTAATGTATAAGTTAACGGAAAAGTGTGCAATCCGTCATTCTATACAATCCCTAGGAAATGTGTACAATTCCTAAAATAGATAGGAAATCTATGATATATTTTTAATATGCACATTTCCTAGGAAATCTATACATTTCCTAAATAGCAATCGGAAATCTTAAAAATTCAATTTGCTACTAGACGACGTGGAGGATCCGTCGACCTGACGTCGACGTCGTCGTTAGAAATAAAACATGCAGCATGCTAACTTTATGCCTTAGAATGTTATGCTTAATTTTATATATTTCGTAGTATCATTACAAACGTGTTTTATTTCTTTTAGTCACAGAAAGCATTACTTTTTACATATTTCCTAGTATCGTCTTGGAATTGCATACAATTCCTAGGAAATACATACATTTCACAGAAAATGTGTGTATTAAATAATCTTTGAAAGATTATTTTACACGTGTCCTATGTAGGTTCGGAATTGCATATATTTCCTAGGAATTGTGTAAAATTCCTTGGTAACATATACAAAAAAATTATACAACATGTTAACAGAGCAACGTGCCCATTCTTTTCCATACGGAACTACCTTTTGGAAGGGGCGACTAGAATCAATTGTATTTTTTGTAAATCTTGACTTTCAAAAGTGCCTTTTATGTGACTATTTAAAATAAATGTTTTGACTTTGATTTTACACTAAAACGGGTGAACGGATGTGGTAGACCATGAACTGGATTAGGACGTAAGATACTTTTTTCCCGATAAACCCACGGGATCGACAACTATGCGGGTGAAACTGCGGGGCCATAGACCGATATTTTATTATTTTAATTTTATTTTTTATTATTTTATTTCATATTATTGATAAATTAATCAACACAGTGGAATATTTGACGGCATTTTGCGACGTTGCGTAGTAAACAAGCGCGGGAATCATACTTGATTTATCTCTACAACATTATATTTAGTATAATTATGCGAAATCCGAAACACGTGTCTAGTAGTCAATAACGACACTATTTGCTCTGAAGATCTGAGTTTATTGGGAGACACCATTCATACACAGGAAAATCTTGAAATATTTAATGAAACTCAAGCCCAACTAACCCTACAGAATTTGAGCGAATTAATAATAACACGTCTAAAAGAAAATAATAAATCCATCATACAAGAACTACAGAATACAATACAAACAGAAATTAGTAAAGCCATTACTGAATTAAGAGAAGATTTTCATACCAAAACCAGTGCCTTAACAATAGAAAATAACCAAAGAATACAAGACATAGAAAGTATTAACATTGAAATAGAAAATTTACGAACTGAAAATGAGAACTTAAAGAAAGAAATAAAAGAACTATCATTACATACATCCCTACCACCAAACATCACTGAAGTAAATCGTAAAAAAATTGTACTTTACGGTCTTGGAGAATACTACAAAGAACCTGAATGTGAGCTCTATAACAGACTTATAGAATTGTTTCGCGATGTTATGAACGTGGACCTTTCAGGCTATATCGAAGACATGTACAGAGTGGGAAGAAAAGGCATAAAGAGCCGGCCATTAGTAATTGAGCTACTCAGCAAAAGAATGACTAAGTACATAATAAATAACAACCAGTGTTTTCAGGGTACGGGACTATTCATATCGGAATTCTTAGATGTAAATGCACAAAAAGAGAGAGCACAAATGCGAGAAGAACTGTTTAAGGCCAGAAAAAATGGCCTACATGCAATAATAAAGAATAATAAACTGTACATAGAAGGAAAACCGATCAATATGAAAGACAACACTATTAAACAACAACACCGAAATTCAACAATAATACAGGAAAATGATATTATAGAGACGAACAACACTGACCAACCTTGTCACACAATCACGATAGAAGAAAGTAAAAGTAATACTACGCAACATAACAAACCTACTATTAATGAATGTACTAAAAATAATACTTTTCGAAACCACAGAACCACGACTTAGAATTTTATATCAAAACATACAAAGTATCTATAACAAACAACATCTACTAGAAGCCTTTATCCATGAAAAAACAATGTATAACGCTATATGCCTATGTGAAACTTGGCTGTCACCAGAAAAATTGAGTAACTTACATTTTAGCGGCTACAAAATTGCAGCATCCTACTGTCGCCGTACTCGAGGAGGCGGCGGCGTCTGTATCTTGTTGCAAAGCCATTTCGAGTACAAAGAAATTTGTGATATTGCTAATATGTCTGTTGAGTATTGTATAGAATTATGTGCAATAGAATTACCTAATGAGAATATAGTTATAGTTACAATTTATTGGAATAGAAGAGAGGAGGAAATATTTACTCGTCAGCTAAAAGAAATGATGTATTATATTAATAATAAATATTTAAGATATAACGTGATAATAGGAGGCGATTTAAATATTAATATCTTGGACAGCTGTTTAAAAACTAACTTGTTCTTAGATCTAATGTTGGAACATAAATTCACACAACATATCAAAGTCCCCACACGTATCACACAAACTACCTCAACATGCTTAGACCTAATTTTTACAAATTTTAACTATAGACATACTTATACCACCGTAGAAGAATTAGGTTTCTCGGACCACTGTGCAACCATCTTTCACATGAAATTACCGAGCGACCGCAATAAAAAAACAAACTGGTTCGCGAAAAAAAGATTATATAATACCAAGAATGTAGAAAAATTTAAATCTGAATTAAAAAATCAAAATTGGAATGAAATAATAGAACTAAGTAAAAATATTGATGAAAACTACATTGCATTTAATAATACGTTAAATAAAATTTTAAATGAGTGTATTCCGCTACAGCGCGTAAAAATAAAAACGATTTACAAGAAGTACTGGTTAACCAAGGGTATCAAATTATCCTGCAAAAACAAAAGATTACTTAAAATACTTACCATTAAAACAAACAATCCCATACTATCAAAATATTATAAAAAATACGAAAAAACCCTAAAGCAATCTGTAGTGACAGCAAAAAAATTACAATATATAAATAAAATGAAAACGGCAACAAATAAAGTAAAAACTATGTGGAATATAATAAACGAAAGAACAAATAAATCAATAAAAAACGAAAAAATCAATATAAAATTACATAAAAATGATAACTTGTTAACTGAACCTAAGCAAATAGCAAACTTTTTCAATGACTTCTTTGCTTCTATTGGGGAAAAAACCTCTCCAGCAAAAGGAGCTCCTGTGATTTGCCCCACAGAAAACACCATGTTTCTCAACCCTGTCGATCCCTATGAAGTAAATAAAATAATAAAAAATTTAAAAAATAAAAAGAGCTATGGAGTAGACGAACTTCCCCCATTTCTACTTAAGCAATGTGCAGACGAACTAACCCTACCATTTTATAAACTAATTAATCAATCGTTTGAAGAAGGAACCTTTCCCAATCAACTTAAACATGCACTGATAAAACCCATACATAAAAAAAAATCTAAAACCGACCCTAATAACTATCGACCTATCGCGCTGTTACCTACTGCGTCTAAAATCTTTGAAAAGGCTATGTGTGACCGTGTGTACTCTTTTTGTGAAAAATATAATATACTTGACGACTGCCAAAACGGTTTCCGTAAAAATAGGTCTACAACGTTAGCAGTCTACAAATACGTACAAGAGGCTCTAACTATTATTAATAATAAAAACTACGCCATTGGTATGCTGCTCGATATGTCCAAGGCCTATGATAAGGTGCAATTTAAAATACTATTAGACAAGTTATATGGGATAGGAATACGAGGAAAAGCTCACGAATGGTTTGCATCATACCTAAAGGATAGGGTACAACTAGTAGAAATTGAATATTTCGATAACAACACAAATGAAATAATTAAAATAAGATCCGACAGCAAAGAAGTAAACGCGTCAATTCCCCAAGGGAGTGTAGTAGGCTGCCTTTTGTTTCTTATATACATAAATGACCTTCCTAAAATTATAAACGGACCATGTGTTCTATTTGCGGACGACATCTCTTTGCTAACCTCATGCCAGAACGATGACAATATAAACGATAAATTAAACTCCCTTCTTTCTACAGCTGTAAACTGGATGGATAACCATAATCTAGAAATTAATTTTACCAAAACAAAATTAATTACTTTTCATCCCCATCAAAAATCCCCATTAAAATTCAATTTCATTTTTAATAATATAAAATTAGAACAAGTAAATGAATTTACTCTCCTCGGTTTGTCTATTGATACCCACTTAAATTGGAAATCTCATATACAGAAAATAAGAGCAAAACTATCAAAATTTTCATATGCCTTACGCGAAATTAAAAAAACTACCAACCTGCAAACTGCACTTGTCACTTATTATGCATATGCCCAGGCATGGCTCACCTACGGGGTCATGCTGTGGGGTAACAGTACGGATTCACAAACAATATTTATTTTACAAAAGAAGTTAATTCGAATAATAACTAATATAGAACAAACAGATAGCTGCAAACCACACTTCCGAAAACACAAAATACTCACACTTCCCTGTTTATATATCTTAGAATTATGTAAATTTGTCAGAAAACACCCAGATTTTTACACTACTTGCGAAGAAACACAAAAAAGATACACTTTTCGACGCAACAAAAACAAAATAAACATACCTCAATCCCGACTCAAAATGCACTCAACCAGCCCTTTAGTTATGTCCATAAAAATTTATAATAAGTTGCCAAATGTCATTAGAGAAGTAACCAAAACAAATGTATTTATCAATAAATTAAAACAATTTCTGGAATCCAAGACATACTACTCAGTAAAGGAGTTTTTAGATGACAAATCGATAGCGAAATAAAATAAATTTTCAAATTTTTCTCTCTTATACACCAAACACTATGAAATAAATATAATATAATTTAATACAATATGGAATATCAAATATAGATATGAAAATATGAATACATACATAATAACATACCTACCTAGAAATAATAATGAAAATATTAGATAATACTACCTTTACACAAACCCAATAATGTAAAAACCTACATAATTATACACCCAATTAAGCACATCTAATCTAATAATAAATAATAATAACAAAGTATTTATTTCACAAAAACACTCACAATTGAATTGCTACTTAGCCCTCTTCCTCTCTCCTAATTTTTGCTGTGCCCGACAGGGTCCATATTGATCATTTACTTTGTAATACCATCTATGTAATACATATGGAATGCAATAAAGAATTGAGTATTGAGTATTGAGTATTTTGTATGTTCGATTTGCCACATAGGTCCTCCACCTCTGATTTTCGCATATTATTTAGACGTCTTTGTCATTTTTTGTCGCGGAAATGAGATTGCGACTATAATACGGTCCGGACGTCGAGATACTGTGTTACTGACAACTGACAGTGCGACAATTCAAATTCGCAAAACACGTATTCGTTTGTACGAAAGTGACAGGTGTCAACGCAATTTCTCGTCGGCCGCACTGTAGGTTTTGAACGTTTTTAATACGGGACCGTCGGAGTAGAGTGTTATCGGAAAACCGTCCTTTCGGTGAGCGGTATTTCGGAATACCATACGTAGCTCGGGAAATGGCCTTCAGTAATCATTGAATTGAATCATTTTCAGCTTCTAAGAACATGAATGGTGGAATTCCCGAGGCCCTTAAGCACCACAGACTTCAAAGAAAGGACGTCTTGATAGCCAAAATGTTTTTAATATTTATCTTTAAGGAGGATGGTTAAACTTATTGAAACTAGGGCCTGTGCACACCACGTTTTTTAAACGCGCCACTGACGCGCGTTTAGCAGCGTGCGTCGACGGTGCGCTTTTATCCTACAGAGCAGTGCCTGCCAGTATCTGACTCGCGTGCGTATCGCGTCTGTGTCGCTACAAACGCGCGTCAACGGCGCGTTTAAAAAACGTGGTGTGCACAGGCCCGAAGGTTTACAGGCTGCTTCTGACTCGCGTGCGTATCGCGTCTGTGTCGCTACAAACGCGCGTCAACGGCGCGTTTAAAAAACGTGTTGTGCACAGGCCCGAAGGTCTACAGGCTGCGTCTGACTCGCGTGCGTATCGCGTCTATATCGCTGCAAACGCGCGTCAACGGCGCGTTTAAAAAACGTGGTGTGCACAGGCCCTTACACTTGTGTAATAATACTTATAGAATTATTGGTCTGATAGCAGCCAATTTAACTTTACAGCCAAGTTGTAACTCAGTTTATGGTCAAGAGCGATAACTAACAGGGTTATCTGAAGTTTAGAACTCTATTAATATTATGCATAAGACGTCGGTGTTTATATCAGAGATTTATTATCTTTACGAGTTTCTTTGATGAAAGACCGGAAAATTGTTAGTCAGCTTTTAAAGATAAGTAGCTCATTAAGATTGGTAATTAAAGATCTCAAATCCAAATATTTTTCTTATCTAATATTATAAAAAGCCTAGCTGCGTCCCGTGGTTTCACCCGCATAAATCTCGATCCCGTGATTTCGAATATAATTCAATCATGATTCGAAAGACACGTGGCGCCATCTGTTATCATAATAATGTTATTGTCGTTTTTCTCGGGAACAGCACTTTTTTTCGGGATGAAAGGTAAGTACCCTATGTCCGTTTCTGTACGTGACCTGACAAAGTGTATGCAAAATTTCAGGATGATCAGGTTAAGCTACGCTTGCCGCGGTTGGTATGTGGATGGGTGACCATCTTTACATACCGAGACCCCTCCGTGCCTCGGAAAGCACGTTAAGCCGTTGGTCCCGGCTGTCATTCGTGGATCTTTGACAGTCGTTACGGGTAGTCAGAAGCCCGAAAGTCTGACAACCAGTCTTACCAAGGAGTATTAGTAGTATTACCCAGTAACTGGGTTGTGGAGGCCAGATAGGCAGTCGCTCCATGTAAAATACTGGTATTCAGCT
This sequence comes from Oligia strigilis, assembly GCA_951800025.1. Classification (NCBI taxonomy): domain Eukaryota; kingdom Metazoa; phylum Arthropoda; class Insecta; order Lepidoptera; family Noctuidae; genus Oligia; species Oligia strigilis. The sequence goes on from OX637547.1 coordinate 3,712,948, forward strand.
GCATCAGGTTAGACTGGATGCCAACCCCAACATAGTTGGGAAAAGGCTAGGCAGATGATGATCACTTCGTTGTCCGTCTGTCTGTCCGTCTCTCAAGACCTTTTTTCTCAGGAACGCGTGGAGTTATAAAGTTGAAATTAATATCAATTACTCAGGGCTGCAATCCCTTGAGGCAGTGAAAAAAATCAAACTTCTAAGTCAACGCAATCAAAAGATACGGGCGTATTTGTTCCGTTTATGCCGCATAATATTTTGACACTCGCAAGGAAATCAAAACCTATAGGGTACGACCCAGAATCATGAAATTTGGCAGGAAGCAATGTCATGTAGCATAAGCATAAGTACCTAAAGGAAAAATACGAAAATCCTCATGGATGTCCGCCGCCCTGGGGGGGGGCTGGCGGGGTCTGTCAGACTCTTACTGAGTAAAAACCACCCCGGTGTTCCGTCCCACACCTACGCCGGGGGTCGCGGGAACGTACGATCCTTCCGCAACCGCAACCGACTGGTGCCGGCCCGCCACTGCGGGCCTCGTCGGGTCAGGGGGGGGAGTGAGGTGTTTGACTCCCCACGTGACAGGTAGTTACATACTTACTTTGCACGGAACCCTCGGTGCGCGAGTCCGAATGGCACTTGACCGGTTTCTTTTTCTAATGTGTATACTAAACAGTAAGAAAAAGAAAGGAAAATTGTTTATCTTTTTCTTTATTATTTTTATTCAAATAGTAAACACTGACAAAGATATTGGCGAGGCAGCGAGGTGGTTCGGTCACAACGGCCAGCTGTTACATGGGTAGAGGCTACATTTATACCCCAGCGAAACCCTTTTCAAAAAGATTAGATACCTACAATAATAACAGTTACACAATGGTTCAAGGTGGAGACTTAGAACGTAATGTGATAACCTCCTGGAGCGAGTTTACTGTTTACTTCACACGACCTTTAGGACAAGCTCAATGTCAAACTTCTAATGTATCTGAAACATGTTGTTAAGCTCGGGAATCCTGAGAATGCTGAAATTTTCACAGGATGTTCTACTCATGAATATGAACAACTTTCACTATGGGTTCAACTCTGAAATCACGAAAAAAAAATCAGCTCTTTCATACAAAAGTTCAATACCTACTCGACCAAAATGTATGAAACAGCTGATTTTTTTTTAAATATCCTGTGAAAATTTGCGCAATGCATAAAAAATTATCCTGTACACATTATTATTGTTCCAATATAATTTTTTTAGGGTTCCGTACCCAAAGGGTAAAAACGGAACCCTATTACTAATACTTCGCTGTCCGTCCGTCCGTCCGTCCGTCCGTCTGTCTGTCACCAGGCTGTATCTCAAGAACCGCGGTAGCTAGACAGTTGAAATTTTCACAGATGATGTATTTCTGTTGCCGCTATAACAACAAATACTAAAAACAAAATAAAATAAATATTTAAGGGGGCTCCCATACAACAAACGTGTTTTTTCGGCGTTTTTGCCTTGTGGTACGGAACCCTTCGTGTGCGAGTCCGACTCGCACTTGGCCAGTTTTTTTGTTAATATTTAGACTGAGATAGATAGGTACTGCCATACTATGCGTTGAGTAAATGATACTGATAAACAAAGTAATTGTTTGTCAACAAAGTATTTTTCTTATCAGTATTTCTTACCTAACTACGGCGAAGCAAAAAGGAGGGTTATGGTTTTGACCGGTATGTATGTATGTATGTTCATCTGTTCCCTCATTACTTACTTCAAAAGTACTTAGAATAATTTGACAAATGAGGTATCGTTAGAAGCGTCTTGACCGTTCACTGGTTATAGGCTATGTGACGTCACCCTAAATTCAATATGGCACCCTCTAGAGGACATAAAGTAATGAATTTAAAAATAAATATTTTATGATGGTGCCTTGTGGGGTATCAAATGAAAGGGCTTAATTAGCACATTTCAAAAATATAAATATTACTGAAATAAGCCCCAAAATAAATAAAAAAAGTTTAAAAACTAAAACCCGACTACTGAAAAGAATGAAACAAGAAAGTGTCTTCCCGTGGTCGCATGCTACCATAGCATGCATAGCATTTAAGTCAGTACAGCGGCATTACATGATCTTGAGTGTATTACTTTCACGTTTAACTAAATCTTTTCGATTATTATTTTTTTAATCTCATTACGAAAACACGTTTGAAATGTTTTAAATCTTCACAAGTACATTATTGTTACCTAAATTAAAGGTGCCTTAACCTTTGCTTATTCCTAAACGCTGTAAGATATTAATCTTGCTTGTTGCGTATAAGCATCTTTGTGAAATTAAATTATTCACACAGATCAAAAGGGTTAAGCAAACATTGATAAGAGATAAGAGTGACTGAACGGAACGAGCAGGGTGAATGTTGCCGAGACACACAACACACACATTCACAATCTCACATACAGTCCTGCGGTGGTATTCTGTCAAAATCTCACTATGAAAACTTAGGTGAAGTGAGTGTGGAGTGAGCTGTCAACAGTGTCAATTCCTAGCAAAAACAAACTCACTTCACCTAAGTTTTCACGGTGTGATTTTTACAGAATCGACCGGCTGTTATTTGAAACCCAATCAGCAGCTCAATAACTATAATAAAGATCACTGATTTTGACCGTTATGCAGGAAAAACCTGCTCAAGAGGATGTGCACAGCTGGCTCCGCCCTGGAGTGTAAATGTGGTGCGGTTCCACAAACAATGGGACACTTAATAGTGTGTCCAGAATATATCCGGCACCCTAACTACGTAACACACTTTCAATGACAATCTGAATCATTTTGAAGGATATCCATCACACTATAATATCACAGCTAATATTATAAAGGCGAAAGTTTGTGAGTGTGTGTGTGTGTGTATTTATATGTTTGTTACTTCTTCACGCTCAATCGGCAGGACCAATTTTGATAAAATTTGGTATGGAGGTAGCTACTTTTTATCCCGATATTCCCACGGGATCGAGATTTATGCGGGAGAAACCGTGGGGCGCAGCTAGTACCTAAATAAATTAATTACCTACCTATTGTCTTCACAATAATACCGTCTAAAACCAAGATTTTCATTCACAAAACCTACGCAAGCATTTTAAGAATAATAACAACAAAAGTAAATGACTTTTTCTTAATCTCCTCCACGACATTTACTCCACTTTCCTCAAAAAAAAACTCACTAAAACATTATCACCTCATTTCAAAAACCCTCTAAAGAACCACAATATACATTACAACTTGTGTTATAAACACTAAAAACACAGCAAACCTTTTGTTTTTAATACTTTTCCTACACAACCGATCGAAGTGGCACAACGCGTGGTACTCAATGTCGATAGCAAACGTTTAATAAAAACGTTTATTAATTCTTAAGCCGAGTGCTCAATAGAGGACAATTGTATCACAATTGACGCGATATACATTCGTCATGTGTATTTACTAGGTGTGTGAATAAAATATACTTGTTCCTAGGTGTGTGAATGGAGTTTCCCTGCGTGATCGAATCAGGAATGAGGAGATCAGCAGGAGAACCAAGGTAACTGACATAACCCGAAGAATTGCCAAACTGAAGTGGCAGTGGGCAGGGCACATTGCTCGCAGAACAGATGGCCGACAGGTTCTGGAGTGGCGACCGCGTACCGGAAGACGTAGCGTTGGAAGGCCTCCCACAAGGTGGACCGACGACCTTGTGAAGGCCGGGAACCCGTTGGATGCGAGAAGCACAGAACCGGTCAAAGTGGAGGTGCTTGGGGGAGGCCTATATCCAGCAGTGGACGTCTTTCGGCTGAAATGATGATGATGACCTAGGTGTATTACTGACGTATTTTGTTTCAGAATTGTAGTGTTTTGTGACGTCAGATGGAGGCTTTGCTCGTGAGATTTAGCATAATGAAGGTGTAAATCCATCGTCGTAAAGTGGGGGCTACCTCGCCCAAACGGCATCAGGGTGTGGATGTGTCGCAAACTATGCTCCACCTCATGTCCTGCCCTTTGTTTTTTTTTTTTGTTTTTTTTCTGCACCATGGCAATCTGTCCTAGAACAATAAGCCACTGTGTTGACCAACTTCTAGTCGGTTTGGTTTTATTTTCACATCTCTTCAGCCTCGTGTGCTGTTGTTCTCATACTCCACTCAGTACTAGTGCTAGCTCATTTGCGTGTTCTGCAAGTCTTTTCTGATATCTTGGATTATGCTGACTTAATTATTTCTTTCATTAATGATCTTTTAATGAGGTTTAAGTTCATGTATGCCTGCCCTTTGTGCCCCAAAACGCGCAGTCAAAGTGACCTCTGCACTGTCACCGATAACGCCGTGGAAGTGACGAAGTTTTGGGTGACCAATTTTGAATTACTGTCGTGCCAGCGACACGATGAAGAAGCACAATGATAATGCCCCAAACACCTTGTTTTATGGCCAAACATTCTTTATGACAAGAATTCTGAAAGTCGCTAGGGAAATATGGTGAAACACATCGATGCTCCTTAAAAGGACTTAAGTCAAGGACACTTTTTCGCAATTTTTTTTAATCAGAACATGAAGCAGCATGGCATGCACTCCAGCATTTTCAAAACCGCCATTTGTACCTGTAGTGGTATCCTGCAAAAATATCACCGTAAAAGTTTACAATGTGGCAGCCCCATCGACGCACAACTTGTTACCATATATTCAATACATGATTGGTCCCCTGAAATTTTTAAAATAAATGACCTTTAGATTTTGATGGCGTAGGTACCCTACCTAGAAACCTTTCTAGGTAGGGTCTAAAATCATGTGCCGAATTCATGGTTACAAAAGCCACTTTGGCAGAATCGTAAAAGTATTATTATGAATCATAATCAGTCCGTGTTTTTCTTTTTTTCGCTGCACTACGTAGCTGAGTAGGTATAATCAAAGAGATTGGGATTGGATTGATTGGTATTTAATAACTAAAAAAAAAAATAACTGAAAAATCTTCACCAATGGGATTTGATACGATTAACTTATCAGTTAACTATCCATTATGATTCATAATGTTATCCTTTTATGATTCTGCACCAGTGGCCATTTTAGGCCCCCAGTTCGCCCGTCGATGTCCCTGCCACCCTGTATGTAAGAGTAGTGAGCTGTCATTAGTGTCAATTTAGTGGAGTGGAGTTTCTTGCCGGTTCTTCTTGTGGAGTTTCTTCTCCATAGGAAACGACCAATTGGAACCGTGCACCTAGCTTCTGACGTTTCATAAGTGCCCATGTAGGTTTATGTGAAATAAAATATTTTGATTTTGATTTTGAATGCTTAGCATCAGGTGGAATTGCAGCTCACTTCACCTAAGAAGAAGTTTTCATAGCAAGATTTTTACAAAATAATTCTTTGTTCGTCTGATTCCATACACATACCTATACCCTCTACTCTAGCAGAAATAGAAGCAGGTTCTCAAAGAATTCCCCTATAAAATCCAATGCCAAAGCGAGTATTTCATGATTTCATTCATAACTTCTCAATGAGATACGACATTATACTGTAGCTAAATATGTCCCTGCACTTAAAAGATATCGACAGCACGTGGGTAGGCGGTCTTCTCTTGAATCGCATCAGTTGACGGAATCTAATCCATGCAAACTACTTTTATGATTTTGGAATGAAGGATTTCTATGAAAGTCCTGCTGATATTGCCAATTGGAACCGTGCATCTAGCTTCTGACGTTTCATAAGTGCCCATGTAGGTTTACTGTTACTGTCAGACTGCATCATTCCACTGCTGGGCAAAGGCCTCTCCTCATGACGTCCAGCTCTTTCGATCCAGGGCTAAAGTGAACCACTGTTCATTCATTTTCCCAAGCCATCATCTACGGGGTCTACCGCGCAGGCAGGTAGGTTTATGTAAAATAAAATATTTTGATTTTGATGATTGAGCACTTCTGAAAACGCACGCAATTAAAGATAGGTAATAGGTGAGCGACACGTGTCAAGGGCAGAGACAACTGCAGCCGTCGACACCCGTCGACGCCCGCCGTCGACAACGTGCCGCTCTTCTATTTGAGTACGGTGCTCAAATACACGAGCAGCATGTCGTCGACAGCAGCCGCCGACGACGCGTCTGCGGCTGCCGTCTTTGCCGTTGACGCGTGTTACTCGTGTAGTACTTACTGCACTTAGTATTAACTGTGACAAACACAGCCTTTCCATTCTATAGGTTATATTTTAATTTATTCAGGATCAGTTCTTAAGTAGGTGCATAACATCGATCACTAAGTGATTGATGGGTCCCAAGAGTAAATTTCTTAATAGATAGATATCGTAACGTGCATCATTGGTAAAGTGTATTTATCAAGTAATGCCGTGAAAATAACAACAACAATAACAATGTGAGTGTATTTAGATATTATAATGTTTTTTTTATGTACCAACTTATATTTGGATCCAAATACACAATAATAAACATTCCATCTTCCCAGAAATAGAGAAATTGTGTGTGGAGTACAGTACAATGTTCCTATTATGTAGGTAAGTATTTTGAGGAAAACAGGACAAATGATGATATGATACACGTCAACACGTGTAATACCCTCGTGTATCATATTTGTCCTAATTTCACATTAGTCAGTAGGCACCTGCACTGTCACCTACGTTTCTCTTTAGTAAATTACCAATCACTTTCGGTAAATTAATCAAGTTCCAAAAATCCCAATGGGCGATTTTCCATTAATCATCTTCTTTTTTTCGTTTCGATGGATTTTCCTTTTTTATTTTACGAGCTTTTATTTAACTTGCAATGTTTGCATGTATGTATGTATGTTCGGGTCAAATCTTGCAAGCGGAATTAAAACCACCTCCTTTTGTCCTACGGAGTTGAAATTTTACAGGTTGATTCTATTTCTAAGACAATGCATTTTTATGATGCATCACCTGATTCTACACCCAGGATTGGCTCCAGACGAAGGAACTTCTTAACGGTCAACGGTACGAACACGGAATTTAATGTATGCATTTACTTATGATAGTCCGTTCTTAAGTCCGCCATGACCTGGCTGCTGCACCCAGGATTGGCTTCAGTCGAGGGAGGTCCTCAACGGTCAACAGTACCTACAGACAAGAAATGTTCTAAAGACGTTCAATTATAATAGCCCGCTCTAAAGTCCACCATGACCTAAGCACCCTGGGATGGCTCCTGGACGCCCTAAGTAGGGGGGGTGACTACCGAGATGACGACTAATAGAGAAGTATGGAGGAACAAGACATGTTGCGCCGACCACAAATAAATTGGGATAAGAGCAGGAGAATGATGATTTAGGTACCTACACTATAATAAATCTGGCATCTAGGAAATATACAGCTGGTTCGTGCTCTTTTTAGTCAGCTGCATCGGAAACAACACGGCAATCATTCATGTATTTACAATCCAATTTTTTCATGTATATTTAAGTCGACAGTCCACTGGTACGCAGGTTGTGCAAGAAAGGTTTGCCATGTTAGTTCGCGCAGCTAAGTTGGCAAATCTCTCCTTGCTTGTTAATTTCTTTAGTAGCCACTAGCCACTCAAACTCAAAGCATTATTTTTCTAAGCATGTCGATAGCAATCTCAATTGACTCGGCCCAGAATTCGGACTACGTGTTTGGCGCTATCACTAGCGTCCATCAGTTCCGTGCAGCTGACAGGACACGTAGGACATGATAATATCCCATCGTTTGTGGAACAGCACCACAATCACGCTCCAAGGTGGAGATGTCTATAAATCTCCTCCTGAACAGGTTCTCCTTGCTTCGACCAACATGGGTTCGGAGTCTGTTTAAAGACACCCAGGTTACCCAGTCATTCGTTGCTGCAGTATGTTATGAGTTTATGAGTAACATACTGCAGCAACGAATGACTGTGTGTGGGAGATCTTCTTATAATGCAAACAATTATAGGTATTACACTCATGTAATACCTATATTTCTTTGCATTATAAGAACCTGAACATGAGTTGCCTTAGATAACCTGGAACTCAAAGCATTTATTTCAATTAAACCACACATTGTACAGACATTTTTGAATTGTCAAAGGAGTCGATCATTCAGAAACATGAAGATAGCCATTCTAAAGGTTCTTATGGAGAAGAATGGCCAAGAAACTACATGGATACTCTTTTCAATTATATCGTTACAAAATTCATGCGTAGCTTAGCCGTGGATCGCAGTGGACGATCCCGCCAACATGTTTGTACAAAGAGAAGCTAAATACACGTATGTCGCTTAGCAGTGGGTTGCTGTAGAGTAGTGCTTTTATTCCGTTAAAATTACGCTTCCATTCAGGTATTCAGGTAACCTTGCAGTCACCAATTTATAAAGTTACGTTCATCATAAACGTACTTACATTGTGTGCATGGGTGTATATTCCAAACGGTACATCACACGCTATTTGCTTTATAGAGATAATAGCTGTATGTAAAGACTTGGTGGAGCATAACAATACTTGCATAAATCATTCGTTGATGCAGTATGTTACACATGCAATATATTTATCTTTACATAATATCGCAAGAATGGGAGAAGAATACTACAGTATTTAGAGTTATGGGCTTAAAAGGTTAACTTATAAGCAACGACGATATAACCACTTGATTGTGCATATAGTGCCCCGACGCTCAAAAACTGTTAGCGTTTGGTCGCCTACTTAGAGGCTACGGTACTAGTAACCATTTTAGTTGTGTCCAAGTGTTAGACCTCTGTGCACGCTAAATTAATACAATTTTTTATGCAATTATAACGCATCAAAATGCCTTCATGCGCGATGAAGTGGTGTCGGAAACATTCCAAGACATCTAGTTACAAAAAGGATGGTATAAACAAGCACACTTTTTTTGTCGCTCGTTGATGTCTTTTGGAAAAGTCTCGTTCTTGTATTAGACAATTCTCTTGCTACTATCCCTTTCTTTCCCTTTGTATTTTTATCGTAAAAAATAGTGGTTTTACTTTGCTTATAATTTATATTTTTACTTTGCTTATAGTAACTAGCTGCGCCCCGCGGTTTCACCCGCGTAACTGTCGACCCCTTGGGAATATTGGGATAAAAAGTAGCCTATATGTTAATCCAGGGTGTCAGCTACCTGCACACAAAATTTTATCAAAATTGGTCCAGCCGTTTGAGCGTGAAGATGTAACAAATATATAAACACACACACACTCACAAACTTTCGCCTTTATAATATTAGTGTGATCACTTCACACGTACCGACCGACCGTCGAGAGAATCCTGTCAGTGCGACAATTCTAGTACCCAATAAAGACCAAAGCAAAACACTATTCTATTATTATTAGTATTCGTTTGTATGAAATTGACAGGTGTCAGGAACGCATTCTTTCGGCGGCTGGACTGCCTCTTTTCTGACGGCATTTAGGTATGACTTTTTTTTTTAACGTGGAGGAGTGCTCATGCATTCTGCACTACCACTGGGAGGTAGTACAGTCACGAGCACTAATATGTCAACACTTGGCAACTTTTAATTGCGATTTTTTCACGAAATAACGAATGCAAAGTTGAAACAAGACACTTTACATAAACCTATGGGTTCGAAAATACTATGTTCGTAATAACATACAATTTCATCAAAAAATTAAGGAGAAAATCGCCTTTGAATAAAGCCAAGTGTATACATACTTATGCTCGTGACTGTACAGTTATGTGGGACTCTAACCCACTAAAACTCCACGGTGTCCTCCTCTGCCGTTTACGGCGGGAACATGGGACACGTTAGCACTCATCCGAGAACCCGCCGCGGGTGTACGTCACCGGACCCTCCTCTGGGGAGTACTCCCTATCACCGGCGCACCAGAACACATAGCACGCCGTGACCACCCCAGGGACCAAACCAGCACATCGGCGCCAGACGACCCCGTGTCTGGGCACCCTTGGTCCCCCTGTGACGGGTCAGGTCATTGGCCCCGCCGCCTGCCAATTTTCGGCCGCAGAGGATAGGGAGAGCGGCCAACGTCATACCAACACTCCTCCTCCCCTGCGGCCCCACCGCGTCTGCCATCAGACGGTGGCGACACCGTCAAGGCCGCGGAAGGTAGGGAGAGCGGCGCACCGCAATACCGGCACTCCTCTCCCGCCGCGGCCTCCAACCCTCAGCCGCGATGCCTCCTATACGACATCGCGGCCCGCCTCAGTTGCGACGTCGCCCAAGCGGCACCGCAACCTACTTGTTGGCCGCTACGTCGTCGGCTTACCGGCAAAAGCCGATTATTATTATTATTTAGGTATGACTTGTATTGAGTATAGAATCAAGTTCTTATAACTGGACAAACAGCTGTGCTGTGTGCTGTGTTGGGGAGTTTGTACGTCACTTCTTCTCAGCTAAAGCACTAGGAAGTGGTGAAGGGCGGGTGTAATGAGAGACTGTTATTAATCTCAATAGAGAAATTATAGTAGTAAGTAAAGTACTCTTATTGGTAGGTATAGCATAATCAGCCTATAATGTTCCCACAGCTGGGACACAGGCCTCCTTTCTGTGAGAGGGAGTGGGCCGAAATCCACCACATCTAAAAACTGTGCACAATTATGTAACTCGATACAAAGTAACAAATTGTACGCAATTTTCTGTGTCAGTTGTTCCGTACTGAGATTTCAGACATTCGCTCAACAACACGGTTAAATAGTTTTCTCATGTTCTTCCCACTGTTAAAATTGTATAATGGAACAGTTCATAAATAGTTTGACAGCTGTTCCTGTCATCAACTCAACGAAGTATCACAGTCCATTGCTGGACATAGGCTTCTTACAAGTTGCGCCACAATACCACGGGGTCTAGTCTTTATGTGCGTCAGCCGTCAACGACGATACTGTGACGATACGGACCCCGTCCGCAAGTAGTTGATCCGTCAAAACAAAACAAGTGACAAATTCGAACGGTTAATGAAACATCGGCAGTAGAGACATCTGTCAAATCGTGTTGAAATTCCTTTTTAGTTCGGGCTTCGAACTAATCTTATGTCCATAGGTGATACGTAGTAAGAAACCACTGTGACTTAGACCGAAACTACGGATTCCGTGCATACGGTGTGAACCCCCTGATTCTCCACCTTCCGCATCCAGTCTGTCCCAGCAATCTTGAAGCTTGCTCCATCCATCTGTAAAAGAAATGCAGAAATAAAAAAAAGTAATTTAAAAAAATTAAACCGACTTCAAAAAGAAATTAACTCAAAATTATGAAATAACTTTAATTTCGGAAGTCGGTGTCTTGGGATCTGTATTTTAGTTTTATGCCACCGACTTCCGAAATTAAAGTTATTTCATAATTTTGAGTTAATTTCTTTTTGAAGTCGGTTTAATTTTTTTAAATTACTTTTTATTTCGTAATTTTTAGTTTTTGCACTAGTATTTGACCAAGGTTTTGAGATGTTTTCCCTTTGACACTACACCCGTAGCTCTTATCAATAAGCCAGGCCGTCACACTTACACGTATTAGTCCATATCTTGAAAATTACTGAATCGATCTTGATGAAACTTGCACTGTTCCCTAAGTTGAAGAAAATGTAAGCCAGTAAAAAAAAATGGTCACGATCCGATTAATAGTTCCGGAGATATGCGTGGACAAACATACATACATACATACATACATACATACATACATACATACATACGTCTATGAAATTTTGTATATTTGTTTGGAAGCCCTAATAGATCATCATATGTGAATATAATGCAATTCCAATAATATTACATACATACGTATCGAATTGATAACCTCCTTTTTTTGAAGTCGGTAAAAACATTCACATCATATTGGCGTAACAGAAGTTATCAGTGCGCCTGTGTACACCAGGCCACTGGAACGGCAAACTTTATCAACTGTTAGTATGCATTGTTTATAGCCCCTCAGCCTGATAGCGGCGCGGAGATAACTGACGTTGTAAAACGTTGATGTTGTAAAACTAATGCCGTGACGAGTTCTAAGAGAATTTGTACAACAGGGGATTATTTTGTAGATATCCTCAGGCCCACTTGCACCACAAATCACTAAAAACATTTTAGCGCTAAAGATAGGTACATAATGTCGTGATTTCATTGATGGAACCGAATTATAATATCTACTGTGGCTACACTGTCAAAGTACCTACAAATTATAAATGTTGTAACATACTTTTAAATGTATTTTATATATGGCAACTAAATGTATTCTACTTTGGCAACACGTAGAAATAACGGTTATGATATTATCGTTATTTCTGGATGGGGCAAAAGTAATTTTAAATTGGAAAAATGTAGTGGAGGCCACTAGAGGGTCAGGCGTTGTTGGATTGTTAAGGCTCCTACAAACAGGCACGACACGCGACGCGAATCGCGCGCGACACAAAGGCACCGCTCGTTGCGCGACTTGAGGTGCCTTTGTGCCGCGCGCGATTCGCGTCGCGTGTCGCGCCTGTTTGTAGGAGCATTTAAAGAGTACAGTTGAGCGATTCAAAAGTCATCATCATCATCTGCCTAGCCTTTCCCCAACTATGTATGTTGGGATCGGTTTCCAGTCTAACCGGATGCAGCTGAATACAAGTAGGTATTTTATATGGAGCGACTGCCTATATGACCTCCACCCAATAACTGGGTAATACGTTACCCTTGGTGAGACTAGTTGTCATATTTTCGGGCTTCCGACGCCCAGTAACGACTGTCAAAGATTCACGAATGACAGCCGGGACCTCCCGTATTATTATTATACTCTTTGGCCGGGACTATAGTCTTTGGCCGGGACCAAAGGCTTAACATGCTTTCCGAGGCACGGAGGGGTCTTGGTATGTTAAGAAGGTCACCCATCCACGGACCAACCACGACATCCTTCAACTCATGCGGCTGGTATTACTCAGCCACAAGCCCCTCATAAAATTTAATTTATCCGCGGGAATCCCGTGCGTTCATAAATAGATAAGTAAGTACCATAGATCGTGGTAAGTACCCACCCAAAACAATTATTACCCAAGAATATTCAGTGTTTCTGCTCTCAAAACGGTGAAGGAAAACATCGTGAGGAAACCGGCATGTCCCAGAACCAAAAAAATTCGAAGACATGTGACATCTGCCAATCCGCACTGGGCCCGCGTGGTACTAATTACGGCCCACTCCCTCTCACCGAGAGGAGGCCAGTGTCCCAGCAGTGGGAACATTAAAGATTTTAATGGTTGTTTTCCCGTGGCAGAACGATTTGTACTCGGTAGTGCTACCGATTCATGGAGTTAATTTTTTTTTTTTTTTTCAAATAATTATAAAAATATTATGATCTCAACTCGAAAGCAAGAGAATCAATAGTAACTCACGTGTGCCCCTAACATCTTTGCAGGTAGCAGGACGACCACGCGCAGTAGTCGTCTTTTTGCGCTGTAGCTATACTATTGGTTCGAGATCGCGTTCGAGTGTGGTTTTTCACAATTATTGTAGATCTGTCATTTTTTATTAATTTATTTTTATATTTTTATAAATCGATTGTACTATCAAGACATCAATCATTTCGCTTCGGGAAAACAACTATTAAAATTTCACGCTGTATAGGCTGATTATGGTTATGGTTATTCAGTGTTTTCTGTAAGTACATTTAATACATTTATTTTAGTCTCTGTCATCTTTAAATCAAAGTCGTTCAACGCTAACCGTATCTAATGATGTTAGGTGCAAGTTGGCTAATGTAGGTATAGGTACTTAATTATACTAAAACATTGATGTATAAAATATATCAACGTAGGTAATAGAGCAATAGTTTTGCAATAAAGGAATCGAAAAATTAGAACAAAATGTTTGTTTTCCTTTCATAATTTTTTTTATGGGAAAAGCTCGCTACACTATTTCCACAGACAATTGCTACAGTCTTTACTTTATTATACTGTGCCATCAACGACTGCAACTTCTGAAAACCAGAATTTGGCTAAAATTTAAATTGTAGGTACTTAGGTAAGTACAGGTATGTACTATAAGTGAGTGTGGAACCTAAGATAGAAACACGCTTGTACGACACGAATACAAAGGTAGGTACAGAAAGCAAAGCTAATAGAAATCTCTATTCCTAGACAACACGTTTCGCCGAAAACTTTGTTGATAGAAATTTGGATTGTTTGTAGTTAACTCGGTCCATAGGAAGCACTATTGACAGACATCTCTGTTCATAGACAGCACTTCTTGCCGTAAACCTTGGTTCACAGAAAGCGCCTTTGGTTCGCGGAAACCAATTAGATAATTATTTTTAAGTAAGTTCTTTTCCCATTTGCTCGCTCTTGTATCCTATTTCTGTATAAAGGGTTTAAAATAACCTAACCAAACCTTACTTCGGGGTGCTTTCAGTGTTTTTTGATAGAAAACATTGTAGATACCTATCTCAGTTCATCAACAACGTTTTCGGCGAAACGTGCTGTCTAGGAATAGAGATTTCTATTAGCTGTGCTTTCTGTATGTAGTCGTATCGTACATGTACCTACTTTTTTATTTAGCTCTTGCATTGTTGTTTAAGCTCACTCACACTGCACTAAACTAACTCAACGAACTCAACAGATAGCTCAGCTTCTGCATATTTCTGTATTAGTGTGTTTACGACATCCATCTTGAGGTCCCGGTGGACGTCGCTGTTTCTAATGTACGCGCGTTGAGTATCCCTAAGTACCTACTTTGTTTTGAAATCGTTGTATGGTTTGACAATTGCTTTGGCTGGTGCAGCCCCCCACAGCTGAATACCGTAGGTCCATCCATACAGGCTTTAAAACTTGTTTACATATCAACGATCGATTATGATACCTACATTTTGTTTATTTTACAAGTGTTATTGTATTGTTTTGTTTGTTAGTTTTGTTATTTTCTCGTGTTTACATTCTTAGGGTTCCGTACCAAAGTGATAAAAAAAAGAACCCTAAATGGTGCGACTCTGTCTGTCTGTCTGTCTGCCATAGCTGGATATCTCAAGAACTACCTACTAATGCTATCAACTAATGGAATAGTTTTAGATGACGTTTGCCCAACTATTTTGCAATAGGCTATTTGACAATGTAAAAAATAAGGTCATAATTATTGACACTCGTATAGATTAACGCTTTTAAAATCGATTTGCATTAATTTTACTACAAAACAATGTATTATTTATAAAAAAAATCCCGAAAAAACTTCATCTTTAAATCTGGCGCCACGTAATCGAAAACGGTCTGGATTGGCTGAACTTAAGATGACGTCATGATTTAGTAAATTTCTGTCTATCGTTGACAGAACAGATGACTTTTGTCTAGTATCTCGACCGTTTTAACGTTTGTTTACGTGAATCGTGACGTCACGACGCCATATTGTTAAAGATAGCGTTTTGGCGGCTTATTTAAACAGTACATTTTTATTTACCATTATTTAAAAGAAATACATTATGCAATTTGAAGTAATAGGTTTTTGTGGGCTCGTTAGACACCATTAAATAATCTGAGATGTTTATCAGAAACCAGTCAAATAGCCTATTATGAAAGTAATAAAAATATTTTTGTTTTTGCAATAGGGACTGAATGGATGTCTGATAAATTCGAAGTGGGGCTACTAGGGCATGTGGTTATTGTATAGGCCGCATAGTTTCGACTTCTGATGAAAAATATAAAAAAAAATACCGTTCCCCCCCTTATATCCGAAGTTTGCATAGAGAAAAATCTGATATTATTCTACGTGATAGAAGTTTATATAAAGATTACAGGAAAAATAAAACGATGTCTCTAAATAGCACATTTTTCCAGAAATCATCAACAAAAGTTACTTTAGTTCCACTATCGGACAAGAGATGTCGCTGACCTAAAACTGCAATATTCTACACCGCAGTGCGCAGTGTTAAAATTCTCTGACGATTATAGGCCTTGCCGATGAAAATTTAATAATGGTTTATTATGATGGCACGGAACCCTCGGTGCGCGAGACCGACTAGCTCTTGTTTTTTTTTGACGTGACAACGTCTTAAATTAGGTTGCGGCTGGGAGTCACTTATGAAAAAGTGTAACGCTCGGTAACGTTACGTTCTTATTTTCATTTAATTCCTTGTTCCTATTGTGCAATTTAATTATATTCATATCAATAAATATTCTACCGAGAAAAAGACGTTGTCACGTAAAATCTTCGCCCGTAAAACCGACTTTACAGGCAACCATTTTTTAAGTTTTATTTTACCCAATCTACTGGTGTCATTTTTTAGATTGTAAATTGCTCTGTACAACGCCTTGGGATTCTATTCTATACTAATGTTGTGCATGTAAACATAAATAAATGATAATAAATAATGGTATTACGAAACAAAATGTGAGTTTTTGTTGTCTTGTTACTTAGGTAGATACTTACGTATACCGTAAAATGTCAGAACTTTGCCAACTAAGCCCAAGTTTGCCTATTTTGTTTCAATTAGGTAGATACGATATTTTGCGTTTGGTTAGTATTTTCTTATTTTCTATCCTTACATTATTTGGGCAACATTTTGGGGGGAAGCGCTAAGGTAGCCCGCGAAATTAAAAAAAAAAAGCAATAAATAAATAAATGTCAATATTTAATGAAATAGTCATTCTTGGGGATTACTTGGTCTTAGAGAGTTGTGTTGATGACTTTTAATGATTATAATTTTGTGTACAAAAAACTATTTATTGAGTGTACCTAAAATCCTACCTCCTAAGCCTGTGTTGGTTCGATGAACTTTTTAGGTACCTATTCCTTCACGATTTCTTTCAGCCATTAAGATACCTTCTCGATGCCTTCTCATATTATAAAGTAGATTCAGACAGACTTCAATGCACCTGTCAAAAGTTCGTTGAACCAGTGTTTTGTTCAGTAAACTGTAATAAAATTGATTATGTCAGACTAAAGTGCATGTTTTAGCGAGATGGCGTGGGTAATGCATATCTGAATATTTAGTGATTTTGAGGATCTTATAGTGTTCATGTCTAAACAACAAAGATAAAACCTGAAACTATAGATAGCTTATAATTCTTAAGAAAGGCATTGTTGCCCTTCTTAAAGAAAAGTATCACCACACCTCTGTTCCATGCCTGTGGTGTTTTACCCTCGACTATGACGGAACCAAACAGCTTCTGAAAGGCCTTAAGAACTTTATTACCTCAGTAACAGTAAAATAATGCTTGTAATAAATACTTAGTATTAATTTCCTCAAATGGATTTTGAAATATGTTATATTACATTGCGTATTTGGGTAATTATGACCCAGCCCCCACGTCCGTGTAACAATTTTCCACCCCCATGACGCCGGGTAAAAGGCAAATTAACATCAACGAGACTTAAAAGATGAATCACCTTTGGTGCCTCCGGCTTTCATTACTTAAGTGCGCAGTGTCGGAAAATTACATAACATTAACATAAAGTCGGTAAGATAGAAACGCGTACCTACCTAATTAAAAAAAAAATTGTCTTCAAAAATAACTCAATATTATGAAATAACTTTAATTTCGGAAGTCGGTGTCTTGGGATCTGTATTTTAGTTTTAGTTTTTTGCCACCGACTTCCAAAATTAAAGTTATTTATCACTTTGTAGTGTTTTTTTTAAGTCGGTTAAAGTTTTTTTTTCTTCCATGCTTCTCTATTAGTCGTCATCTCGGTAGTCGCTCTCTTTTTAACCAATCATCATTCACGCAGTCCACCCATCATTTTTTTGGCCTTCCCCTACTCTTATAGCCATCGGCATTCATACTAAAAACTTTCCTCATTCCTCCGTAACACATGCCCATACCATGACAACCGACTTCCACACAACTTTTCAGTTCCTACCTGTGCCTCTGTCACGCTTCGAAACAAACGATCAAATAGACTACATAATCGCAGAACTAGGTATTTAAATTGTTTATTTTTACACTCTTCGCTTAACCTGAAACTTTTAAGGTGAAACCAGCGCAATCTTAGTGAAACCTCATAAAGTTTAACAAGAAACTCGGCCTACAATCGGCGTGAGAGCAAAGAAACAAACTTCAACAATTGCGCTAAAAGGGTTTCGACTACATCGGTCTGGGGCCACGGAACTAGCGGGACAAAGGATGTAGGTGTGGCGGGATCTACATCGTCACAAGCGAACTACGCCGTCACACTGACGGCACGCAAAATCCTGCATCGCGCAAGCAAAATTCGACGCGCGACTTCCCGATGCGCAACGTCCCGACATCAATCATCAGACACAACTCCGGTCTGGTGGTGTAGGATCCACCCTTTTCTGTGGGGGATGAGAAACTTTACACCCAATTCTTAAACCTCTATACAAGGTGGTAAAAAATATAGGGTGACTGGTAATTAGTGACCGATACTTAAACACGTGATTTTACTCATCATTATGAACAACTTTTACTATGGGACCAAACCTGAAATCGCGAAAAAAAAATCAGCTGTTCCCTACATTAATTTATGTTCGTCTAACTCGTCAAAATGTAGAGAACAGCTGTTTTTTTTTCACGATTTCGGGATTGGTCCCATAGTAAAAGTTGTTCATAATGATGAGTAAAATCACGTGTTTAAGTATCGGTCACTAATTACCAGTCCCCCTATATAATTATGAGGAAAAGCAGCGCGTAACTTTCAAGAAAGTGTTTAGCGACGTCTGCATAACATGCTTTTTACCCGACTGCGGCGAAGCCCAAAAGGAGGGTTATGTGTTTGACCTGTATGTATGTATGTATGTATGTATGTCCGATTCTTTGTTCCCTCGTAACTTCTAAACGAATGAACGGATTTGAATAAATTATACGTCTTTAGATTTGTCTTGGTAGCGCGAGTGTCACTGGCTACATTAAAATCAAAAACAAAGTAAAATGGCGGATTTAGGGTGCCATATTGTGGAGTTCGAAATTTTTTTTTCTTCTAATACCATCGAGTGAAATATCAAAATTAAGGGTTTTAAAAGGTGATTACAAAAATATATACAACTTATATGGTTAAAAGTAATTCGAAGTGACAAATCGTAAAAAACACGTTATAATGGTGGCGGTGGAATAAAACCAACGTTGGATGACAGTTAGGGTTTATTTACTTTACTTCAAACACTGGACAGATTTTAGCAAACAAAGTTAGACTGAGGTTAAACCTATTAGTGGTTCCAGGGATGGACTGCGGGGCTATCCTATCCCTTTACCTCCTAGCTGGCTATTCCTGAGGGCGACGGGGCCTCCGCTCAGGTCAAGCTTATGACAACAGTGGTGACTGCGGGGCTATCGACCACTGTGCCTTCTAAGTAGCGAGTGTGCTTGTTCCTCCATGGGTGACCGTTTATATAGTCGATTTGACTGACAGTAGTGTGTGTCTTCACCATCTTATGTTTGTATGTAGTTGTGATCGTGACCTTCGTTGACGACAAGGACACTTCACATGTCGAATGATAGATGTCGCTAGTAGTCTGTAGATACTGTTGCTGTTATCGATAATTGATCTTGTTCGTGTTGTGATCTACTCGGGTGGCGTGGTGTTTGGCACACAATCCGGTAGATGGCCTAAGGCGTCGTGTTATATTCTCCCCCTCTGGTACTCTATGGTCGTCCCGACTGAGTACCAGCACCAATTTGTTTCCGCGGCCTTCCTCTTTGGCGTATCGGATAAGTTGGTTTGGATGCCACGTTGTCTCTCTTTTCAAACTTCGTTATTGCTGACGTATGATACTTTCCAATAGGCTTGTCTGGAGTTTGTGAGTGTGCAATTTCATACGTGGAGGTTCCATGTTTCTTTAATATAACATATGGTCCATCTCGTCGAGGAGCAAATTTCGAAGTAAACTGTTTATCTATGTTACTAACGGGATGAGATTCTACCAAGACTAGGTCTCCAACTTCATAGTCTGGGTCAGGTCTTCTCTTGCTATTTGCTCTCTGGCGTGACGTTTCTTTGTTACACTCTGTATTTTCTTTTGCTAGCTCCAAGTCTTGGGCTAGTTGCTTTAACTTTGGGGTGATTTCTGCGACAAAGTTTTCTGATTCTACAACCGAGCTTAGATCATGTGTCAATTCATATGGTGTACGCAATTCTCTTCCAAATGTAAGGTAAGATGGTGAGAATCCTGTAGTTTGACACTTAGCTGTATTCATTGCTAATCTTATTGTCGGTAAAGTCGCTGGCCAATTCTGATGTTTGTCTTTCACCATAATTGCAATTTGTGACTTCATGTCCCTATTTTTCCTTTCAACCACATTAGGTTCAGGGTGATATACGGGTGTGAAAATTTGTTGTATTTCTAAGCAATATGCTAGTTTTTGCATTATTGCTGATATAAATTGTACTCCATTATCGCTGATAATTTTCCTTGGCAACCCATACCGAAGAAATATTTCATTGAGTAAAACGATGGCACAATTTTCACTAGTTGCTTCATTTAGTGGGAATAATTCTACCCATCTTGACGTAGTATCTTCTATGATGAAAATCCACTTTTCTCCTGAGGGTCCCTTTGGCAAAGGTCCAAAAAGATCAATGGACAATACCTCAAATCGTTGTGAGTTCGGGGTGGACTGGTATAAGCCTGCTGGCTTCTTATTAGAGGGCTTATATTTTTGGCATTCAACGCATGTTTTTACGTATTTTATAACATCTTTTCGTAGTCCTGTCCAGTAAAAATTATTTGTTATACGTTGTACTGTTCTTTCTACCCCCATGTGACCAGCAGTGGGTGAGTCATGGTAAGCTTTTAGTACGTTTTGTATTTCTTGACGTGGAACTACTAACTTTGCATTGTCGTTTTCTTCTTCTGGCATGTAAAGATACAGGACACCTTTATGGACTAGGTACCCTTTCTTGATGTATTCTACATAACTTGGTATTTCTTTTCCTTCTTCTAATATTTTTATTATAGTTTGAAGGGCGTCATCTTTCATTTGTTCATCTCTTAACTGTTTTTCACTGTATCTAGGTAGATCTAACTCTGTGCTGCATATGATACATTTTCCATCATGATGCTCACACGGTGGTCGAGACAATGTATCAGCTACTACATTAGTTCGTCCTGGAGTATATTGGATTTTGAACTCGTATGGTTGCAACTGTAGTGCCCATCGTGCTAAGCGACCAGTAGGTGTTTTAAGATTCATTAACCATTTCAACGGTTGATGATCTGTAATAGTTATGAACTTTGTTCCTTCTATATAGCCACGAAATTTTGAAATAGCCCATACTATGGCTAGTGCTTCCTTTTCTGTGACACTGTAATTTCGTTCAGATTGTGTTAAGAGTCTACTTGCGTATTCAACAGGGTGCTCATTGTCTCCCTCCCCCTGCACTAAAGCTGCGCCAATGGCATACTGGCTGGCATCAGTCTTGATAGCAAAGGGTAAATCGTCACTTGCCTGTTTTAACACTGGTGACGTAGTCAAGGCATTTTTTAATTTCATAAATGCTTCTTGTTGCTCTCGATCCCATTTCCAGCTTATTTTCTTTTTCGTAAGATTAGTAAGTGGTCTTGCAATGTCTGCAAAATTATGAATAAATCGCCGATACCATGATGCGGTTTGTAAAAATGATATTAATTGTTTCAGGTTTTTAGGCGCCTGACGGTTGGCAATAGCCGAGATTTTCTCTGGGTCTGTTTTGATACCGTCAGAAACTATGAGGTGGCCCAGATATTTAATTTCTGAACACATAAATTTACATTTCTTTCTGTTGGCTCGTAGCTTGTATTCTCTTAGTTTAATAAACACTTCTCTTAAGTCTTCTAAATGTTGACCGAAAGTTATAGATCTTATAATTAAATCATCTAAATAGCTTAATACACACTTCGCGTGCAATCCTTGTATGAATTTGTCCATTAATCTTTGGAACGTAGCAGGCGCGTTTCGAAGACCGAATGGCATTCGTTTGAAACGGAACGTTCCAAATGGTGATACAAAGCTTGTTTTATCGTAATCATCTGGATGTACCATAATTTGCCAGTAACTTGACTGTAAATCAATTGTTGACATGTATGGCATCGCTTTTGCCTGATGTAATAAGTCATCAATACGAGGCAACGGATATCTGTCAGGTTTAGTTATCTCGTTGAGTCGTCGATAATCTACGCAAACTCGCACATCGGTTTCTCCTTTTGGTACTAGAATTACAGGTGCTGACCATGGGGAATCGCATTCCTCGATAACGTCATCATTTATCATATCATCCAGCTTTTCCCTTAATTGCTTTTGCCTTGTTGGTGACAATCTATAGGGCTTAACACTAATAGGAGGATGATTGCCTGTGTCGATTCTATGTTGTGTAAATGGAGTTGGTTCCGTGTTTTTCTCAAAGATGTCGCTGTGCTCAATTAACAATTCATTGAACATCTTTTGCTCATTGTTTGTAAGTATGGTTCCTTCATCGGGATTTAAATAAAGATCAACTGAATACATAGAAGTAGGGTTTATTGGTAAATAAATAATTCGTGGATCTACACAAGATTGGTTGTCAGCTGGTTCTCGTGGACGTGTAGGACCTGGTGGCGTGTCCAATTTGTGTACTATCCATTTTGGTCGTTTGTTTACTGGTGGACTGTCTTGTACGTCGGGTACTGTCGGTGTTATGGGTAACGGTGACAACATGTCCAGCTCGTTAGCCCAACGGATAAACTCCGACACTGCCTTCACTTCCACTGGCTCCTTTTTGACTTCAAATGTCATCCGCTTCACTGCCTTCATTGGTATGGTGTCATTGTTGAGTTGAATGAAGTTGTGTATTGTATGAGGTTCGTCAATGTAATTCCAACTGCGTTGCGGTGCATTAAGTATGATTCCTGCCTGTTCTAGGAATTCGATACCTAACAGCGTACGGTTGTCAACAGCTTCTGGTATAACTGACAATGTAATTGGTAGTGTGCGTTCTCCTATACGTATGTCAGTTGACGTTGTTAACAAGTTTGATGTTTTCACCGTTCCATCCGCTAACTTGATGTTAGTTACTTGCTGATCAAACTCTGTTCCTTTACGTAACAACATCTTATACAGTTGCATACTGGCAATACTGCGACGGGCAGCAGTATCTATGTATGCATAGCCTTCTTCCCCTTTTATATTTACCTTTATCGTTGGTATTTTTGCTTGTATCTTTAAGCTATTCTGTACTGTGTTAAATGCAACAGGCTTTGGTGGCGTTTCTTTTGCTTTACAGGTACTGCAGTTGCTTCTGTAAACACCAGGTGCTCCACATCCATAGCACGTGATGACTGGCTTCTTTTCTGGTTGTGATTCTGCCTTATCCTTTTGTTCCGCCAACCTTTTGCGACATTCATCAAAAATATGTCCCTTCTTGCCACAAAAAGTACATCTTTTGTAGGGCTTACGTTCTATTTGTGATGTTTTCGTTACCTCACCAGCTTCCTTGAGCAGACTCTCAATATGACGACCACGATCCAGAAGTTCCGCAAACGTTTTCACTTGTGTGCGAGCAATCTCCTTTTTGTAGTTTATATTGAGAAGTCCGTAAACAAAGTCCAAATGTTCCTCTTCCTTTTGTCTTTTTGCAGGTAACTGAGCGAGTAAGGCACGTTTTTCACATACAAACGTGTCAATTGTTTCAGTTGTTTGCTTCTTTGAGTATAGTTCCAAATAAACTTCGTGTGGCTGCATCTTCGGCGCAAAAGCAGTCTTAATGGCGTCAAGAGCTTGGGTCCACTTTTTAATGTCACCTTTTACACCGTTCCACCACGTAGCAGCAGCACCAGACAATAACAAAGTGAAACCTTCCAAGGCGTCTTCGTCACTGATTTTCTCAATTTTTTTGTAAACTGAGATACCGGTCACAAATTCTTCAACTTTGTCAAAGTTTCGTTCACCGTCGTAACGCTTTGTGCATGCAGCAAAACTTTTAAAATGTCTATTTCCACATTCGTTCGCTTCTGTCACTTTTGATATGAGTGCAGTGAATTGTTCCTGAGTCATCACCACCATCTCTTGTTTTTTCTCAGACATGTCAAAATAATATAAATTCTCTTGAGGGTATGCTCTTGTTTATCCGCCAAAATGTGGGTACACCGTAAAAGTGTGGGTACACCGATAAAATTGTTGCGGGTAGAAGAAGATTTTACGTTGGGCGCCAATATAATGGTGGCGGTGGAATAAAACCAACGTTGGATGACAGTTAGGGTTTATTTACTTTACTTCAAACACTGGACAGATTTTAGCAAACAAAGTTAGACTGAGGTTAAACCTATTAGTGGTTCCAGGGATGGACTGCGGGGCTATCCTATCCCTTTACCTCCTAGCTGGCTATTCCTGAGGGCGACGGGGCCTCCGCTCAGGTCAAGCTTATGACAACAGTGGTGACTGCGGGGCTATCGACCACTGTGCCTTCTAAGTAGCGAGTGTGCTTGTTCCTCCATGGGTGACCGTTTATATAGTCGATTTGACTGACAGTAGTGTGTGTCTTCACCATCTTATGTTTGTATGTAGTTGTGATCGTGACCTTCGTTGACGACAAGGACACTTCACATGTCGAATGATAGATGTCGCTAGTAGTCTGTAGATACTGTTGCTGTTATCGATAATTGATCTTGTTCGTGTTGTGATCTACTCGGGTGGCGTGGTGTTTGGCACACAATCCGGTAGATGGCCTAAGGCGTCGTGTTATAACGTTAAATAAAATAATTATTTCTTGTTCCCTGTTGAGTGACTTTACGGGTCAGCTATTAATTAATACATAAGTAAATCGTCTGCGAAATCTTTCAAATTTGTAAACTAAAAAGCTGGAAATAAAAAACAAGTAATTAAAAAAACTAAAAAACCCGACTGCGGTAAAAAAAATTAGTTTAAAAAAAACTGAAAAGCTAAAAACAAGGCCATTTTAAATTAAATAAAAGTTGGAAGCAGGCGGGACCCATTTGAGTTTGAAAATACCTATAATAAAAAAATGGTATGGGTCCCGCCTGCTTCCAACTTTTATTTAATTTAAAATGGCCTTGTTTTTAGCTTTTCAGTTTTTTTTTTAATGAGGTTCCGTTCACCGTCTGTCCGTCTGACTGTCAGCGGGCTGCATCTCATGAACCGAAATAAGTAGACAGTTGAAACGTTCATAGTCTTTATTTCTATTGCTGAAATTATAATATACCTATATCCATACTAATATTATAAATGCGAAAGTGTGTCTGTCTGTCTGTTACCTCTTCACGCTTAAACCGCTGAACCAATTTAGATGAAATTTGGTATAGAGATAGTTTGAGTCCCGAGAAAGGACATAGGATAGTTTTTATCCCGATACAGGGGATCGACACTTATGCGGGTGAAACCGCGGGGCGCTGCTAGTAAAAAATTAAACAAAGTTAAAAATTAATTTAAAAGGGTCTCTCCCCAGAACACCAAAGTTTCATAACAATCTAACCAATGATTTCGGAACGCATAGAGGACAAAGATTGATTTTTATTTATATATAGACTATGGACTTTGTTTCTGGGAAATGTTTTCCGACCTAATTCGCAGCCACTGTTGGTACAAAACTCTTGGAAGCTAGAATCTACAGTGGAATGAATCTACGCCGAGACAACAAATCTGTGTCTGAGGAGCTCACGTTCCGGGAAAGTTATTTATCTTGGAAATGACAAGGAATTTACTCAATTTTTAAATAAAATTATAGGTCACTTACTAACCTACTGGAAGGCATAATTTTCCTAAGAAACAAGTAATCTGTAAAATTATAAGTATCTACACCTGACTAGTAGATTAGTAGTTCTTGTACAGACGAGCACATCATGCTACTACAATCTGTCTAATTTCTTTAATAGATTTTTAACTTTATCGCTAAAGCATTAGGTTCAAGACTGATTAAGAAAATTTTACGGTTTCGGGTACCTTGATGTGCTGACGTCTGTTTTTTTTTTTTTTTAATTAGCCTGCGCTGTCCCTCTCCTGGGCAAAGGCCTCCCTCCACTCCTTCCATCTTTCGCGAGCCCACGCGTCCTCCTTCCAGTCTTGGTGGAACCGATCCAGCTCGTCCCGCCATCTCCTACGTGGTCTGCCACGACCCCGCCTCACTGTGTCAGGACACCAATTCTGCGCTATTTGGGCCCACAGCTGCACGGCTGAGGATTTTTATGCGACGAATAAAAATGTAACTTAATTGTATGACGATAACATTTAAATATCAATGATAATAATCATCGTAGGTGCAAAAATAAAAATAGGGTATCCGACGTACCGTGTCATTGAAATTTAAATTTTATTGTCGTTATATTTCTATTCGTCGCATAAAAATCCTCAGCCGTGCCGATGCCGATAGTGGGGTTTAGGTCACGTGAGCTTTAAAATAGTATACGATAGGTGTGACTTCCGCATTTAGCACCCTCGAGTACTAATTAAGTCACACATATCGTAATGTAAAGTACTATTATTTATGAACCGACTTCAAAAAAGCGCAGGTTCGTTGGCAACTGCCAAGAAGAGATAAAACAAAACCAATGTTTTAGTAGGTATATCAGAAATCTGGTGGCCCGGCGGAGGATGAAAATTTTCTCCACCAGCGATTGTCTTCGCTTTTTTTAATTCCATAGCCCGATCTTACGTGGATAACCTTTAGGTACCTTTTCCCCAAGGGCAGATAAACAAACCATTTGAAGTTGAGTCAGCGTTCCATTCAACTACGTGTTAAATTAACACCTGAGCCAATAATCTAGTCATGGGGACCCAAAAGCCTCTGAACACTTTTATAAAAAAACAACATAAACATCCGAATTGAGAACCGCCTCCTTTTTAGAAGTCGGTTAAAAATACGTAAATCCTAATGAAATTATCTGCCAACAATAACCAAAAGCTTGTGAGTGGGTAACGTAGACAGAGTAAACTATAGACTGCTGCATATTATCTTCTTTTTCATTCGCACAAGAAAAAGAGAAATATATTAACGTCACTAGCAAAGAAAAGAGTCAGAGTAAGAATATTTCTGTCCCTTACTGCGTGTCGGCTAAGCACATCAATGTGCACAACAAGTTTGACGTTTATGAATGAAATAATAAAAACTACACCGCGATTAAATGGAAAATAAGATCTTTTTCGTGCATACTTCAATAATAGTACATTTGCGCAACTGTGAAAATGGTAAGGTGCAGTATAACAAGCTGTAAAAATGATAGTATGATGAAGATTGTCGGAATTTTTTGTCCCTTTCGATGCCACGGATACCATGAGTCTATAGATTACTCTGTCTACGGTGGGTAAATATTTTGCAGAAATTCAGTTTACAGTACGGCCACAAGCTATTTACAGCAACCACTCGATAGACTTCCGTACCGTATCGAACACCAATCAATGTTGTCGAGTCCTATAAACGCTGTTGACAAGTCCAAAATCCGAAAATGTTGTCTAACGGCTGATTTTTCAATAGACAGATATTTTTTTTTTTCGTAGAATAAAATTGACGTCTGACAGTTTTTGTATGGAAGAACTGTCAAAAATTCAAAATTATTCCTCCGATAAAATTAACTAGCGTTGGAAAAATCAGCCCTAAATCAAATAGACGACCGCTGTTCTTCCGACAGCTGTCTGCTGTCGGGGGCAAGGCAAATCAGGTTATCGAAATGTGTCATTTTCGATACGGTAGCCTGGCGGACGGTTGTGAATAGCTATGCTGGCCGTTGAGAGAATTCGTTCTTCACTTGACACCTGTCAGCTTCATACAAACGAATACGTATTTTGCGAATCACGCTAATATTATAAAGGCGAAAGTTTGTGAGTGTGTTCGACCGCAATCTAGTTAAAAACCTTAAAAATACTTATCATCTTAGATTTCGTTTCCCGTTTTTGCACATTATTTATATGTGAGGGTGTTCGTGTGGGGGTTTTAATAATTATTTTCCAAAGATGATTCAACATAGAACAAATTAAAAGTACAAAGAGTTCTATTAATTATTAGATTGTGCTTTTATTTATACTAACCCCTTAACATATTCGTCTTGCCCGGGCTTCCTCTACCAACTCTCTAGCATACGTGCTGCTCTACATTGGCACGGTTAGTGGCCAGTACCTACCATACCATACCATAATCAGCCTATAATGTTCCCACTGCTGGGACAGGCCTCCTCTGGGTGAGAGGGTGTGGGCCGTAATCCACCACGCGGGCCCAGTGCCGATTAGCAAATGTCACATGTCTTCGAATTTTTGGTTCTAGGACATGCCGGTTTCCTCACGATGTTTTCCTTCACCGTTTTGAGAGCAGTGGTGATGAAATAATTTACACAAAGTAAAGCGCCTGCCTGGGTTCGAACCTACGACCTACAACTCGTAAGTCGCGGCCGTTACCACTTGGCCACCACTGATCTGCGGCCAGTACCTAATCATAAAAAATATAACTACCATGGAGAATAGAAGATAACAACATGAAACAATTCATCATCATCATCATCATTTCAGCCAAAAGACGTCCACTGCTGGACATAGGCCTCCCCCAAGCACTTCCACTTCGACCGGTTCTGTGCTTCTCGCATCCAACGGGTTCCTGCGGCCTTCACAAGGTCGTCGGTCCACCTTGTGGGAGGCCTTCCAACGCTACGTCTTCCGGTACGTGGTCGCCACTCCAGAACCTTTCGGCCCCATCGGCCATCTGTTCTGCGAGCAATGTGCCCTGCCCACTGCCACTTAAGTTTGGCAATTCTGCGGGCTATGTCGGTTACCTTGGTTCTCCTGCGGATCTCCTCATTCCTGATTCGATCACGCAGGGAAACTCCAAGCATAGCCCTCTCCATTGCCCTTTGGGTGACTTTTAGCCTTCTTATAAGGCCCATTGTGAGCGACCACGTTTCAGTGCCATAAGTCATCACTGGCAACACGCACTGGTCAAAGACTTTCGTCTTGAGACACTGCGGTATGTGGGACGAGAAGATATTGCGTAGCTTCCCGAACGCTGCCCAGCCGAGTCGGATTCGACGATTGACCTCTTTCTCGAAGTTAGACCTACCTAACTGGACAGTTTGTCCTAGGTAAACATACTCGTCCACGACTTCGAGTGTAGCGTCTCCGATCTTTATGGGAGTGGGTGTTACATGGGCATTTGACATGACTTTCGTTTTGTCCATGTTCATTTTAAGACCCACTCTTTCGGAGGCTCTACTGAGGTCATCGAGCATTGTACTGAGGTCCTCCATAGTCTCAGCCATGACTACGATATCGTCGGCAAACCGAAGGTGAGTTATGTACTCGCCGTTGATGTTGATGCCAGCCCCTTTCCAGTCCAGAACCTTGAAGACATCCTCCAGTGCAGCGGTGAACAGTTTCGGAGAGATAACGTCTCCCTGTCTTACACCTCGCTGCAGAAGGATAGGTTTCGAGGTCTGATCCTGGAGTCGGACTGACATAATAGTGGCGTTTTCGTACAAACACTTCAGCACCTCGATGTACCGATAGTCGATCTGGCACCGTTGAAGAGACTGCAGCACAGCCCATGTCTCGATCGAATCAAAGGCTTTCTCGTAGTCCACGAACGCTAAGCAGAGAGGCAGGTTATATTCTTCGGTCTTCTGTATAACCTGTCGCAGCGTATGTATGTGGTCTACGGTGCTAAAGCCTTTACGGAATCCGGCTTGTTCGGGAGGCTGGAAGTCGTCAAACCTGCGCGCGAGACGGTTCGTGATGACTCTCGAAAACAGCTTGTAGACATGGCTCAGGAGTGAGATGGGCCTATAATTCTTAAGAAGGGCATTGTCGCCCTTCTTAAAGAAAAGTATCACCACGCCTCTGTTCCATGCCTGTGGTGTTTTGCCCTCGAGTATGACGGAACCAAACAGCTTCTGAAGGGCCTTAAGAACGGGTTTTCCGCCGGCCTTCAGTTCCTAATTTGAAAACTACCTACCTATACCTACCATATTGTTTCATCAATGTTTGCATCGGACAAGCAAAATGTTTTCTCATATCAAATCAGCTTACTGCTGTAACTTTACGAGTGTGGTACCTACCTAAACTTTCTGAATATAAATCATAATATTATAAGCAATACAATGTTTCTGTAACTCACTCGACGCACCATCCACTGAAATTCGTAGGTAAAATGCAATACCTCATAACACGTGTAGGTATATCAGGGGCTTGTGTCAAGTGGTTACTATACGTAGGTATTATAATAACTACAGTTATTCTAACTATTTTCGATATAACTATGGTTGATTCACATAATTATGTTCATAACACATATTGGTCGACTGAACCAGGGCTCGGAAACCGGTTTAAATTCTTAACCGGTTACGGTCATTGACCCCAAACCGAAATCGATTTAGGTTAAGGTTTGCACTTTACCGGTTTTTACCGGTTTAGGCGGGAAACCGGTTTTTCATGAATTTTGGTTTTGATAGTAGAAATTAACCGGTTAAAACCAAGTTTAAACCCCCCGGCCCCCGCCACTCTCACGAGCACGGTCTGGACGTTGCGATATCATTTAGTTACAAAATTTTATTACGGAATTAACCGGTTAATTTGGGTGTCAAAACCGTTTGTGCTTAAGTAACCGGTAACCTTTATCATTTGGGTTTCATAAGAACAGTTCACTTGTTTAACCGGTTAATGAAGGAACGATATATTTACCGGTACTTAATCGAAATTAACCGCTCTTTTTAAACCGGTTCAGAGCCCTGGACTGAACTACTGGTTTACGGTTTAAAGGAACATAACTAAACCGAACCTCGGGGTGCCCCTGACGTCGACCGTCTCCTCCTGGTTCAAAAGCACAAAAACAGACAAAATCTGGTTTTTGTTCAAAAACCAACAGTAGGTGAATCGACCGTTAGTTCAATCAACCTTAAGTTTAGCTGAATAAACTGGAGGTGAGTTAACCATAGGTGAATTCTCCTTTATGTATTTCGTTCATTAGTTATTTATTAAAAAATCGGTGAAACGATCTTTATTTTTGTATTTGAAACAGTAGGTCTTTTGACCTTAGTAATCTCGAAAATAGTAATTGTACATGTTTCAGTGAATATAGGTAGGTACCTACACTAAAAATAAAATTGAGAAAAAAGGTCGGTACAAAATACGTATAACTTGAATTAGGAAATAAATAGTAGGCTCCATCTAAATAAGCTTTTTTATACAGGTACTTACATTTAAAAAAAGCTTATTTTATTGTAAAGGCAAAAAGTACAGAACGCCACGTCGCCACCTCCTAATCCCAACCTTCCATAGACCGTAGGTAGGTAATATCTTATAATCTTCACTATACGGGCGGGTCCCAAAAATACACTGACCTCTATCATACAAGTAGGTCAGTGCAAAAATAGAAGCACACAGGTCCATTCAATCCGATGATAAAACACTCAATTAAAACCTTTCGTGATAAAAACAAAGGAAGTCCTGTCATCAATGGCTAACGAAGACTCTTTTTGGGTTTGAAACAAACTCCGAACATTAGGCTGACTAGTACTTTCCACATAGGGTTAATTTTTCAATCGACAGGTAATTTTTATTCATAGAATAAAATTGACGTCTGACAGATTTTGTATGGCTGAACTGTCAAATATTCAAAATAATGTGTGGGGTAATTCAAATTGATATGTGAGGTGAGGTGATATAAAATGTCTTGATGATATGTTATGGGACGAAAAATTGGTTGGATTTGTTGGAACAGAAAATGGCCATGTTTACCTACTTACCTTAAACCAAAAAGCAAGCAAGTTAAGAAACTTGCAGCGTCGCGCACATGCCATACAATATGTATACCTAGTTGAAGCAAATAGCTTGCATTGTCTGTACTGCCTCCGATAGTAAAAAGGAGTATCTAACATTTTTTCCAAAATTGAGTTATTGCCGGACCTTACCTTACCAAGCGAATACTATATTTACTATATCATAATTTTGTATCACAACTTGGTAAAACGTGAAGAACTTTGAGGTACATTGGTAATACATAAAAATGATACGCTTTTTCTGCGTCGTATTCCTATTAATTACAAAGGGACTTGCTGGAAAGACAAAACTTTCATGCTGAATTTCTCCTGTTCTATCAAAATTCTTCAATATTTTTTATGTATTACGAGCGCCATACAGCATATTACAGCCGAGGGCCCCGCTGGATAGATGAGGCGATTTATCGTTGAATCAATTATACTATAAGTCTTATTATATTAAATAGTGTAATTGGCTTCGGCCGTTCTATTTAAATAAATAAATAAATCGTGACTTCTATCAAAATGATCGAGGTACATTGGACCTTGTCGATAAATTCATGAGGTACATTGAACAAACAAAGCATTGCCACTAGTTTTATGAGCCTAGCTCGCGGGGCCCCGCTGGATAGAAACACATCTAGGTAGGTAGGTGGTATCGTGTATAAAATATATTTTATGATGAATAATCGAGACACATCGAGACGAGGCCTGTGACAAGGTGATCCGTGTGACCCTTAGATATACCTAGATACAACAGGGTGGCAGGGACATCGACCCGCCACGAAATGATCTCCGGCCGCCTTAGGATGAGGCCTGCAGGCAACAGACTTGGGGAGTTTGTTGCCTGAACAGTGAAAGGCCCGAGACGGCGGCGCGCCGTGTTCCGCGCGTGCCTCTCTCTAGAGGAATGGTGGCCGTATGCGGCCGCTGAGGGTGAGGGGGTCCGCATGGATCCATGCGGGTCAACACCTGGCTGGGTTAGCGTGACGAAATGCGCATGCACTCCAGCACCCCGGCTAAAGGTAGCAGCAGGACACCGTGTGGTTTTAGTCAGTAAGTAGCCTGTTCCCAACTATGTTGGGGTCGGCTTCCAGTCTAACCGGAAGCAACTGAGTACCAGTATTTTATATGGAGCGACTGCCTATCTGACCTTCACAACCCAGTTACTGGGTAATACGAAACCCCTAGGTAAGACTGATTGTCAGACTTTCGGGCTTCTGACGAACCGTAACGACTGTCAAAGATCCTGTGGCCTAAAAAGGCCACTTTGGCAGAATCATAAAAGGATAACATTATGATTCATAATGGACAGTTACTTAACTGTTAAGTTAATCGTATCAAATCCCATTGGTGAAGGATTTTTCAGTATTTTTTTTTTCTGTGCCAAAATTGGAATCAATCCAATCCAAATCCAATCACAATCTCTTTGATTATACCTACGTGACGTAGTGCAGCGAAAAAAAGTAAAACACGGACTGTCTTCGCCTTAATAGGATTCATATAATGTTATCCTTTTATGATTCTGCCAAAGTGGCCTTTTTAGGCCCCCAGGAATGACAGCCGGGATCAACGGCTTAACGTGCTTTGACATGGAGGTCACCCATCCACGGACCAACTTCGGCAAGCCTGATCGATCGACCCCATGCGGCTGTTAATACTTAGCCACAAGTCCCTCCTCAAGAATTCAGCACACGAGACATGAGTCTAGACAAAAAATATGAGTCACAAAAACATGATTCTAACATAGAAATCTGAATATTAAATGCTGTTCCATAAACATTTTGACCGCATAAGTATTGCAATTTTCCATAAAACAGACAACAACGAAAAATGTCAACGCAGGCGGTTCAGAATCATGTACATACTAAAGGTCATAGCACACGTATCAAATCGGAATGGGATCGGCACCGTATCGCCTCGCCGTCAAACAGGCATCAACCTAACGCAAGCACTTAACCAAAGCGGATCAGAAGCTCCGACACGTCGCGCGTCGACTCGGCTACGGCTAGGCGACGCCGTGCTTACGGCTCGCCGACCGCTGGTTGATGGTGCAGCAGGCAGGCCGGAGGGGAGAGAGGGGCAAAGATGGATGAAGAGGTGTAAGCTCGGGTTATGGAGAGACGTAAGCGCGGGGACGACGAGCCGTAAGGCACCGGACCTCGGTTCGTGAGCTTATCTGGAGGCGAGGCGATTACGTTACGATTAGTGTGCGTTGCAGTAGGGAATTTCATACAAAGAATACTGAACGGCTCGAGTTAATACGGTGCCGATCCCTTTCCGGTTTGATACGTGTGGTTACAGTTGGTGCGACGAAGTCCCTGCCTGTATTTAAATAGTTACGATTATGTGGGAATGGGATCTTTCCACAGCTTCACCAAAAATTCTGAAAATTGGATAAAATCCATCACAAACCTTAATGGGCCCTCGTGGAAGTAAATAATCTTCTCTAAGTAAATTGTTGGAATTTTCTGTTTATTTATTTAGGACGGTAATGTACTTTCTTACACTGCTAGGTTCAAATGTTAGTTAGGTAGGTATGTACCGTACCTACGCATGCGGATGGGTCACGAAGGTTGCTGTTCTGGAAATGCGTTCCTTGCGAAGCATGTGTGTCGTGACTGAATCATAAGCTGAGAAATGATGCGATATGGCAAGAATTATGTAGTGACAAAAGTTGAAAAGGGTACCAATGCTTGTTTTGGTCATTTTGAGAGGATGAATGAAAGCCGACTAACAAAACATTATACTTAGCTACAAGGCAGACGTGATTGTAAACGGGGGCCGGGAGGCGACGCCCTAGGAGGAATAGAATATATTTATTTGCTTTAAAACATGGTACAATAGGATCTTAGTCTTAGGATATAATATAGTGACCTTATTGGTGATGCACGTTCTTCAGAAAGGTCAGGTGCGTAGGAAGCACAACCGGTGTGAGTATATATTATGTGTGAACGACCAAATTTAGGAACGTAAACGAATCAAAATGAGTAGAATCGTAGCAGGTGGCGTTCTATAGTTTCTGCTTACCCCCATAAGGCCCTGCCTCGAAAATAAATCGTAGATCTAATTAGCGAGCGAAAGTGATGCAATTATACCTACTTTTGAAACGCAAAAGAAGAGAGATGGCTATAAAGTGCGTGCGCTCGGAATAAAACGACGTAGGTAGGTATGTGCCAAAGCGAATTCCAAGTCGGTTAATTTTTTCATTCCCTACATACGGGACCTTCTATCTTAAGTTATTAGGTACGTAACCTAACAACATCTTAGAGTGACACTAACAATATTAAAAATCGTTTGTTTTAAATAAATAGATTGACTTGGCCATCGCATGAAAATTACAAGTAATACATATTAAACCTATTACCTAAATTAATTGTTTAGTGCGATTGCCAATTTGTTACAGTCGCGAATCATATTTTAATCAACGTACAACTTAATACTGACCAGCAAATAGCAAAAAACGTAAGAATTACAATTTCGCGGGCTACCCAGGCGCTTCCCCTAAACTAATTTCAGTCACCACTAAACTTACCAGTATTAAAAGTGCTCTGTGCACTAAACTAATAATTATAGTTGTCGTGTAACGGAACGCATACAACCTACATTTCATTTCACGTAGTTACCTTTACGTATTCCGTGCCTTGCGTTTGGCCGTTTTAGTTATGATTTTATAAAAATACCTACACATTAAATTAAATATTTTTACTACTACATAATTACATCCTCAAAGTAATAAACTAGACCAGGAATAAGGAATAATGTTTGTTTAAACGTTCAAGTTTCATTACAAGTACAGTTAACAATGAAACTTATTTTGACGCTTATCTGTCACTGTCAATCTGTCATGTAATCATCACAATTGGAGAATTGGTGATTTCTTTTTGTACTTTACAAAAAAAAAATACTATTAGCTTAGGTACTGATGTTTATGCAGAATACAAAAATTATGGATTTTCATGTAAAAGATGTGACCTTAAAACCGGACAGGCCTACAACTCTGCTTCTGAGTAAACATACAGACTATTTGTCAAAATATGGAACGGACTGTGAAGACTTTGAGTACAATATGACTGAATATCTTCGAATGTCGGGGATTTATTGGACTTTAACTGGAATGGAGTTAATGGGAGCTTCTGATAGGTATGTACTTACTCCTAGTTTTCACAAAAAAAATTGCTTCTACATTGATAAAGAAAGTATGAGGTTATAAAAGTACCTACCTGTTATCTATTGTGATCTTAATAAAATTATCTTGAGCTTGACTAATGTACATAACAACGTATTTAGTTTTCATTTCTTAGCTGAACAGAGTTTCAGGGTTGAAATGGTCTGAAATTCAGATTTTTCATTTTCCTGAATAGTAACACAAAGAAACAATGAAAAGATTTTACAAACATGATACTTATGTACTTATTTATCACAATTTTTTTGACAGAATGCCAAAAGAAGAAATCATAAAATTCATCAGTTTATGTCAGAGCAAGGAGAATGGTGGCATCTCGGCATGCTATCCACATGACCCACACATTTTGTACACCTTAAGTGCTATTCAGGTTGGTTTTAAATAGAAACTTGTAAGGTTTTTTTCATTATATTCATAATATTATTATTCTGTATTATATGTATGACAGCTTTATTTATCTGGTTGTTGCAAATGTGACCGTTGAGAGTGGGTCCTCGATTTGATCTCCATGCCGGATATCTTATTGCGTTTTTATTATATTATTACTAGCTGCGCCCCGCGGTTTCACCCGCGTAAATATCGATCCCGTGGGAATACCGGGATTAAAAGTAGCCTATAGATTCAAACATAACTGGTAAAATGTAGGCATACCCATTCCATCCTTTTATAATCATCATCATCTGCCTAGCCTTCCAGTCTAACGGGATGCAGCTGAATACCAGTATTTTACATGGAGCGACTTCCATCCTTTTATAATCATGATACATTAATTCCTGCAGGTCCTCACAATGTATGACAGGCTGGATGCTATAGATGTTGAGGGTGTTGTCAAATTTGTGGCATCTCTACAACAAACAGATGGCTCTTTCTTTGGTAAGTTTCTGTACATAATCATAACCATTCTATAGCTCTCTCACAAATTCCCACCTCTACTAAAGAAATTATAGTAAGACAAGTCAAGGCGTTTGAAGGTCCCTGGCATAACTACCATTCCAGCATTTTGTTTTTTTTTTTTTTTCAAATTGTCGACCTCGCTTTATGTTGGTTTCATGTGTGGCTGCCATTTTGAAAAAAAATACAAAAAGGCGGACAGGTAGGTAGTACATATGCCTGGCTTCATAGACAACTAGAATCAATTCTATTTTATTGTAATTTTTGACGTTCAAAAGTGTCTTTTATGTGCCTATTTGAAATAAATTATTTGACTTTGATATAAAAATATTCAATCCCCTTTACCATATATTTGTTTTAAATTATTACCTATTAAACTTCATGCGGCTTGACAAATCCTTAACAGATTTTTTGTGGGATTTTTTGACAGAACTAAACTGTTCCTTCCTGCAAATAAATTTCATTTCCGATAAGGAAGCTGTCTCTGATTAAATTAGAATTTTCCCAAAAATGTTATTTATTTACCAAGAAATTAAAAAGAACCAAGAATTGCGGTTGCTTTTGTGACAAAAAAGATTAACATGTACCTACTGTTTTTATATACATTCTGCAATATTTTTTTTACTTGCACTCATGCAACACTTGACAAAAGAATTTAAATCTTCTACATACTCAATAAAACTTATTTCTGCTTACCCAGGTGACCAATGGGGTGAGGTGGACACGAGATTCTCATTCTGTGCAGTGATGTGCCTCTCACTCCTAAAAAGACTGGATGCAATAAACGTAGAAAAGGCTGCTTCCTTCGTGATCAGTTGCATGAACTTTGACGGAGGCTTTGGATCCAAACCTGGATCTGAAAGTCATGCGGGTAAGTACATGTTCAGTGAGTGGTAAAAACACAAGTTCAGTCTGCTGCATTTTGTGTAACTTAAAAGGGCACATTGATCATCCACAGACCGACTTTACCCACTGCTCGGCATAGGCCTCTCTTTCTTGTGCCAACCCCCACGCTCCTGAGCTAGCCTCATACAGATTTTGCCCGCAATGGCAACTATAATCAGCCTATAATGTTCCTGCTGGGACACAGATCTCTCTTCGAGAGGGAGTGGATCTAAAAACGAGCGCTTTCGGTTAGAACGCGACCTTATTGTGACCAATATTTATTTTCTGTTGTCCATATGCTTTGTGTACAGTACAGTCAAAGTTAATAAATAATTGTTATTATTTATTAACTCAATTCAATTGCATAGAATACATTTTAATGTTAATGTTTAACTTTCTAGGTCTAGTGTACTGCTGCGTGGGTACCCTGTCTATTTGCAACAGGTTAGATGCAGTCAGAGTAAATCGCCTTGCGTGGTGGTTGTCTGAGCGACAGATGCCCAGTGGTGGACTCAATGGCAGACCAGAGAAACTGCCTGACCTATGCTACTCTTGGTAAGGAACACTTTAAACTGAACTTACACTGTCACTGTCTGTGTGCCTCATGATACTAGGGTTCACAAATGCAAAAAACTCAGTATTTGTTAGGGTTCCGTACCCAAAGGGTAAAAACGGGACCCTATTACTAAGTATTATTATTGCCGCTATAACAACAAATACTGAAACAGAATAAAATAAATATTTATTTTTTCCCATACAACAAACGTGTTTTTTTCGCCGTTTTTGCCTTGCGATACGGAACCCTTCGTGTGCGAGTCCGACTCGCACTTGGCCAGTTTTTTTTTTCTTTCGGGGCGAGCATGCGTAGTTCATACAAACGTAATTGGCTTTATGTCTCATAAACGATTGTTATGCTTCTGTTATAGCTGTTGGTTCTCCTATAAAATAAATAAATAAATACCAAAATTATTTGTAAATCAAATATTTTCTTAATGTAGTGTGTTAATTCTTAATTCCGATTGGATTACAGAATATCTAGGTTCCCAAATATAATTATATTGAATGGCCACTGACTGGCCCAAACTCGTACATATTATGTAATCCAATCAGAATACACACTACGTTAAGAATATGTTTGATTTACAAATATTGTTTTGGTATTACGTTTGTATGAACTACGCATTAGCTTGCGTAGTTCGCCGGCCCATAAGTAAATCCTCTAATGATTTTAATGTTACATTTATCTCATAAGCCCCTCCTCTACTTTGTGTTGCAGTACACATCTAAATCAAAGATCTGTAGTAGATGGAGTTTGCCATGGTTCATCTTGTATTGCCAATGAAAAATATCCTTTTTTTTTTTCAGGTGGGTGTTGTCAACACTTACCATAATAAACAGACTTCATTGGATAAAAAAAGACAAACTGCAGAATTTCATCCTAGCTTGCCAAGACGGAGAGACCGGCGGTTTTAGCGACCGGCCGGGCGATGTCACCGACCCTTTCCACACGCTGTTTGGTATAGCCGGCCTATCGTTATTAGGAAACAAAACTATTAAAGCTGTAAACCCCGTTTATTGTTTGCCACAAGAAACCATTGATAGGCTACAAGTGAAGCCGCAGATCCATAAAAGTTAAGTCTGAGCACATAATTCAACTGAGAAAGCCGATACGGCTTCATTTTTAGCATTTCCTATGAACACATTTCTATGTATAATTATGTATTCAGAAGTTTTGTATTTATTTTAATGTATAAGTATCTACCTAATAAGAAAATATAATGTGATAATATAAAATAAATGCATGTTTCTATTAATTTCCTCACTAAACTATAAATTGTACACACGGTGAAATGTTTAAATGGGTCCTGAGAAGACAGAAAATACAAATTTCTAATAGCAGGGGGAGGTGCTGCTCGATTTTTTATTTTTATACCGAATTACGAATAGATGTCATTGCTAGTAGGTAGTTGTTTTGAATAATTAACAACTATAATACTAGCAATGACATTTAAATAATCATCAGAATGAGAGTCAGTCATCGCACCCAAGTTACAGCATATCAAAGTTGTAAAAAAATCTTTATGGGTCGATTTATGAGACCTTCAACCCAAAAAAAAATGTCTGCTGCATGAAAGACGTGAGGGGAATTGTATGTCAGCCGGTAAATATGAACACAATTTTGCGATGGCACAACAGGGCCATATACGAAGTAGGGCAACGTGGCCAAAGGGAATTAGCAAGTTGAAGAGAAGAAGTTACCAAGTTTCTAACTTCCATCATTTTTCCCTCAGCTACCCACACCTGTTACCTCAATCATGAAGATTGCCTAAACTCAGTTTCCTTTGCCACAAAAAAAAATACTGTCAGTGTCACTGTCAAAAGTAAGTGACTTTTTGTCGTATAAAATTGTAAACAAACATAACCTAGAATAACAATGTAGATTTTATTTAATTATACCAAATTAATATAATAACTACTTCAACTATTAGTCAAGATGTTTACATTATACTGTTTTCAGTTTTTCTTATTTAGCACTTGTGTTCACATATTTACATTGTTTACTTATCTTGTATACTACAGTGATTTGGTATCCACGGTATATTTTCAAGAAATTAAACCGGAATATGACTATGTTATCGGTAAGAGCTATTTTCAACTATTGCAGATTGAATAAGATTGATTAGGCTTTCAGAATCTAGTGTTCTTTTACTTAGCTTACACTGCTGAGCAAAGCCCTCCCCCAAATCCTTGCAGGTATCCTTTTCTGGAGCCACCTCGATCCAACCCTTGCAGCACACAACTAGGTCCTCTCGCCATCTCTTCTTGGGCCGGCCTTGGCGGCACCGTCCATCCTCAGGCACCGACCGTGTCCACCGTGTGTGTGTGTGACTTGCCCAGCAGTCTCTGTGCATGCAGCTGACGTGAAACCTAGTGTTTAGATTATTTAAATACCTAAGTACCTACTGTGTACCTACCATTTTTTTTTCAGTTGGTTCCGGCACAGCAGGCTCTGTCATTGCCCATAGACTAGCAACAGAAACAAACTACACCTTCATAGTGGTAGAAGCAGGGAGCAAAAGTCATGCATTGCTGGAGGCACCAGTACTTGGTCCATTCTTCCATGGGTCACTATTAGACTGGCAGTATGAAACTGTGCCTCAGGAGCATGCTTGTTTTGCTATGAAAAATAAAGTAAGTTCCACTACAACAACTTAACATAGCCTCCTCTCAGTGAGAGGGAGTGGGCCGTAATCCACCACCTTGGCCAGTGCGGGTTGGTATATGTCATGTCTTCGAGTTTTTGGTTCTAGGACGTGCCGGTTTCCTCACAATGTTTTCCTTCACCATTTTGAAAGCAGTGGTGATGAAATAATTTACACAAAGTAAAGCACCTGTCTAAGTTCGAACCTACAACTCGTAAGTAGCGGCTGTTAGGCCACCACTTGACTGCTCTCAACTCTGCTACAACAACGTACCTACAATAAATAAAAATTATTATTTTGAAAATTTCTTCCAAATTAATTAAACTTAGTAGTGTTGCCAGGCTGCTTTTATAAACTCTTCTACATAAAACCTCTTTCTTTTTCAGAAATGTAAAATAGCCCAAGGCAAGATCATAGGAGGTTCATCCAAGCTAAACAACATGATACACGTCAGAGGTAACCTATCACACTACCTAGACTGGTTCCATGGAAAATACACCAAAGAGTTCATCAAGGAACAATTTGAGTTTGTAGAAAAAAACATTTTACACCTAAATGATGTGCAATACCAAAGTGAACTAGCTGATGCTGTCTTAGCAGCAGCTAAAGAATTAAACTATGATAAAATAGGCATAGATTTTAAACTAGGTTTCAGGAAAAATATTGTCAGTCAGAAGAATGGAAAGCGATGGTCCACTTCTGACAGTTTAGATCCATCCAAATATGTAATTACCAATGCTTTAGTAGAAAGAGTAATTTTTAATGGCAACACTGCTCAAGGCATCAGTGTCCTGCTATCTGGTAGAAAAAGTAACATTTACGCTAGAAAAGGCGTCATTTTGTCCGCTGGGGCAATCAATACACCAAAAATTTTACAGCTGTCAGGAATTGGTCCTGAAAACCTATTAAAATCCTTGGGGATACCAGTTGTCAAAAATCTACCAGTTGGTAGAAATCTTCAAGACCATGTAGGATCTGGGTTAGACTTTGTATTATTCAACCAATCTGTTTCAATTAGTGCTTTAGATATGATTAACCCATTAAATGTGTTAGAATATTTTATCAATGGCAAAGGGCCTTGGACAACACCAGGTTGTGAAGTGATTGGTTTCCTATCTACTAAAAACCAGACAGAACCAGATTTACAATTCATGGTGTTGCCAGTAGGCCTATCCTCAGACAGGGGTAGTTTATTAAGATATAATGTGAACATAAAAGATGAAGTGTGGG
The DNA here is from genome assembly GCA_951800025.1 of Oligia strigilis. NCBI lineage: Eukaryota > Metazoa > Arthropoda > Insecta > Lepidoptera > Noctuidae > Oligia > Oligia strigilis. Next base: position 3,754,846 of record OX637547.1, read on the forward strand.
ATAAATATTTTTCTAAAAGTTTTGATACTTATGTGGGCACCATTTTACCTTTGATATTGCATCCTAAGAGTAGAGGTCATGTCTTTATTAATAGTACTGACCCAAAATTACCGCCTTTAATAGATCCTAAGTATTTATCACATAAAAATGACAGAGAAACTATAGTTAATGGATTGAAATTAGTCATAGACTTTGTAAATACGAAGGCAATTCAAAACGTTGGAGGTTATATAAACAAAAATAATTTTCCTGGTTGTGAAAATTTTGAAATTTTCACGGATTCATACTTTGACTGCTACATAAAACATTTAACTTTGACAAGCTACCATCCTGTTGGTACTTGTACTATGGGGATGCCAGATTCAAAAAAATCTGTAGTTGATACTTCTTTTAAAGTTTTAGGGGTTGAAAGGCTGTATGTAGCCGATGCCTCAGTGTTGCCAACGTTGCCTAGTGGGAATATAAATGCGGCTATCGCAATGATGGCAAGTGTATTCTTTGAAACTAGTATTAGAGTGAAAACTAACATTCCATTTTGTGATAAAAATGACTTGCTTTTTGAATATTTATTAAATGTTTGTTTCATGAAATGTAAACGTGAACATACTGACTGGGCGGCACCCAGTCACTTGGGTTTATTGTAAAGACTGAAATGAAACATGCCTATACGAGATTAAGCTGCGCCAACCCCAAATTAGTTGCACAGACTCCAGCTCATCAAGCTACCCGAAACTGTCAAATTTTCCCAATCAACTTTGAACTAGGCTAACTGTTATTTCTGTACCTATTATACATTGTGTCCCTGGCTAAAGTGCAACCCGAGAGGGGGTGAAACTAGATCGAAAATTAACGACAAAAAAAACTTAATTGATCAAAATCAAAATATTTTATTTCACATAAACCTACATGGGCACTTATGGAACGCCAGAAGCTAGGTGCACGGTTCCAATTAGTCGTTTCCTATGGAGACGACCCGCAAAGAAACTCCACAGGTAGGTACTCTTTTCTTGTCTCTTTTGATGTATCAAGATTTCTATAGTAAGTAACTAGGTAAGGACAATGTAATCAGTAGGTGATTATTTTTGATCTTGTGTCAACCCCTTTTGGGGTTTACTTTATCCAGGGAGGGACACGCTGTATAAGGTTTAAATGGTAGAAAATGTCTCGGGCATTAAATCCGCCGGTGTACAGCATTTTTTTACTGGTGCTATATAAATGAATGTAATAAAAATACTTTATATTTTAACACTTTATTGAATGTATTAAGGACACTTCTAAACTTGAAATCGCGTACATGATTTTGAGCGTCAATTTCGAAACAACCATTTTTTATTTCAAAGTAATAATTTGACACGATTTAATTTAAGAGACGAGATTTTTAGAAGAAATTGTGGTTTTTTAGTAGGTAACTTGTTTCAATCAGTGTTAATAATACCATTTTTACTGAACATTTAATCCCGCGAAATACAAATTTTCTTACGTTTTTTGCAATTTGCACAGTGTCAAGTTGTATGTTGACTTAAATATGATTCGCGACCGTAACAAATATGACTTTAAAAAATTATAGTCATTAAAATCATCAATACAACCCTCTAAGTTCATATAATCGCATTGAAAGATATTTCATGAAATAATCGCTTCCCCCTCAACATTGTCATTATATTTTTAGTTAGTGAGATCACTAGGTGCAGAATTCACGTCTCTGGAATTGTATCGTGTCAAATTGTTTGAACTATGTATAATAAATAAGTTTAATAATAATAACGGTACTTCAACTTAACTTTATTATAGGAAAAACATATTTGTGCCACAAGAAATTATTTTTAATCATTTTACATTATTAATTATTAAGTTATACAAAATAAATGACATAATACATATTTCGCCTCACATTTCTATTCGTCTAATTCCTAAACACGTAAACACAATGACTAGTGCATGTTGCAGGCGCTTAATATTATTAGCAGTTTCCTGAAAAGTCTAATTTTTCACTTTCCTTTACTTATTTTTTATTTTTACTAATGCGCCTGCTTTCATCTTTAGTATTTCTTCTGCCAATTAGACTTGCCTACTATAATTGTATAAGTTGCCAGTTTATTAGACTGATCATAAATACTGTAAGTATATTGAATACACTTTATTATCTCAATTTCAGTTACAGTATTTCTAATTTAATTTTGAATAATACTCTTGGGATTCCTCGCATTCAAAGTTCGCCCTTTTCACCTCAAATTTCATTATGTTTCTTTAGTTTATCACCAGCTAAATAGAGAAAGAAAACATTGATACCTACTTTATAAATATGGGCCAATTTTAAGGCAAGAGTTTTTCACAACAAAAATATAAAAACAATTGTTTTTATATTTTCATTTTATGTTATGAAACACACACACTTCAACAAAATTCCTTTAAAGGTTTCCAGAAAGGCAAATATAAATGACATCATTTTTTTTTTTTGTTATATTGACGTCTTTTTTTTTGTAACAAATCGTTTATAATTTAAGTCACTCACGGACGGTAGAGTTTTTCTACATTTTAATCTAATCTTTACACAATATTAAACACCGTATTTCTAATTTTGTGCAAGTAAAATAAGAGACCTACATAAAATGTGTTTTTCGCCGTAGACACTGCTAAAAATAACGGACTATTTCAACAAATAGAATGAAAAATGTGACCACTTATTTTTGCAATTATTAGGTAGGTATAGGTTCCTTTTTAATTATCAACCTTTGGTATAAGCTTTCTATATAGGTACGAAAATGAAGTATGAATAATAATAAAACAATACTTTACTAAAACAGAGGTATTCATACAAAATTACAAGCCGATAATTGTTCAATATTATGTGCTAATATCATAATACTATTCAATACATTTATGACCATTGCATCGTTATTTGAACATTTAAATCTAACATTAAAACAATCTTTCAAACTGTTAAATAGATGCTTAATGCGCAATCTAAATAATGAAAAACGACAAACCTTTTTGAGGCTTTAAAATAGTTTTTACATTGCTTTACAATACAGATATTTGTATATCTTTCCTGAGCAAACTTTACTCAAAAAGCAGGTTACTGCTCTCGTAATACTGGACGGATTATCTGATAGGTGATAATGCTTCATAAGTCATTTATAATTAAAAATATATAAAGTATTGCCACACATCTTACTAATTAAAAATAATTATTTAATCATACTTTGTACATCATAATACTGAGCGGTAAATACGTCATTGTATAAAATTTTTACATACTTAAGCTTTTATTAGAGCGTTAGAGTTAGCAACTCGTACTAACGTAATAACTGTATTCCAGGCCGTTTTTCTGTCTTCTGTCTAATCGAACAGAGGCTTTATAATATTCAACAACGTCTATCAGAATCATATTAGTTACCTTTTTGTGTTTGTTATGACTACCTTATTTTGAAAGACACAATTCTTTATAGTAAGTAGCTAATTACGATGCTTGATCTTTTTCATTCATTAAGCTAATTTAGCCATTTATAGATGAACTGGCAAAACGTCAAGATTCTTTATTATAAGTAAGTTTTTTATAGGTACACATTACACATAAATCTTTCGGAATAAATTTTCTAAATTATGGTGAAAACACCATTAATATTACACAGACAGACACGAAAACTGAGTTTAATTTTGTAAGATTTGATTAATAACAATATAACAGTTTGTATTTCCAATCATTGACGTTTTTTGGCATAGTTGCTATATACTATAATAATAGATAGTTTAAAATCGTTTAGGAGTTGCTAACTCTTCCACAACGTGCTCTAATCAATATACAATATATGTATCAAGTAAATATAATTTAATTTAAATATTTGCTACAATTAATTGTGCATAACTTCTAATACAATAATACTGTTTTGTTCGAATTAATAGCCCAATTTGTTAGGCCATCGACTGAGCTTTCATTGAGCAAAATCATTAATAAATTTTGAGACAAGTTGTTTTGAAGTATTTTATACCCCGTTATGAGCTAAAAGATTGTTACTAAATTGTGCATGAACAATTCTGTTGTTAAGCTAAAAATAACTATTTTAAGACTAGGTTTCACAAAAACAACCGTTAATGCGCCTCTGATAATGCGGGCATTATCGATATTTAGATATAATAAATCGATATATATTTTTTTACTATACATTATGATTTGTTTAGGATAGTATTTTACAAAGCCAATATACCACTGTAATAAATATTTCGCTTTACAAATAGATATAGCCTATGTGGACGGCTTGAATTCAATTTGCATCTTAAATGCTAACATTAGAAATAAACATAAATAATTAACTAAATCCGGAAACATAACTCTTGTCGGGCTTCTCATCGTATTTCTCATACGCAATTTTCAGAGTACTAAAAATTTTGACTTTTGACATACAACACCAAATACAGATTCAAATAATTTTATCTAGCAACTATTGACTTATTAAAATGCAGTTGTGGAGTCAAAAATAAGTGTCCCAAAATACGAAATGTTCCTTTAATATAAAACAAATTCAACATTGTAATACTTACCTATTCTTTCGCAAAAGCCTTTCTTGACTAGACTAAATTATGTACCTATCATGTAGTACAAATGAAATAAATATAAAACTCTTTTCACCCCAAACTGCTATAAAAAACCCACTAAATACTTAATACTTGGGCATTTTTCCAAATGCTAGATGTTAGTCTATAATTCTAATTTCTAAGCCTATCGGACGGACCCAAAGTCTCATAATTATTTAGTTTTTAAAAGGCTTTTTTTCGTACTATCATTTATCGACACTATTAGAAGGCTTTTTCAAATATTCACTACTGCACCATTAATAAGAATCCACGAGATAAAGGAATAAAAGTACACACAGTTAATGTCGTAGTCATATTAGGAAACCGGACAACTACAAAAGACACCATTTTTTTTTCCAAATAAAAATAATTATCATCGTCTACTCCTAAAACGAAACTGTACACTCACTAACATCGAATCGTAACAATAAATGCATAAAATCTTACTTGAAACAAGAATCCAGGTAATTATCCAACATGTCGAGTTGCAAGTCGTCCCAGTCCGTTGGATTCAAAAGCAGAGATGACAGATCATCTTCAGGGATCATAGGAGGTGGTATAGTTGGTTCCACGATCACATTGGCTCCTATATTCGTCTCCAAATCTATGTCAGGGAGGCTCTGAATACTGCCAAGGTTGAAATCTGGCAAATGCAGTGTCACAGCCTGATTTATTTCGTTCGAAATATCGTCCATAGCGTTGGCCTGCGGTATATTGGCGACTGCAGTTTTTTCCTCTGTGGTTTTGTCTTTTGCTGACGATTTCTTCTTCTTGTGAGGTCTATTTGAGATTCGTTTGGTTCCCTCTAAATGTGCGAGGTCGAGTTTCCAAAAGCCCCCCTTTCCTGGCTCGTGTTTAGAACGGGCTACTTTCACAAACACTTTGTTAAGCGAGAGGTTGTGCCGTATGGAATTCTGAAATTAGAATAAACGAATCGTTCATTATTTGAAAAATTGCTGCGGTAAATACAGGGTGTAAAAAAAACATATAATGTCGAACATATAACCTCCTCCTTTTTGGAAGTCGGTTAAAAAGACACATCACATACCCGTCAACCACGTCGGTCGATTCTGTAAAAATCTCACCTTGAAAACTTAGGTGAAGTGAGTTTGTTTTTGCTAGGAATTGACACTATTGACAGCTCACTCCACGCTCACTTCACCTAAGTTTTCACGGTGAGATTTTTACAGAATAGCAACGCCAAACTAGGTAACATTGCACAAAAATAATTGCTGGGAAACGTTATCTATGGTGTGAAAATTTGCTGTTTGCGGTAGTGCGCAATATAACGGACGCACAATACTGTGCTTATGGGTGCATGCAAGGGTACAGGGGTCATGGGGTTGGGTCTACGTCAGTAAAAGTTGGAATTTTGACCTATACTTTATCTCCGTAACCAGAAGGTTCCCAGCATACCTGACCAGGGGTACCAGGTTTTTTTTTTACTAAATTATTATCACAATGACGACGTACAAGTGACTCTCGGCTTCGTTAAGTGTCTTTTTACACTATGACAACATACGTAAAAAAAATCACGTTTCAACTTGAGTCCACACACACAGAAAGTGTCACACATTCCCGATTGAAACTGCATAGTCTCCCTACGCTTACCGCGAGATTTGATCACACTGATAGGGACTCCCAAGAATTGCTTTTGCTAATAAAACCACGAACGTGACAACTCAACTGAATGCTTGTTTAACACAGATCGCCAAGTTACAGAATACAATACAAAAAAAAAAAACATAACTCTCAAAATGAAAAGTTATTCATATTTCACTTCCCCCTTTTACTATCGCGTATAATCACCAATCACTAAAAATGTATCTACGTATCAATCATACACTCAACTCCCTATTCATAAATCCAATTAGACGTAATCTTATCACATTGTTTGCGAATCACACGTTTATTAAATCATGAGGAATCCCTACTGAAGCGATAACACTCACCTGCCAGGTGGGATCAGCGTTCCTGTAGTACTTGAAGTTCTCTCTGATCCATGAGTATATCGCGGAGAGCGTCATCTTGTCGTTGTTGTACCTCATCGCCATGCAGATCAACGTGCTGTACGAATACGGAGGTTTCTTCGTATTGTTCGTCCGATATTCGTGCTTGTTCTCTGTGAAGTCTCTCTGGCACTTCGCTATCGTCTGGTTGAACTTCTGCAGCCTCGTGTTCTCCGGCTGCGTCTTCACTTGAGGGCTCGGCGACATCGGAGGTAACGGGAACTGCGGCACTGACATAATATTCGTTATATTCTGCAGCCACGTCAGGTTCGTGAGATCAGCCTCCGGCTCCTCATCTACAACCATCTTGTTAGGCTTGTGTTTGCTGCGTATCTTTTTAGAGTAATCATCTTGATCTGCGGAGACGACAGTTTCATTCTGAGCCACATCCGTTTCTATATCTTCTTGGTTTATGGCGTACGTGTCTGGTTGCTCGTACACGTACTCTATCTCGACGGTGTGGGATGACTCCGGGACGGTGTGGTCCACGGCGAAATACGTCGTCCCATATTGGTCTCCTGAATCTCCATATAAATTGAGCGGACGTCGCGTCCAGCATCTCCCCGGACGCCGGAGACAGGCCTGACGTTATATGCATCACGGCCAACTACATCGCTCGCCCTGAAAATATTGCGACAATGAACTGATGAGTCACGTAGTTCATGAATCAGCTAATATTGGAAACTTCGATTTCTTGGAATAATTATTATGCATAATAAAACGCGGGGAATGAATGGGGATTTAGTTGATCACTTGGGTTGGATTACCTGAGAGAATAGAAGGTGGTGGACGGTGTTGTCCAAGATGTCCGGAGGGAATCGATCGGCAACGGCGCGGCCGGCGTGACGTCGCGGCGGTCAGCGGCGCCCCCCCGCGCGCATGCTGTCGTGTCGGCGGCTCGTGCGTGTGTGCGCGCGGAGCGGCGGCGCGCGTGCTAGTGGGCAGGTGGAGGTGCGCGCCCCATTGTGTGCACCGTCGAACGATTCCGAACAGGTGTGTGCTGCGATCGATA